>VDFB02179234.1:100891970-100994744 GCA_007258455.2 Sequoia sempervirens
TTTTGATACTTTCACTTGATGAGGGCGTTCTTAAGACTTAGAAAATAACCCACAAACAAGAGAATAATTTTATTATTCAGAAAATGGAACTTCTTACATGCAAAGGATCTCAAATCCCCAAGTTCTACAATACATGCAAGTTACAGAAAGCTACATAATCACCCTTTCGCAATATGCGAGCTTGTCCCTCAAAAAGTTACCCAAAAATTAGAAACCTACCCATAAATAGAGCTCTTCTTTAGTTTGGAGCCAAAACAACATTCAAATTTGAGTTTAGGCAGTTTGGTGCCGAAAAATTACAACTTGAAGTTCAAATTTCAAAAGAACATTTGCAATTGTATCTTCTAGAAAGTGCGCCAACTTCCCGAGGCCATAACTTTTGATCTGGGGCTCCGATTCGCAAACCGTTTGAACCGTTGGAAATGTCTCGAAGTCAAGAATGCGCTTAAAATTTGCTACACCAATTTTGGAAAGTTTCAGGGCTGATCCGGGAACTCTAAGTGCCTCAAAATTGACTTAGAAGATTTTCAGGTGCAAATTTGGGCAACTAAAACTGCAATATCTTTCAAACCCAGGAATAGAAAATAAAAACCATAAATTGGGAATTTCATTATGACGAAAAGGGTATCCAAAAATGTAAAAACATCTAAAACTTGAGAAACTTGAAATTTAACTATTTTTGGGTGATGCAAGATTGCCCTTACACCACTGGATGCTCCTGCATCAAAGCCCAAGAGGGAGGAACTTTGGTACAAGGAGGAAAAGACAAGGTGAATATGAGTACAAATTTTGATTTTGATTATGCAAGTGAAAATAGGAATGCCAACCTACAAGGTAGAAAGGAGAAAAGTAAATTAGTGGATCATGGCTATATAGTACCATTTTAGCAAAGAAAATCCATTGTAAAGGAACAATAGGTAGAAGGTAACCAAGGAGTGGTATGTACTAACATTTATGACAACAAAATAGAACCAAAGATGGAAGATATGACAAAGATTCAGAGGAGACAAGAGGATAGGCCCAGTGCAAGAGCAGCAAGGCATCAACCCAAAGAAAATGGAAACCCAAGTGTGGG
This sequence comes from Sequoia sempervirens, assembly GCA_007258455.2. Classification (NCBI taxonomy): domain Eukaryota; kingdom Viridiplantae; phylum Streptophyta; class Pinopsida; order Cupressales; family Cupressaceae; genus Sequoia; species Sequoia sempervirens. Next base: position 100,893,046 of record VDFB02179234.1, read on the forward strand.
TAGTGAAGCATGAAACAACAATAGGAGAAGATGGTAATAAGCGAACAAAGCAAGAGTTGAGGAATGTGTAGATGTTGACAAGTCGAATGAACAAGAGAACGTGATAAAGCCTATAGAAGACAAAAAGGAGGGCAATGGTCAAGAGCATGTAGTAGAGTATGAGGAAAAGAAGTACAAGGTAAGAGGTAGTCAATTTGATTCTAATATTGATGATTTTGAGGCTTTGAATGAAATTTATGAATATGAGAGGAAGTTGTGGTTAATTATGGATAAGAAGGAAATGAGAAGAGAAAGATATAAAAAGAGGAAGGATAGAAAAATAAAGCAGAGTGGAGTGCCTAGTAATGAGTACAAGAGAGATATGAAGAATGAGTTGGCCAAGAGGAATGGAAACCAAAGGGGAAAAGTAGAGAAATACATGGATAATAAAGGAGGAGCAACAAAAAATATAGATGAGGAATCTAAAGTAACAACGAATAAAGAAGGTGAAGATAAATAAAATCATGAGGGAAACATGGAAAAGGCAGAATTTGAAGAAGGGACGACAAACAACAATGGTGCAAATGAGTTGTGGGCTCAATCCTATGAGATTGAACAAGAATTGTAGGAGGATATTGTTGGTGAAGGAATAAATACAAGTGGGACAATGAAGAAGGATGAAGGAAGAAAGGTTGTAGATTGTAACAGAGAAGTTGGTGCAGCAATGCAGGCATAGGTAAACAAAAATGTCTTTTCCAAGAATGTGGATATGTATTTATTTAGTGTGTTGATAAATGAAAGGGTTGAGCAAAAATCTGAAATAGAGCATGGTATTGTGGTATGTGATGTGATAGGAGGTATTAAAATTATTTTTGGTTGTTTAGTGGGACATTGGGAAGGAAGTATATGTAATGTTGGATGCAAATTGGTATAAGGATGAGCATGCCTTTGGTATAATAAGGAACCCGATGGGTGAAGTGGAAATAATTAGGGAAATATATGCAGAGTTCCTTAATCTTTGTATATTTGGAAGGGATGATTTTTGGGTGAATGTGGCAACACGGATTTTGTTTAGCATGGAGTTGTATGATGAACAACAATGTTGGATGAATATGTTGAAGGTGCTAGAAAGACTATGGAAGAAGTAGAAGAAGGGAATACAGGTGAATCATTTTTGAGTAATGGACCATGTACAGGAGTACATGACTTCTTTGTCCCCTGGGGAGTATGATGTAGGGGAATCAACCCTATATGGGTTTAAATTTTGAGTTTGTAGGGATTATGGTTTTCCTTGGCAGTTCTTGTCATTATTTGGACAGGAAGATCAAAAGTTAAAAGAATATGGGAAAACTTTGCTTACTATTGCTACGGGGGTAGGATGTAGGTAATCGATATAAGTTGCCTTCGACATAGAAGAATAAGTGGTTATGGAAAGTTGGGAGTCAATTAGTCATGGATAGTTTGGTTTGACGGTTATACTGTGAAGGATCGAGTAGTTTGAGAAAATACAATGTGGAGATGAATAGTTTACGGGCAGTTGGAATTAACAGTTATGGCACACATAATCAAGCAGTTTGAGGATGGTTCAAATTCTGTTGTGGAACGAACAAGGAAGAATGCATAAACATGATTTAGATGTAAGATGGAGAGGTTGGTGGGGTTGGTCGTGGAAGACATAAGAAGGTCGAACAGGAAAGGCCAAAGAAGTGGCCACAAAATGGAGGAGTAATAGACATAGTGATGGGCCGAACCAAAGGTTGGGTAGATATATCAAAGAAAGATCAGGTTGAATGAGACCAAAGAATGAGAAGGGGCTAATTAGAGAAGACTGAATATTGAGATAATCAGACTACATGGGAAGTTGATAATGATTTGGGTGATGGTGGTAAAGCAATGGATGAGGCTAGAGTAAGTTTAAGGAGTGACAATATTGAATGCTCAGAGCAATGTGTATGTGGAGAGAAAGGTTGATAGGGGGGAAGTAGATATAATAGAAGAAGAGGTATGGATAGAACAGGTTGATCATTGGGGAAAAGGTCTCGTGGTGAATAGAAAGCCAAGGAATGGAATGGTCAAAGAATATAGCAGAAATCAAGTTCGAGGATCGATAAGGAGTGCCAGTCGTTTTGGTAGATCAGGAATAAATATCGTTGAAGGTCTCTGAATTGTGAATGAGTGTTATGCCTGAGAGACCGATTCCTATGGGAGTCAAGCATATTGTAATAAGTTGTTTAATCCTTGAAATAAAGTGTTGTGTTATTTTTTTCTTGTCATTGTTTGAGACAATTATTATCCTTGTGTAATGATTGAGCGAGTTGGTGATGTTATTATGTTCTTTTGTATTATGGTAGTTCCTGTCATCTAGTTAAGAAGGATTAGTATTCTGAATGGCTGTCGGTCATATATGGATGAAGAAAGTTTAAATCTTGAACTTCCCATTATTATAGTTTGAACTGACAATTCTTGTCACTATTTTGACGGTAAATCTAAAAGTATGAATGTTGCAAAGCTTAAGTTGGGGTATGGGTCCTTAGATGATTGTGGTGTATGGAGAAATATTTGCGAGTGGTAACTCCACTTCTATTAGATTGGTATTAGAGCATAGATGGTGAGAGGTTGTCTCTATTAATGTGTGATCAAAATTATGTTATTGTTGATATCTTTGTTATCATGCATTAAATAGTTAAATTTTATCATAATTAGAAATAATGTATATACATGATTTAGTAATTGAGATAACAAAATGAAATGAAATCCATCTTTATATCATGTCCTTTATTATTTATTTTGAATGGAAAGATATACTGTAAATCAAGTTCTAGTAACATGTTAGTGTAGGCTTGTTAGCCATGTAAAAAGAGCAATTTGTGACATATTTTTAAAATGATGAATTTATATTTTTTGAATCAATATTATGATGCTTTAAGATTTTGTATTCCATTGGTGTCAATCATTTTCACATATCACATTGGGTTTGTTAGTTATAGGTTATTTGGCTTGCATTTCTTAGCAATATATCGGGTTTTGACCCTTTATCCCTAGTAAGTGTGTTGTATGTTTTAACCTTTTGTTGGGGGTTAGTTTTTTGGTAGAATTTATGGGTCCCTTTTTATCCGTGGAATCAATTTAGGTGCTTCCAAGAGTCTTGTTCTAGGAGTTGTTCATGTCTAAAATCACTTATCTTATCATATGGGCAATTTGATTGGCAAAATGGATGATTTTGGGATAGCTTGGGAAATTCTAGGACAACCTAGACAATCCCAAACTAGTAATGAGTTGGTTGGACCCAACAAGGATGATTCAAAGATAATGAACACTTCTAACCATTTTCAAAATGTTTTCTAAAGGGAGGTTATGTATTGAGGTCTACCTTAAATGTATGTCAACTTAGTCTAATGATACTTTATGTACATTTTTATTTATCCCTTCTTTTGTGTCAAAAATATTATCTTTGTGTGAACATGATTGGCCTTTTGTATGTTTAGGTTAGGTATTGGATCTCTCAATCATTCTACATTTGAGTGAGTGAACATATGGTTTGGATATCATTTTCACATCATTGTTGATGTGTGGTTATGTCTTCTTGGTTTGAGGGTTGAGATATTGGTTTCACTCTATTCTTGCCCATTTGTTTGTGATGATGATGGCGGTCTTGTAACCTACCATCATACTAGAGAAGTCTTTACTATCTCAGATTTCCATCATAATGTGTTCATCTCATAATCCTTGTAGGTCTTTCATTGATGTGAATATGTTTTGCATTCATAAAACTTGTGTTGTCATGCACTTAGTAATATCCTCACATGCTTTGGTCTTGATGTTGCTTAATTTTGATAACATCATATGTGTGAGTGTGAGTTATGGCATGTGCATGTTGTAATTGAAAGATGAAAAATTTGTTGGTCTATCTTTTATACATTAATGTCCTAATGTAAAAGTTGAAGCATTACACTATTATATGTACTATCCTTTACTTCCTTTGCTTGAAATAAACATTGAAAACACAAAAATATTTAAGGGACCTCAAGTTGTAATCTTTCTACCCCAATCTAGCTTTGCAAAACACTCTATAAATTTCCACTGATCATAAGGCATTTACTTAAGTGAGTTTTAAAACATTAAATATATGATTAATGATTAATTACTTATTTTTATCTATCACTAACACACAATAATTAAAAAACTAGTATAAAAAAGATTTATCATTAAGTACCTTATTTTATCAAAATAATTAGTAAAGTGCATATTTTATTTTGAATTGTATTCTTTATCAAAATAATTACACTATTAAGGGGTAGTTGGGTGGGTGCCCCTCCATGTTGGTGGAGAAATTTCACAGAGGTATGACTTGGCTAATTTGTGGCTTTATTAATGGTTTGGCCACCACAGGTTTGAGTGGAAGGAATAGTATTGACAAGTGGTGGTGGTCTTGGTGTACTTCGTATGCAGTGGGTACATGCACAAATGTTAGCTGGCATGCTACCATCATTTCAAGGAATGCTTTGTGTTAAAGACTGAAGGCGAAGGTTGGATATGCATGTAAGGACAGATTGGCTTGCATCATCATAATTTCTCACTCATGTGATGTGAGATCGACTTTGTTGCCGTGGGTATTATTAATGGAAGTTGGTGTCGATGGATTGTTAGTGTGTGGATTGCAATGTTCATGTGGTGTCTTAGGTGGTGGTGATTTGGACGACAGTGTTTGCTCTTGGTGGCTTCAAAAATGGCAAAATCGAGCTGCTCCAAGTTCATAATCTCTATGTTTGTGGAGGGGATGGAGTCGTTTGGTGCGGACACACCCATTTCTTTATTGGTGACGAAGAGACAAGCTGCCTTCAAAGAAATTACTGACCAACGTCTTAAGCATATTCTACTTGATAGTGATCCTTTGGTTTTGGTAGTAGTTAAAATGGTTTTAGGGAAAGGCCATTTAGAGAGGAAGGAGTATGCGAGGGATAATGCCTATATATCCTCACGCTTCCTAGCCAGATTGCTGGATGTTGAGGTGTCTAAGGTGGAGGCCAAGGAAATGCTCGTGCGCCTGTTTTGTGAGGATTTGATGGGTGGTTTAGAGGAGACTTTAAAGGCGGCAATTGTTGGCAAAGGGATTCCACATCCATTGGACTTGGAGTTGATCTGTAAAATAGACGAGGCGGTGAAAGTCTTCCCTTTCCTTTTGGATTTGAAAGGAGCTGAGCTTATGTGGCATCAGATGGTCTCGACTGTGGCAGTGGAATTCTTGAAAAGGAAGCTAGGGTTAGTGGTGGAGGATAGTTTGGACTGGGTGGTTGATTTCGATACTTTTGCTAAATTGAATGGGGCTCTCTAAGGTTTGACCTCTTTTTTTTTGTTAATTTTGCTCGTAGGCTGATAGTTTAGTTTCAGGGCTATCTGGTTTTGGTTGGTCAAAGCCAATTTTGGTTGAATTTTGTGTCTCTCTCGGGCAGATCGATGGAATCTTTACTAATATTTTGGCTTCTGGTTCATGATGGTTTCCTGCTTAGCAAACGTTCTATATGGCTCTTTTTAATATTAATAAAATATCAAACCCTTATTTATAAAAAAAATAAAAATTACAATATTAAATAATGCTTTGTAAATAATTATTTTCAAGGAAAAATAAAGTAAAGAATTACCCTCAATAATAACAATTCATATATTTACACAAATGATCATTATCTAGCTTATTTTTTCTTTCTTAATTCATAACATTTATAAAATAAATAATTAATTTTTATTTTTATTTAATAATTATTCTTTTTAATTTTAATTATAATTATTAAAAAAAAAAACACTATGCAATATCTTATCAAATCATTATTAAAAATATATATAATTTTTAATAAATTATCATTATAAATTCAACACATTTTATTTTATTTCTTAGATTTTTATTACTTTAAATTATTTTAAAATCTATCTTTCTACAATACTTTTACATTACATAAACTTAAAAATTACTAAAACCACAACAAAACCCAATCAGCAGGATTTGTTTCAAAATCCAAGAGATCCATTTTTATTATTCTTTGATATTAGTTGGGGTAGCTACTCACCCCTCCAAATCTATTCTATTTTGGCTGCCACTAAAACAAAGATAATATTAGTAACCAATTTCCTACACTACAAAGTCCATATCACTATATTAATAGGTGAAGACTTGTGCATATGAAACACGTAAATAACACTTCCTCTACTAAACTGAGCAAAACATATTCAAACTAGGACTAGGATTATATGGTTGAAGATGAAAAGGACTAGTTTTATTAAGGGGGATGAACAAAATGATTTAGTCAATAAGAACGTGCATGGAATTGATGGGTCAATATGAATAAACATAAGCAAAGGACCATTATGAAAGGGAATCTCATTAGCTTTGAAAAAATGTAGCTTTGGAATTGTTGAAGAAGGTGGAGAATTTCTCACTAATAAAGAAAGAGAAAGAGCCCACTTCAACCTACTCTAAAATTTCAAGACCATTTAGGGTCCACAAATTTGAAGTGGGAGGGTTCCATAACTTCAACAAATTGAATGAAATGTGTTATCATGTAGTAAATAGGAACATAGATGTATTTGATCTTAGGTTCAAGGATAAGTAAATCAAATGATATTGATGTTATTTTAGAATGATTGATACTCTTAAAAAATTTGTTGTCTCAATTCAATGAATATTTTTTGGTCTAAACTAACATTAACATAAAATGTAAATCAATGTCAAATAGGGATTGTTTGATAGAAGATAATCTCTTAGAATGTGTTTGTTTTCCCTTGATGGAAATCTAAGATGTCAAAGAGGTGTCTTCAATTCTTCCTACACAATTTTGTATTGATTATATCTAGTTATCTTGTATTTGCTTATAGATATTTGTCATGTTTATACTTGAGTTATATATTATTATATAATAATTGAATCAATATGAGTTATTCAAATTCAATGTTTTAATTGATTATGACATGTTATTTGATTTATTTCAATAATTCAATATTAGTAATTTGATTATTGATTAAATTTGATTATTTCATGCATCTTGTATTATCATTATTATGTTTGATTAAAGATTATTATTGAGGCCTGATGTATATTATGCGACTACAAGATCTGTGTGTTTTTCTTGATTTATATTCGTGTCAGTTATTTACTATAATTTACTTTGGCTATTATTATGTTGATATGTTTTATATGTACTTGAGTGTGCATGAGATATGATTAAAACAATGATAATTTAGGATATGTTTCATTGAATTGTTTGACTATGTAAACTCATCTTGTTACATATGGGTAATAAGATGTGAGATGTTTAAACTAGTACAATAGTATCTCAATCGCTTATAATTCTAGATCTCTATATGTGAGACATAATAAAATGTGTTAATTTCTTGGATTCTCTAATTAATTTTGTATGAGTGAAGGAATAATTCTAGCTCTTTAAAACGGTATGATTTATTTTGAAAGTAAGGCAATTCATTTGAATTTTAAATAGTAAAATTATATGTATTACAAAAAATGAGTTATATATTCTAATTGTAAAAAGAATAATTACATTATATATATATGCATTGAAAATATTTTAACATGTTTAAAAAAAAAAAAAAAAATTACTAAGAAAATTAGGTCATATTAGATACTTGTTGAAAATATATTAGCTAGACTAGTTAGTTTTATGTAAAACAAAAGAAAAGGATTTAATGTGTTAGGTTTTAATTCATATTCCAAAAAATAGTTTCATGCTAGAGTTTTTGAATTAAAAATTCTGTAAATGTATTATTTGGGATCTTGGGAGAAAGCTTTTGTTGAAAGTAAAAAGTAATTTATCATCGTATTATATTTGTTGAAAACATATTTTGTTGTCTTTCTCTTCGCCCAGATGTTGAGAAAATATAATTATTACAATTAATAGTGGTGATGTAAAGTCTTGTATGAATTTTATTATTAGTACTTTACGTGAGGAAATAAGGAGGAAATATATGGAACAACATTCTAAGTATGCAATTCATGTTCAAGGTAGACACAAAAAAAGGGTGGTAGGAAAAAGGGTGATATGGATAAATCTAAATCTAAGGGAAGGTTTAAAAACCCTGGTAAGGGAAGGTCTAGATTTTGAAACTATGAGAAATGAGTCCATTTAAATAAAGAATATGTAAATAATAAATAGAATATTGATGGTTCGTCTACTAATAAGATCATCTGATGATAATAATGATGCCTTATTTTTTCTACTAATATTTCTAGTGATGACTCATTATTAATTGATTTATGTGCCTCATATCACATGACATATCACAAAGAGTGATTTTATCATTATAAATCATAAACTAGTGGTGTGGTATTTCTTGGAACAACAATTTACATAGGATTGTTCATTGAGGAAAGATAAATTAGTTTCAATGATGGGAGAGTAATATATCTTACAAATTTATTGAATATTCCAAGTCATACATTAAATTTTATTTTAATTTCTAATATGAATAAAGTTATTGTGCATGTCATTTTGAAAATATTTTTTATATGTTGGCTAGAAGGAATTTGTTGTTAGCTAAGGGCACTTGGTGTAGCATACTAGTTAAGTTAAAAGTATCTACATATTGTAACTTTACCTATATAACTAAAAATTATGATTCATGTATGTTGTTGCATCATAGGATAAGCCACATAAGTGAAAGGGGTATTAATATTTAGATTAATAAAATATTATAGATGGTTTATTTGGTTATTCTATCGATTTTAGTTTTTTTGAACATTTTGTGTTCATAAACAAAATAGACTTAAGATTAATTATTGTAAAACTAGGGAAATTATTATTTAAAATTTATTTATAGTGATGTTTTTGGTCTTGTAGATGTAGCTTCCATTTGTAAACCTTATTATTGTGTTTTATGTATTGTTCACTACTCAAGTTATACTTAGAATTATTTTCTAAAACATAAATCTAAGGCTTTTTAAATTTTAATGAGTTAAAAGTTCTTATAGAAATTAGATAAATGAAAAAATAAAATTATAAATATCAAATAATGGAGGTGACCATTTCTTTATATAATTTGTATTGGTGTTGATCACTCAAACCCACAACTCGTGAGGAACACCTGCAATTAAACACCTGCCACAGAATGAGAGAAAAATAAAGGCTATAGAGGCCAAAGGAAAATTGATCTAGATAGATGAATCATATTCAATATGAAAACCTCATAATATGTGAATAATAGTACAAAGAATCCTTATAAAGGAAAATACAAAGCTAAAAAATAAACCCTAGAGAAACCATAGCTAAGGATGAAAGGAGATCATGACATGTCCTCATCCTATGAATTGAGACACAAAAAGAAAACATGAACTAAGTAGGATTAAGCACTAGAGTATTAGATTACTCTAACATTTTAGTGATTTTCATAGACAAAAGATGACTCCTTATGTGCCATAACAAAATGAAACCATAGAAAAATGAATAAGATAGTAATATAAAAATCTAGAAGCATGTTGAGTAATTAATTGTTGGATTAATATTTTTGGGATAAAAATATGTCTTTAATGTTATTTGGTAAATTTTATCTAGTTGATAAGACCATTTATGGATTGCTGACAAGAAAAAATCTATACTCATCACACATAAGACCTTTTGGTTATGATTATTTTATTCATTTTCCTAAAAGAATATAATTTAAATTAGATTTGTAGTTTACAAATATATTTTCATTGGATATGATGACAATGGGTTATAAGCTTCTATAACCTTGAAAATGACTCGTACAAAATATGTAGTTTTCAAGGAGGTTAGAGTTATTTCTAATAGTAGATAAAATAAATATATAATATAAGACATTTTGACACCAAAATAAGGTAGGGAGATGCACATGTTTAAGAACAATAGGTTGGATAGTGCATGACATAGAGAAAGAGGAATGTTTAGAGGATTGTTCTAAAGAAGAATAGTGGGAACTATTATCACATGAAATTGCACCCTACTAAACTAGGCTTGACATTCTAATGACACAATGAGAATAATCTCAAGTGTGGGACTTTGCTATTAAGATGAGACCTCTGGAGAATATTTTCTTCCTTTCTAACCTATGTGTATCATTGTTGGTCCAACCCATTATCGAAAAAGAGGGAGAAAGAGGAATGCATAAAACAAAGGGGTGGTGATTCACCTAAATTAATGGTGTTTCTTATTTCCTTTTTAGAAAAAAGAAGCAATGGCGATGTCAAGAAATACATTAATGATGCACGTCAATGTTGAAAACATGCGATATCCATCTACCCATCAATTTTGTCCTTAGTTAAATTTATGTCTTTATTCTCCCATCAGTTGTCTCTCCATCAACAAAACCTACCTTTGACGATCTAAAGAGTTAACAAACTTAGAAATTTCCCAAAAAATAACTTCATTCTCCTTTAATTACTTCTTCTTCAACAAACTAACCCTTTCAATGTACTTACCCTTTTAGTGAACTTACCCTTTCGACGAAATTACTCTTTCAGAAAACTTACTCTATTGGTGAGCTTCCATTTTTGACAAACTTCCCATGTCGGTGAACTTACTATAATATGACAACCCTGGTCATGCCCATAAAAGGATATAAAAGTCACAGCAGAACTAAACCTGGGAATTGGACATTCCAATAGGTGACTAACATCTTCTCATGGTCGTTCATTTACTTTTCAAACTAGGGGATGTATACTTGAAATGGAGCAGCACGGTATGTGCACTAAGAACTAGTTTCTAGTCACCATCTACAGAAAAAAAATGCTTAAAAGAAGTGCAACGTAAAGCTTTTTAATTCAAACACAACTCGGCTAAAACATAAATCATAGCAGCTATTGTTAAAGGACAAACTGTGAACTGGCCTTATGCTGTAGGAACAGACACAGGGATGGATTCCTAATGTTGCAGGAACAATACAAGGCTGAGTTTGTGTTGAAATCTACAGAAATAGATTCTAACTAGTAATCAACATAAAATGAATAGTTAACTACAACATCTTGCTACAAAATACTTACTAAGTGGCCCCCCTTAGCAAGCATCAACTAGATTACACAAGAAGTTGACTCAAAGCTTCATCGAATTTTATTCATACTCAGAATCTGGATACATCGATTACTCTATTTGAAAAATAAAACTTAACACAAAACTCTATTGCTTATTCAACTTAATTTTAACACATACTGGTTTATCATCATCCACTCACGTAGGAGGAATGATTATTTAAATGAAAAAGGAAACTAACTAACTATCAGAGGGAGTTGTGATCATAAATACATTATGAATCCACAGAACATATATTCATAAATGAAAGTCTATCTGCTCAATGCGACCCAGAGAGAATATAGCATTACACACTCCCTAGATCAAAGGACCATTTAAGCTCCTTCCCAAAGATTCGGTCAAAGAGTTATTACTGGAACAACTTCTTCAATAGAGCTGAGATTCCTTGCGCTTGATCAACTCCTGCTCCCTCCAACAACTTGCAATAAGTGACAGAGGCGAAGGAAAGCATACACACAAGTGACACAACATCCATTCATTAATCACACGTTAATTCTATTCTATTATCCAAAATCATAAGCATACATCAGCCATGTGGGAGGTCAAAAAGGTAATTAATAAAGTTGTCAAGCTACAGGAATATGGAATTCGTTGCTATAGGATACCACCTGAAAAGTCTTTAATCAACAGGTTTAAACAACTATTAATAACAAAAGTAAGAGTATCAAAAGTTTCAAACTATGAGCATATTTAAGGCTCATCATTCTGTCCCCTACTTATTGTAATGCTGGTCCTCCAACATTGACTTTCCTTGTTGTTTCCCTAAAATTTGTTGGAGCAACATGACCCTGCAGCGAAGTTCCAAACTTGAAGTAAAAACCTCGGGTAAACTCCCATCTTTCAAATATGCGATTTTCTATTTCTTCATTGATTTCCTTGGCTTGGTAGGGATAGAGCAACCACATTAAAATTGGGGGTTGGAAGGTCAGTGGCATCCATAATTCAAATCTTCTTTGCAAACCCAGTTGCATGTACCTTTCTGTTCTCCTGAGTGCTACTGTGAAGTTCAAAGGGCTGTGAAGCTCTGTCTTTCTTAGACCAACCGTCAATCTCTCCCACCTTTTCTCAATCCTGGAAGAGGCGAGTTTCCAAAATGTATATTTCTACTCTTTGAACTCACTGTATACCTATTCTCTGATGTAAAATTTTTTCTGTCTTTCCTCAGCGTGATTCCATCCATAAGTAACTGCAAACCAGGTTCTTAAAACTGTGCGTGGGTCTGAACTCTCAGCTCTTAGAAGAATAGGTTCATCTCTTTCTTCTTCTTCATATGTTTCCAATTGTCTCCCATAATTGACTTCATTTGCAGACCAAGACATAAGTGCTCTTAGATGGATATCACCTATATAAGGGAGTGGGTTCCATTCAGTTTCTGCAGGAATTAAATAACCATGTAAATAAAGTTCACATATGGAGGTTTTCAACCAATTAGGGGCCACTTCATAGGCATCATAGAATTCCTTGGTTGTTTCAATACCGGGATCCAAATTTATGGAGATCCTCATTAGTTTAAACCAAAGAAATTGTTCCTTGAGGCACATTGCATATACTTTGGGTGGCGGCCTACACTCCATTATCTTTCCAGTTATTTTCATCATTTTATCCATTTTCTTCTGCATATCTTGAATTTCTTGCTTTTTCCTTTCAATTTCCTTTTGTAGCTTTTTCTTTTCCTCTTCCCATAAACTTTGTTGGACTTCAGTTTTGGCGAAATGGCAAAAACATAAAGTCTGGAATGACACAGGCTGATACTTAACTCTTAGAAATTCCAAGTATGCAATTAGTGGAGTCCTTTTGTACACAACTAAATCTGTGCAAACTTTAGTGGACAATGGGTTATCATAGGGTATTTTAGGCTTTTCAAGCACACCTTCTTCTTGTTGCAGGACAAAATCCTCTTGCTGTAGAATGAAGCCCTGTTGCTGCATGGAAGAAGATTGTTCTTCCTCAGAAATTTTCTTAGCCGCACAAGCCAAGTCTTCCAAACTCAACATTTTCCCCTTATCAACATTATTGGGTTGTGCTGCCTTAGAAACAACAGAGGAGCTTTGTGGAACATTTGAAGACATACCCTAGGAATTATCATGACCTGATTCAACAGAGTCTTCCAATATTATGACAGTTTCTATTTGAACAAAAGTTGTAGTAGGCTTAGACTATTTTCTCAATGAACTCCTTGGCAGATTTTCAGAAGGAGCATCAACAAAGGATGCTTCTTTAGCAATCCTCTTCCTAGCTGGTCTTGAAGATCTAGACTTGGTAGGGGAAGAAGATATTGAAATTGGAGTATTAGTAGGTGTTGCTGCAAGAGAGACAAAGACAGGAAAAGACTCTGTAGGAGAGGATGAGGTAAAAAGTTTTTGTTTGAGTATGTGGGTCCAACACAGGAGTCTGCCCTACCCCAGTTGACTCACCTACAATTTTCTTTCCTTTTTCTCTGCTAACGGCAGACCTTGTTTGCACACCGATAGAGGAGGTTGGTATAGAAGCTGCAGGACTAGGTGCTGTAGGAGCAGCGAATTCTTGCTCTGTTTCTGTACTTGAGGACTCAATTCTCATTTTCTTTTTTCTAGGCTGCACAGGTAGTGCCCTAGGGGATTCAGGTGGCTGAAGACCTTTTTGGGCAACAAACTCATGCCATGAAAGAGGTGAAACATCCCTTAAAGATCGCTCAGTCAAAAGTTTTATTAGGGCATGATGTGTGACAGAGTTTCCTTTACCCTTTTGAGTTTTGTGTGCACTACTTTGCAAAAGGTTTAACACAAAATTTGGAACATTCACTACCAGTCCATATCTCATATGACTTAACAGTTTGAAATGATATGAATGTAGGTAAGAGAAGCGCCATTCACAAGTTAAATTCCTGATAATAAAGATGGCGTATTTAGAGTATGGATAAGGCAGGGACATTCTTTTGCACCCTTGCTTTGAGATTTCCAAAGGCCCATCAGCTGGTAGGGTAAACTCTGCCCTAGCAGAGACAACATCCCTTCCAATAGGAAAATTTTCATCAATTGCCGGTAATCCAGTAACTTCTACAATTCTTTCCTCTGTCACAACCACTGCCAAGCCCCATACTGTAGCCTCATTTTCTAAAAATGTTCTTAAGAATTCACCTGCAACCTCTTCATCAAAAGAATCAATTCTCAAGAAATAATTTAACCATCCACAATTAGCAAATACTTACATTAACTGAGGATCCTGTATCAATAGTTCATGAGCTGCAGGCTCGTGCCTCACCAGTTGGCCATCCATGATCAAAAATCCTTAAAACAAAAGCTTAGACTGATGCTAAAAGCTTGAAAAAGACTCTTCTTCCTTACTGCACTTCCTTTTCCTTACCAAGAATAACAACTATACATTTGCATAAAATAATTTTAATAACTACTTAAACTAAGTAGTTAGCTTGTTCTTAGGATATGGCTTCGCAATCGTACTTTTAGAAAGTACAAGATCATATCTATTTTGGTAAACGTAAATTTGGCATAGGAAAATTTCAAATTAGAATACCCCCACCCCCTACTTAGCATTCGACATGTGTCCTCACATGTTGAGGTTGATAAGATTAAAGCATGCAAGTACGGCTGATATATACATTACAATTAATGAATAAACAAAAAGAATATATTATGCGATAATGAAAAGATTTCGCGTACCTTTAATTCAGTTCTCGGGCATGTCGTAAAGGACAACAATGTATCATGAAATGATAGCTGGGAGATTGAATGCATGAATGAGGTAGAGTGGCAATATGGATGACGTGACAGATAAAGGAATGAATGATGTGATAGATGAAAAAAATATAGAGAAAAGTGGTTTCTTTTGTTAAAGAAAACTTTATTATGGGCGGTCAACACAATACCTTGGGACCGAGCCAGCGTGTGGTGAGCTTACCTTGGTTTTCTTGATATCTGGAATCATATAGTAGAGTCCAATCACTAGTAGAGAATTGCTTGGTTTTAATGTGTTGATCGTGCCATTTCTTCCTTTGCTATTGGACAGCTTTTGTATGCTATAGGACAACTTTTCTCATTTCATCCAAGACATTTAGCTACAGGAGACGTTCCTTCTGTGCTTCAAAAATGTCTATATTGAGTTCGAGAGCTGTCCTCAAAGTTTTATGCTCAAATTCAATGGGCAACATGGCTATTTTCCCATAAAGCAGTTCAAAAGGTGTAAACCCAGTTGTTGTCTTCCATGCAGTTCTGTAAGCCCAGACTGCTTCAGGAAGTCTACTGCTCCAATATTTCCTATGGAGCTGCATTTTCTTTGTTAGGATTGCCTCAATTTTCCTATTTGTAACCTCCGCCTGACCATTGGCTTGAGGGTGATAGGGGTTGGACTTCATATGCTTGATTTTATAGTCATTCATTAGTGCAGTGATCAAATTATATGTGAACTGAGCTCTCTGATCAGTTACAAGCTCTCTGGGAACTTCAAATCGAGTGAAAATTTGCTCATACAGAAATCCAACAACCTTGTTATCACAAGCATGAGTCATTGCCTTTACTTCAACCCACTTTGTTACATAATCTGTACAAACCAGAATGTATGACTTGCCATTTGATGGTGGATCAATTGGTCCAACAAAATCCATTCCCCATTTATCAAAGGGAGTGACTATTACCTATGGATACAGTGGCATTTTATCTGACCTGGTTGGTCTTCCCATATGTTGGCATCTCTCACATTTCCTTGTATAAGCTACAACATCTTTGTGTAATGTTGGCCAATAGTATCCTGTTGTAAGAACCTTCATTGATGTTCTCTTGGCTGCAAAATGTCCCCCACATGGTTCATCATGGAAAGCATGCAAGATATCATAAGTCTCATCTTTGCTTAAACATCGTCGCATAACTTGATTAGGTCCCGTGTAAAATAGACAATTCGCAATCCATGAAAAGTTAAAACTTTTCTCAATTAATAGTTTCTTTTCTTTTGGGGAGAAGTGAGCTGGTATTCTGCTTGCTGCTAGATAATTGGCAATGTATGCATACCATGGAGTATGTGGAACAATGGAAAATAGGTGTTCATTAGGGAACCTATCATCAATGACTTCTTATTCAGCTAGTGCAGTTATTTGAAGCCTTGATAAAAAATCAGCTAGAACATTAGCTCTTCCTGGTTTATCAATGATTGCAATGTCAAATTCTTGCAACAAGAGGAGCCATCTTGCCAACCTACCAGAGATGGCAGGCTTGTTCATCAGATACTTTATTGCTGCATGGTCAGTGTCGACAAATATCTGATAACCTGTGACATAATGCCAAAATTTATTTAGAGCATACACTACTACTAGCAACTCATTTTCTGTAACTGTGTAGTTTAGCTCAGGACCTTGAAGGATTTTGCTGATAAAATAAATATCATGCTCAATTGAATTTTCTTTTTGGCCTAAGACTACCCCTATGGAAAAATCAGAAGCATCTGTATGTATGTGAAAAGGCAGAGTCCATTTTGGACCTTGAAGAATAGGGGCTTTAGTAAGCAAGTCCTTTAGCTGCAGGAAAGATTTTTCACAGGCCTCTGTCTAATCAAATTTAGAATCCTTAGTTAATAAGGCATATAGTGGACTGACAATTTTGTTAAAATATTTTATAAACCTTCTATAATACCTGCGTGGCCAAGGAAGCTTTTGACATCCTTTTGTTTTACAGGAGTTTGTAAATTTAGAATAACTTCAATTTTAGCAGGGTCAACCTGAATTCCATCGTTGGAGAGATGATGGCCTAGAACAATACCTTCTTGCATCATCATAAAGCACTTTTCACTGTTCAGAGACAAAATTTTCTCTCTGCACCTTTCCAATACTTTTTCTAAATTCACTAGTGCTTCTTCAAATGTAACCCCATAGGTAGTGAAGTCATCCATATAAATTTCCATACAGTCATGAGATCTATCAACAAAAATACTAATTATTTGTCTCTGAAATGTTGCTGGAGCATTGCATAGACCAAAAGGAAAAACTAAGTAAGCAAATGTTCCCCATGGATAGGTAAAAGTAGTCTTATCTTGATCTTCAGGGGCAATCTTTATCTGATTGTACCCACTGTAGCCATCCAAGAAAGAAAAATATCTTTTACCAGACAATGAGTCTAGCACTTGGTCTACAAACGGCAGTGGAAAGTGATTTTTTTAGTGGCAGTGTTCAACTCTCTATAATCTACACACACTCTCCATTTTCCACCTTTCTTAGGGACAATAACTAATGGAGAGACCCACTGACTGTCAGAGATTGGGTAAATAAAACTAGCATCAAGCAACTTTTGAAGCTCATTCTTAACTATTTCTTTGAGTGTTGGATTTATTCTTCTTTGAGACTGTCTAACTGGTAAACAGTCTTCTTTGATATAGATCCTTATGAGTACAAATTTGAGGATCTATTCCTTTCATGTCCCCATATTCCCATGCAAAAGCTTTATGCTGATATTGCAGCATTTTGAGTAGGAAAGCCTGTTGAGATTGAGACAACTTGCTATTGATATTCAAACAGTGACCTGGAGACAATTCTATCTACTTAGTGAGATCACTCACAGAATCTACAGGTGATGTTTGTACCTCTTGTGGAAGCAAGTTATGAAAAATTATAGAAAATTTAGTCAACAAACTCTTAGAATTCAGTTGCTGCAGGAAACATTGTAGATGACTGCTCTTTGGACCAGATGAACTACCCGTATCAGAGTTAGACTGCAAAATTTGAAAAAACAAGGCATCCTCATTCTGAAGTTGTGAGAATGGATCAGTTTGGAGCATCATTAATTGAACCAACGAATTGGCTTCTTCTGTTTCTTCCCCCACATCTGGCCAAACAGGTTGGGAAAAATCTGATTGAGGTCTAGTAGGTGGATACAAAGCCAATTTTTTTGTGGGCTGTCCATCAGAAATAGTCATATCTCCAGAATGACATCCTATAAAAGCATCAACAGTTGCTAACCATGGTCTACCTAGGATAACAGGGTATCCTCCTAAAGTTTCCTTAATAGATAATATTGTAAAATCAGCTGGATACTCCCAAGATTCAAGAGTGACAATTACATCTTCCACCATTCCATCAGGTGTGACTGTGGAGCTATCAGCAAGCTGTAGGACTATAGGTGTAGACCGAATGTTGAGGATATTCAAGTAGTCCATAGTATGCTTAGTCATGAAATTGATGGCAGCACCAAGGTCAATCAAAACATTTTCTACTATTTGGCCATTTATATGTAGTTGGACTATAGGACTTCCAGAGTCAGTGTATTTTGGGATGACTACATTTCCCAACATTATATCAGCCAATTTCCCTAAAACATGAATTATTTGGGGATCCTTTTTCTTCCATCCAGGTTTCTTCAAATAGGCTTCTTTAATGGCTCTTCCATAAATTGGAACATCTTTAATGGCCTGAAATAAAGGAATTTGAATTTGTACATTCTTTAGCTGATCCAGAATGTCAAAAATGGGCTCTTCCATGGATTTAGGTGAGGTACTTTGTAACCTCTGAGGAAAAGGTGGTTTGTCTTGACTTTGCAAAACAGGCTCCTTAGAAACCATATCAGTTATAGGCATATGCTCAATAGGATCAACAGGTGCAGTAGGTTCGTCAGGGGAAGAATTTGGTATCTTAGTAATGAAAGGCAGTTGTGGAGTAGGAAGAGTAGTTCCAGACCTCAAATGGATATCATTAATGTTTAAGGCATAAACTGGATATTGGTTGGCTTCAGAAAAATACATGGGTTGCTGTGGCTACTGCTGTTGCTTATTATTGGGATTTGGCAATGGCTAAACAGGCATAGGTGTTTGTTTTGGAGGGCCAGTATTTGTGGCAGTTGCTGCAGGAGGTGGCATGAGGGCTTGAGGTTGTGGCTGTGAAAGCTGCAGGAACCCGGGGGACTAGTTCTGCCATTGCTAAGATCCTCTCCATTGAGGATTCTGCTACCCATTACCTTGGGGTGGGGTCCATTGTCCTCATGGGTGCTGCCAACCTCCTTGAGGAGATTGCCATTGAGAGGTCTGATAGTTAGGCCAATGTGGTTGAGATGTATTCCAAGGTGGTGGTGGTCCATATATAGGTTGCCATTAGTTATTATAGCTAGAATAAGGATTCCCAAAAGTCAAAGGGTCTTGAGGCATACCTTGTCTTTGAGCCCATGGTCTCCTTTGTGCAACGAAGAACACTTGATCATCATCACCTTCTACTGGCTTAAAGTCAGTAGGTAATTGTTTAGCTTCTAGATTAGCCACCATCTTGGATTTGCAGTCACGTTTCTTCTGTCTGCAATGTGGACATAACTCGGCCAAGATCGCTTTAGCTTCCTCATGTTTCTTCTAAGCTTGCATAGTGTCCAGCTGTGTAGCCATATTGTTAATGATATCCTGCTTAAAATCAGACAACAAATTTGTTATCTCCATCCGAGAAACTCCGCTGGAAGAAGACTTTCCCATAGTAGCTTGATGACCTCTACCCTTCTTCACATTTGCTCGGGAGTAATTGAGACATATCTTCATGAGATCATCCCAAGATGCTTGAGTGATATCTCCGCCTCCCATCAGGTCCAAGGCATCTATGCAGGTATCATTGATTCCCCTTAGAAAAAGTAATTTATGAGATTCTTTATTAAGTGTATGGTCTAAATTATTTTTCATAGAAAACAAGAATATTGATATATAATCCTCCAGAATTTTATCTTCCTTCTGTTGAATTCAGAATATATCATCACCATTATTGCCACTCTTACAATATTCCTTGTATTTCTCAAGAAATTTTGTTTGCATGGCTGCCCAACTATCAACTACACCCCTTCCCAGACTCATGAACCATCTGAGAGCTCCCTCCTTCAAAGTAGCAGGAAACAACTTCAATTTGTGAGCATCTGAAGTGTAGTCATAACTGCGACAGAGGATATCAAATTCGAACAAGAAGGTTTCTGGGTCTTCCGTAACTAAGCCATAAAACTTGGGAAGTAACGAGGAAGGAATATTCTTAAGGTTGTTATTGTCTTGTTGAGCAACAATGGGGTATTCAAAAGTAGGAGGTCGATTGGGTGGATTGTGTGCCATGTTCACCTGACCAAATATAAAAGCAAATGGATTTTCTTTAGGTTCTTCGTCAAATGGGTCGAATAGCAAGTCAACACACAAATCTTTAGCAAATGGGTCAATATCTAAGTCTCCTTCATCCTCAAATAGGTTATAAGCTGTTTCAGTTTTCTTAGAAATGGATGGCAAGTTAGGGAGAAATCTTCCCTGAGCGTCTCTTCTTCTATGCATGCAACAAAAATGGATGGTATTTTAAAAGATTTTGAAAATACTTGAACAACTAACTAAACTACTGCTAACAATGACTATAGTAGGTTCTTAGATTGACACCATCCCCGACAACGGCGCTAAAAATGGTCACGCCCATAAAAGGATATAAAAGTCACATTAGAACTAAACCTGGGAATTGGACATTCCAATAGGTGACTAACATCTTCTCATGGTCGTTCATTTACTTTGTCAAACCAGGGGACGTATACTTGAAATGAAGCAGCACGGTATGTGCACTAAGAACTAATTTCTAGTCACCATCTACAAAAAACAAATGCTTAAAAGAAGTGCAACGTAAAGCTTTTTAATTCAAACACAACTCGGCTAAAACAAAAATCATAGCAGCTATTGTTAAAGGACAAACTGTGAATTGGCCTTATGCTACAGGAACAGACACAGGGATGGATTCCCGATGTTGTAGGAACAATACAAGGCTGAGTTTGTGTTGAAATCTATAGAAATAGATTCTAACTAGTAATCAACATAAAATGAACAGTTAACTACAACATCTTGCTACAAAATACTTACTAAGTGGGCCCCCTTAGCAAGCATTGGCTAGATTACACAAGAAGTTGACTCAAAGCTTCATCGAATTTTATTCATACTCAGAATCAAGATACATCGATTACTCTGTTTGAAAAATAAAACTTAACACAAAACTCTATTGCTCATTCAACTTAATTTTAACACATAATGTTTTATCATCATCCACTCACGTAGGAGGAATGGTTATTTAAATGAAAAAGGCAACTAACTAACTAATAAAGGGAGTCGTGATCATAAATACATTCTAAATCTGTGGAACAGATATTCATAAATGAAAGTCTATTTGCTCAACACGACCTAGAGAGAATATAGCATTACACACTCCCTAGATCAAAGGACCTTTAAGCTCCTTCCCAAAGATTTGGTCAAAGAGTTATTATTAGAACAACTTCTTCAATAGAGCCAAGATTCCTTGCGCTTGCTTAGCTCCCGCTCCCTCCAACAACCTACAATAAGTGACAGAGGTGAAGGAAAGCATACACACAAGTGACACGACATCCATTCATTAATCACACGTTAATTCTATTCCATTACCCAAAATCATAAGCATACATCAGCCATGCAGGAGGTTAAAAAGGTAATTAATAAAGTTGTCAAGCTACAGGAATATGGAATTCCTTGCTACAGGATACCACCCGAAAAGTCTTTAATCAACAAGTTTAAACAACTATTAATAACAAAAGTAAGAGTATCAAAAGTTTCAAACTATGAGCATATTTAAGGCTCATCAAACCCTTCAATGTAGTAAATTTTTATAAATTTACACCTTGCAAGTAAGCAAATTAGATAACAAGTCATTGCAATAAAATTTTTCTTTCTTTTATGGAGAATATATGAACAAGATGCCATACCATATTACAATAAAAATTCCATTTCATAATAACTTCACAAGTTACATCAATACAAGAATGCATACATTTACATACATAGCTCCAATGAGCTTTAGAACAAAGAGTTGTATGACGGTCCAAGATCCTTCCTTTCAAATATTGGTTCTTCTATTGCTTGTTGTGGAGGAGAAGTATCACTCAGGTGCTTTTTCGCCAACCACAAACTCATAATGTGGTCCCTTGAACATCTATCATTTGATAGATGGCCCTTCCCTTCAATGAAGAGATTGGTAGAGTAACTAATAATGAAACCCAACTGAGCATAGTGTTATGTCCTACATAACTAGAACTTGTAATCCCACAATCTTAGTCTAGCATGTAATACTACATCATGGTGAACTAATAGTGTAGTCTTTGTAGTCACACAATCTAGAGTGGAGTCTCAGAAATTCACACAACTCCCTCCCATACTAGATTTTCTATCCTAGGAGTAAACATAAGCTTTCCTAGTTAAATTAATAACTTAGCTAAATGTACCATATGTAATCTCTTGTACAAAATGCGTCCTTCTCAAATGAAATGGTTGAGCTATTTATAGAGCAACCAAGCAACCTCAAAGCCTATAGTTTAGGCATGTTAATGGAAAGCAAGATACATGCAAAGAAACACATGAAACTTATCAGAAAGGTTGCAAATTCTTAAGCAAATACCCAACTTAATCACCTACAAGTTGACTTGTTTAGTGACAACAATTTAAAGACTTATTCAATCTGCTCTTGCTCAAATCGATTTGCCACAAAGAAAAGATATCTACATCAACTAAGATTCAAAGGTGGTGCCATTATTACCTTCAGATTCGGTGCGCTTAAGTGCCAAAATAAATGGTCATCTACTATCTGGTTACAACAAGAATCATCGATCCACTTAGAGTATGAATTGACCAAAAACTCATAAAGCAGTTTGAAAAAGTCAAGGTCGGTCTCAATAATGGTGTCGACCAAGTCAAGCCTATTGTAGATATCAATATCAAATGAAATGCAATGTCATAAACTGTGTGTCATCTGAATGATAATCAGTTTACACTTAACAATCATAAGCTATTAAATCAACTTCATTTGACATAGCCAATGATGACTATTATCGACCTCCATTCTCATAGTCTTCATCAACTATAAACAACCTCTAATAAATTAGCTTCACCATATTTGTTGGAGTATGACACATCCGTTGGCAATACCTTATTATTTCAAAGGCTTCTATCAAAGTATGATTATGTTTATCAATCTGCATACCATAAATTGATCTCATTTTAATGTGTTACTAACAATGAGGCCACGACTTTATTCATCACTTGATATGGTGCATGGTAGTTAATCCTTCCTTCATACCATTTGTTGTTTTTTTCGGTTTCCATACATCATGTGTTTGCAAGAATGTACTAAGGACGGGGTCTGCACTTTCTACTTATGCGCTTCTTACATCTATGAAACCATATATAATATCTCCACTATAATATATATATGTTCTAATAGATATATATTTATATAACCATGAAATCATTCCCCATGCTTTATAATGTACAATCACTTCACAAATACATGTATATATGTAAATGTATAGGGTATATCATTCTCATTCAATTGATATATGAATGTATGCATCCTCATTATTACTTTCATAATACCACACATGTATTTACATATACATATATAATTGTACACTTTTTTAGTAAGCATTAATGCTTACTTGTATACACGTATATGTATATGTGTATACACTTACACACATATATACTCAAGATAATATTACTATGTATCAGGTTATCTTATTCTCTTCGGTACATATACTCATTAAGCATATATATATCCATATATATATAATTGATCCTTTGTGTGAGTAGGTTTGTAAGTATTTCTACTTACACATACATACATATGATTATGTTCTCAACATGGATTAATGTATACATATACTCATAGATACTTTTTATGTAAATATGTTTTGACAGAAAGCTCAGGATACATAAACCAAAAACACATAACAATATCATATGGTTATAAATATATATATATATATATATATATATATATATATTTATATATGCACTTATACATATATATGCATGTTTGTTAAATAGCATTAACACTATCCCTCATATATATATGTATATATATACATATATATTTCCTATGTCAATCAAGTATGTATTCATTTGATATATAAATGAATACAAACAAGTAACCACTCATGTATAATAATAGTATATTATATATATATATAAATATATTATACACTCCTCTATTAAGCTTTTATGCTTGTGTGTATTTGTACACATATATATATATTATATAGCAACGTGTTTAGTAAAACAATCCATTCTAATCCATATTTCATCATACTTGTAAGGACATCCCATTATATCCATCATACGCATATGCTGATATATGCATACATTTCAATACTCGTTCACCCATACAATCAAGCATAGTAAAATAAGGAAGGTCTCAAAAGCTCAAATAGATAAAAATCACCCAATAATGCACTCGGTAGTAAACAAGACCTTTACTAATCCAAATATTTCAAACTAGGGATGACTTACCAACTTCCCACTTCTATGTATAGACTCAACCAAACTACTGTGGTGTGTCTATGTTCTGATAGTTTACGTTATCAGTTACCCAACCAAGATCTTCTCCCGAGTGATACTTCCCCTTTTCCTGGAGGAATGAAAATTTACTTGCAACCACTAACACATGCACATGAGAGTCAATTGTTCACAAAATATGCAGTATACATAAACATCTCCAAAGTTAGTGTAGACACATAAAAATAACCTAGGCCTACGAGCTTTATTTTTCTATGTCTACCATATTTCTTCTCAACATAATTAAAATATTTAATTATGTCCTATGACCTAAATTTAACTATTAATTAAATAATTATTTAATTAATTCCTATTTGTTATTCCTTCTTGATGGTACCTTTGAATTTTGAAACTTTGAAGTGCCTATGTTGAAATTTTTTGATTTGCACACTTAGAAATGCACCTAAAAAATCTATCGAAAGACCTACTTTGGACAGCCATAAATTGGAGCTAGTTGATTTTCACGTCAAATCCTTTGGTGAGCATATTCATTTGACATATGGTAACACGCCTACTCAGTTCCAAACTCCTATGATGAGTTTTGACAGAGTTTTGAAAAGCAAAGCTAGAGAGTTCTAGGATTGTTTTGTTGTTTGCAAACTCCCAATCCTGCAAAGTGGCCTCCTGTTCAGACTGATATTTCACAATTGGATGATCATCATGGAAAATGGATTGGTTTTATACATTACCATCATATTCATATGCTCCTTGGTCTGATTTTAGAGCCTCAAGATTTGATTTGATATTTTTACCAAGTCAAGCAAATGCAGTTTTCTCTATTTTTACATCTGCATATCCAGGAGTGTTTAAGTTGGTCAACTTTGACCCCTAATATCTTGCGAAGAATGTGGATTGAAAGAAATCCCTCTTGTACATGTACTCTATGGACCTAAATGACCTAGTTTTTCCAGTGGCAGTCTTCGAGGAGGTTATTTGATATTTTTTTGAGGTGGTGACTTGGTGAGCCCTAATTGGTTTTGAACAAGTCTAGTTGCAAAAAAGTTTGAGTGTTCCACTTTGGCATTGAATATCTTACACATGGAGATATGTTTTTCCAAACCATCTATTGCACTGAATTCTTGGGTAAAATATCTCCATGCTTGTGCATTTTCATGGCTTTAGGAGGTTGTTTGACTAGTTTTCTGGGGCGATTCCAGAGCTCACCTAGCCAATTTTGATCACTATGCAAAATGCTAGATAACAAAATTTAATGACAACCCAGTTCATTTTTTCTTGATAGAAGCATGTTAAAGCAATGTTAGGTCAATTGAGGATGAAATTGTTGCAAGTATGAGCTAGTTTCGTGGTCTTGTCATTAATGTTGTCATTGATGTCAACATAGTTTTATATGTTGTAGATTGTACATGTATATTTGAGATGTTGTGAGTACATGGAGCTATCTTTATGACATTGTAGATGTCTTGAATTGGTGTCTTTCCAAGTGATTTTGAGAAAATTAATAAAGAAGAGAAGTCAAAATGTTGAATGTGTTCAGAATGTGCTCTGGTATGTGCTCTGTGTTTCTCTTGTGTTGATCCTATGCTCGTACAAATCTGAAGGATTGATAATGTGGTCTAGTGGTGATATATCCTAAGTTTTAGCTTTTGGTTTGATGGTATGTGGAAGTTACATTCACCAGTATGTGAATTGTTCTGGCAGAGTTGGTCTTCTATGGACTTGGAGAAATATTTCTGATCTGCAGTCGTTCGTTGTTTTGTTTTAGATCTTGTAGATCTGGGATATGTCTTGTGAATGTGTTCTTTGTGTTTAGGAAAAGAAGGTTGAGGTTTGGTGGTCTGGAAGTCATGTGTTTAAGTGTTTTTGTGTGTGTTTGCACAGTCTAGATGGATTGGGGAAAGGTGTTTAGTGTTTGAAGATTTTTTCACTTGTTGCGGATGTATCTGAAGGAATCTAAGATGTATTCTCGTCCATAATGAAGTGTGTTGTGGCATCCGCATGTTATCTTCTTGTTGGGAAGCATGTACATCAATGTTCATTTGTGTTTTCATTAGGTTTGGACGACATGGTGTTTACACTTCATGTGAAGAATTAAAACTAATTAAGGAAGCATGTGGTTGATTCAATACATTATCTTTTGGTCTTGGATAAATGTTTTATTGGTCCACTCTTATTCCTTTCCACCACAGTAATGTTGAGTTTCCGACCTAATTTGAATTTATGAAATGAGGTTTTTGTGGTTGACCTTGGTGAAAGGTTCTAAGGTTGAAGATGGTATAAATGCAAGTTGAATCATGAAGAGTTGTATGATAGTGTGATGCAAAGTGACGAAGTAAGTCACAAATCATAAGAGTAGAAGTGTGCGAAAGTGTGTTGAGGCAATAGTTCTTCATTGTGTTAGATTCTTGAAGGTAGTGAGATAAAGGTTTTTGAAATCCTCTATTCAAGGTTGTAGATGTGTGTTAATTGTTGTGGTGGATGTTTGTTCTCTTTTGTATCTGTAGGAAGTAAGCCTCCTTGTTGGACAATGAGTCCTTTCTATAGGTAGTGAGCCTTTGTACTTGGATAATGAGTCCTCTTCTAGGCAGTGAGCCCTTAGCAATGAGCCTTTGTATTCTATTTTATAATCTCTTTATATTGTGAGTTAATCTTCACCATTTTTTTTTCCCTCATTGGGTTTTCCACATAAAAATATGGTGTTCATTGTGTTGATTTACTTTCTGTTATTTGTGTTTCATGCTCATACTTAATAACAAAATAGTGTGGTTGTGGAATTGATAAATGTTAAACTTTTAAGTTGGGATTTTGTGACAACTGATTCACCCCCCTCTCAATTGTCTTGTACCTATTTAACAATTGGTATTAGAGCTGTAGTTCCTTGGTGTAGATCTTAATTGCTTAAGAAAGATCTGATGGCACATAAGTTGGCAATCCCTATGTTCGATGGATCTGACTACAGCGATTGGAAAGTGCAGATGAGAGGATATATTTTTTCTCTTGGTTACAAGACCTGGAAGGCTATTGAGATGAAGTATACTCCTCTGGTGAATGGTCCTACTTCTGTAGATGAGGTTTCTACTTACGAGGAGAATGAGAGAGTGAGGTATGCTATTTATAGTGCTTTATCTAAAACTGAGTGAACTAAGGTTCTTTCTTTAGATACTCCTTATGGTTTCTGGAAGAAGTTGGAAGAACTATATGAAGGAAATGAAAGAGTAAAATTCATAAAGAAGTTGGTGGCAAAGTGAAAATTTGAGAATTTGAAAATGGAAGAATGTGAAGAGTTTACAAGCTATTTCCAAAGGGTTGAGATGACAAAAAATGGAGTTAAGAATCAAGGAGGAAAGTTGATCAATGAAGATATTATTGAGAAGATCCTGATCACCCTACCAAATTGCTACAGTGATAAGATTTCAGTTATTGAAGAGATGTATGATCCTACAAAGTATACTAAAGAACAGTTGTTCGACACTTTGCAAGAATTTGAGATGAGAAATTTTAGGAAAGAAGATATGAAAGAAGAAAAGATAGAGACAAAATTTAAGGAAATGATGATTGAAGATGATTTGGAGAGTGATGGTTCAGTTGAGTTGGAAGCGAACTTCGCTAGGAAGTTAAAGAAAGGTACTAGAAAGTATAAAGGTATGTTGTCCTTTAAATGTTTTAGTTGTGGCAATATTGGTCATTATGCTTCAAGATTTTCAAATGGAGTTGTACATAAGAAGAACAAGGATTATAAAGATAAGGATAGGAAGGATAATAAGTACAAGAAGTTGTTCTCTGTTAAAGAAGAAGCTAGAATATTTGATGATGAATCTAAAAATGAGGTTGATGATAGTGAATCCTTACTCTTAGCTTTGGAAACCAAATATGTATTTTATAACCTTGGAAAATGTGTAAGCAAGAATGCTCCAAAGAATAAGAGGAATAGGATGGAAGGTACTTTGGTTACCACTTCATATAAGACATGTTGATAGTGGATGTTCTAATCATATGTCTGGAGATAAGAGTAAGTTCACTAAACTTGAAAAGTATGATGGTGGTTTAGTCATGTTCGGTGATGATTTAGGAGCTAATATTTGTGGGAAAGGTTCAATTAGTTTTGATGGAGTACATAACACTGATGATGTATATTATGTGAAGGGTTTGAAGCATAACCTTTTGAGTGTTGGTCAGATGTGTAGCAATGATTTTATACTTGTGTTTCATAATAATACCTATGAAATCAGAAAAGGATCTAGAAATGGAGATATGGTTTTTGTTGGAAGGAGAACTCATGGAAACATCTATTAGCTTAAGGGAGTTGATGGCCAATTTCTTGTATCTCAAGTCAATGAAATTTGGTTATGGAACTGGAGAATGGGACATATAAACTTTGATAATTTGGTCAAAATTAGTTCAAAAGAAATTGTCCAAGGGCTTCCTAGAATCACAAGACTTGCTAATACTATTTGCAGAAGTTGTCAATTGGGGAAATAGATAAGATCCAACTTCAAGGAAAAAGAGCACTCTACTACTAGAATGCTAGAGCTAGTTCACACTAATCTATTTGGTTCGACTAGAACAAGAAGCCTGAATGGTGATAGGTGTTTCATGATTCTTATTGATGATTATACTCGAATCACATGGGTTTCTTTTCTTAGAGAAAAGACTCAAGCTCTAGATAGGTTTAAGGTATTCAAAGCAAGAGTGAAAAATGAAGTAAGTTCGAGAATCAAATGTTTGAGATTTGATAGAGGTGGAGAATTCACTTCTAGTGAGTTTAGTACTTTTTGTGAGTATCATGGCATAAAGAGACAATTCTCTACTCGGAGAACCCATCAGTAGAATGGGGTAGTTGAGAGGAAAAACATGACAGTATAGGAAGTTGCAAGAACCATGATGAAAGAATCAAATGTATCAGATGTGTACTAGAGAGAGTCAATACACACTACTATTTATGTTCTTAATAGAGTTTACGTTAGAAGAAATAGCACAAAGAATCCTTTTGAGTTATGGATTGGTAAGACTCCTACTATGAAGTACTTCAAGGTATTTGGAAGTAGATGTTACATTAAAAGAGATGATGGAAATATTGGAAAATTTGATGCTAGGTGCGATGAAGGAATTTTTCTTGAATACTCTACTACTAGCAAAGAATATATATGCTTTAATAAAAGATTGAGAAAGATTGTTGAAAGTGCTAATGTGAACGTTGATGAAGACATAGACAAACCTATTGAGATAAGTGAAGTTGAACCTGATGATCCTATTTGTGGACATGTACTTGAGGAGAATAAGGAGAAGGAAGAAGAAGAGAAAGAAGAATATAATGAAGAAGAAGAAGAAGAGAATGAGCTAGAACCTACTATTAAGATTCCTAAGTATGTACAAAAGAATCATCCAGAGGAACAAATAATTGGAGATAAGAGTGAAGGTGTGAAGACAAGAAGTAAAGTAGTAGTTGAGGTAAATCTGTGTTTACTTTCTAAAATTGAACCTAAGTCTGTGAGTGAAGCATGTTAAGATGATAGTTGGATGAAAGCTATGAAAGAAGAGTTGCAGCAAATACAAAAGAATCAGACATGGGAACTAGTCCCTAGACCTA
The DNA here is from genome assembly GCA_007258455.2 of Sequoia sempervirens. Taxonomy (NCBI): domain Eukaryota; kingdom Viridiplantae; phylum Streptophyta; class Pinopsida; order Cupressales; family Cupressaceae; genus Sequoia; species Sequoia sempervirens. The sequence goes on from VDFB02179234.1 coordinate 100,922,920, forward strand.
TGAATAAGAATGTAATTGGTTGAAAATGGGTGTTTCAGAATAAGTTGAATGAAAGTGGAGAATTTGTAAGGAATAAGGCAAGAATTGTATGCAAGGGATATTCTCAAGTTGAAGGTATAGCATTTGAATAAACATTTTCCCTTTTGGATAGAATGGAAGCTATTAGGATGTTTCTGGCATTTTCTACCCACAAGGATTTCAAAGTGTATCAGATGGATGTCAATTCAACATTTTTGAATGGTGAATTGGAGGAAAAAGTGTACATGGAATAACATGAAGGATTTCAGTTATCTGACAAATTGGACATGATTTTTTAAGTTGAAGAAGGCGTTGTATGGACTGAAGTAAGCTCCTAGAGCTTGGTATGCAAGATTGGATGTATACCTGACAAAGCAAGGTTTCAACAAAGGCTCTGCTGACAAAAATCTCTACTTCAAAGTGCAAGGTAGCAAAATGTTGATAGTAGTTGTATATATTGATGATATCATTTTTGGTGGAAATGAAGGCATGTGTAAAATATTTGCTGAAGAAATGCAAAAAAAATTGAGATGTCTATGATTGGTGAATTGAATTTCTTTCTTGGTCTACAAGTGAATCAAATTGATAAAGGAATATTCATTTCACAATCTAAGTATGTAAAATAGTTGTTGAAGAATTTTGGGATGGATCCTATGGCAATCGGATGTAAACTGAGCAAAAATGATAAATATGCTAAAACTAATTAGAGAAAATATAGATCTATGATTTGTGGACTATTGTATCTTATTGCTACCAGACTAGGTATTATGCATGTAGTATGTCTAGTTGCTAGATTTCAAGCAGATCCTAAAGAGGCACATGTTATAGTTGTAAAGAGGATATTTAGATATCTTAAAGGTACATTGGATTATGGCTTATGGTATCCTAAGGGTGTTGATTTCACCTTGAGTGCTTATACTGATGCAAATTGGGCTGGTTGTGTGAATGACCAGAAGAAGATCAGTGGAGGTGCTTTCTTTCTTGGTGGAACATTAGTTTCTTGGTTGAGTAAGAAACAAGACTCAATTTCTTTATCCACTACAGAGGTAGAATATATTGTTGCAACATCCTGCTGCACATAGGTTTTGTGGAAGAAGCAAACTCTAAAAGACATTGGAGTAATATGTGATGAGCCTATTCCTATTTTTTGTGACAACACGAGTGCTATAAATATTTCAAAGAATCCAGTTATGCATTCAAGAAAAAAATACATATCTATCAAATATCATTTCTTGAGAGAATAGGTGTTGGAGAATGAAGTTAGACTGGAGTATGTGACAACAAAGGAACAAACTACATATGTATTTACTAAGGCTCTTCCAAATGATAATTTTTAGCATCTCAGGGAGAGGTTGGGGGTCATTGAACCTCCAAAGTAGGTGCATATGAAGGTGCATTAGTCCAGTGGATTCATAGATTCTTCATTCATTTGGACTGATAAATGGGTCTACTCTGCAAGGGGAGTAGAAAGGTTTTCATTGTTGCAGTATGAGTTTAATGGGTTTACTCCTAAGGGGGAGTGATCAAAGTGTTTGTTCTTTGCCATTGATGTCAAAGAGGGAGAGAAAGTCATGTGAAAAAAAGTTGTAGAGGAAGAAAAGGTGTTCTCCAAGGATATTGTGTAAGATGTTGTCTTTGATGGTTTTTCACATCATGTGTTACCATCAATGACAAAGGGGGAGATTGTTGCAAGTATGAGATAGTTTGGTGGTGTTGTCATTGATTTCAACACAATTCTATATGTTGCAAATTGTACATGCATAGTTGAAATGCCGCTAAGATGTTGTGAGTACATGGAGCTATCTTTATGATGTTGTAGATGTGCTAAATTGGTGTGTTTCCAAGTTCTTTTGAGAAAATTAATAAAGAAGAGAAGTTAGAATGTTGAGTGTGTTCAAAATGTTCTATGGTATGTGCTCCGCGTTTCTCCTGTGTTGATCATATGCTTGTGTGGATTTTAAGGTTTGATAATGATGGTCAAGTGGTGATATCTCTTGAGTTTTAGCTTCTTGTTTGATGGTATGTGGAAGTTACATTCACTGGTCTGTGAACTATTCTAGTAGAGTTGGTATTTTGTGGATTGGGAGAAATGTTTTTCCTCTGCAGTCCTCCGTTGTTTTGTTTCAGATCTTTTAGGTCTGGGATATGTCTTGTGAAGGTGTTTTCTATGTTTGGGAAAAGAAGATTGAGGTTTGGTGGTCCAGAAGTCATGTTTCAGTGTTGTTGTGTGTGTTTGCACAGTCCGGATGGACTGGTGAAAGGTGTTTAGTGTTTGAAATTTGTTGGACTTGTTGCAGATGTATCTAAAGGAATATGAGATTTATTCTCATGCATAATGAAGTGTGTTATGGCATCCACGTGTCATCTTCTTATTGGGAATCATGTACATCAATGTTCATTTATGTTTTCATTAGGTTTGGCAGACCAGGTGTTTACACTTCATTTGAAGAATTAAAATTAATTAAGTGTGTGGTTGATTCAAGACATTATCTTTTGGTCTTGGATAAATGTTTTATTGGTCCACTCTCATTCCTTTCCACCGTGGGAATGTTGAGTTTTCGACCTAATTTGAATTTATGAAATGAGGTTTTTCTGGCCAACCTTGGTGAAAGGTTCTAAGGTTGAAGATGGTATAAATACAAGTCGAATTGTGAAGAGTTGTATGACAGTGTGATGCAAAGTGATGAAGTAAGCCACAAATCATAAGAGAAAAAGTGTGTGAAAGTGTGTTGAGGTAGCAGTTCTTCATTGTGTTGGATTCCTGAAGGCAGTGAGCTAAAGGTTTCTACAATCCTTTATTCAAGGTTGCGGATGTGTGTTAATTTTTGTGGTGGATGTTTGTTCTCTTTTGTATCTGTATGAAGTGAGCCTCCCTATTGGAAAGTGAGTCCTTTATGTAGGCAGTGAGCCTTTGTACTTGGACAGTGAGCCCTTGGTAGTGAGCCTTTATATTCCATTTTATAATCTCTTTATATTGTGAGTTAACCCTCACTGTGGTTTTTCCCTCATTGGGTTTTCCACGTAAAAATATGGTGTTCATTGTTTTGATTTACTTTATGTTATTTGTGTTTCATGCTTGTACTTAATAACAAAATAGTGTGGTTGTGGAATTGATAAGTGTTAAATTTTTAAGTTTGGTTTTTTTGGCAACTGATTCATGCCCCCTCTTAGTTGTCCTGTGCCTATTTAACAGAAACTTGTTTCAAAACGATTTTTTTTCTAGTTGGGTCCACATAGGGACTGAACATGCTTTGCACAATTGTGAAATTGTAAGTGTCGCAATGTTGCAGTCACTTCAAGTAAATTTCTTTGAATAGGGCAATCAAATGGAAGTTTCATGTTTACATTCATATTAATATTTCCATAAAATGGATAGTGATATTGATTTAAGGTTGATGGATATGGTGAGAGATAAAGGAACAAGTGATTATGATGCACAAATAGAATGGAGATGATGTTTCACTTGAGCATCCATGGGATAAAGTCACAACACTATTTAATCTTGCTAGATTGTTTGAACAACTACATGTACTGAAAAATAAAATCATTTTATGTAGGATTATAGTGTTCAAGTTTCCTGATAGTCTAGGTGCATATATACTCACAGCCATGGCTGAAACCTGGATGAAATTGAGTTAAACCTAAAGTCTAATTGGGATGCATTTATAGTAAATAAAAAACTTCAAATGTTTTATATGTATGTTGGAAACGTGGAATTGAAAACATATTTGAGTTTACAAGTAGGTAAAACAATTTAAGGCTGCACAAAGGATTGAATAAGATGCAAAGTGTTCCATGTTGACATTTCACTTGGGCGGATGAATTGTTTCACAATTCCTAGCAATGAGAGGGCGGATCCAGAGAATGTGGCAATTGATATTGAAAGAAATTTTGCACAATGTGACACAATTAGCATGCTTAACACTTGAAAGTAGGTATTTTAGTAGCAATTTGGAATCATTGTTAAAGAACAGAGGTTAAGAAAGCGAGGCAGTAGGACCAAGTCATTAGTGGCAAAGCCAACATGGCCTATTTGGGTTGGCAGTGCAATGCATCAAAATTGTTTGAGGAAATTCTATTTTTAGTTTTGCAAAGTGAGAGGAGGGGTCCAAAAGATGAGGTAGTGCACCTAGAGAAAAATAGAGAACAACATTGAAATGCATTGGCATAAAGTTAAGGAGATTTTTGTGCTATGAACAAGAGAAGCCATCAAGCTAGCACAAATGGGAATCGATCTGACATTTGCAGAGGGAATTTTACAAAGATACAAACAATTGGTGAAATATTTTTCCTCTGTCCATCTAGATTATGAAACTCTTGAAATGAGAAAGAATGAGGCATTACATCTTGTGAAGGCTTGTGAACTATTTGTAAAGTGGAGGCTTGATAGAATTTTGAAAGGGTTGTTTTGTAGTTGTATGCAACAGTGAGTGGAGGGATTTGAATGCATATCAACATGTTTTAGAAGGCTCGATGTTGTATTGTAAAGTGGTGGCATCGATGAAATGAGGATATGGTTGCATGATGTTTACGGTAGACTTTTTCTCAACATTTCCATGATCACGAGGAACAATAGCAAACATAAAGCTAGGGAAAATAGGTGGGAAATATTGATCAATGATTAGAAGGAGGGCGACGTGGGTGATGTGAATGGTGATCCTAGACCAGCACAAACACAAACTAACAACCCAATATTAGTCCAATATGCATGTTAGAAACATCATTCCCCATAAGATTCATTTGAAATGCAAAGAACAAGAAATAACATGAACATAAATAAAAGCTATCAAATCCTATTCAATGCTCAAACTCTCAATCCCATGGGGAATTGGTGCTATTTTGATGTGGAAAATAGCCCTTTCCCAATTCCTTGCAAGCTTGATGTTGATCAATGGAGTTCCTTGATAAAATTTTCCATAACCTAGCTATGAATTGATGAGAAACTATGAAAATAAATGACAGTGGATGAACTTGATTCAAAACGTGAAGATAATGACTTTTCATAAGTTGTGGATGAAAATGCCTAAGATTGTGAATCCCAAATTAGTTAAAGAGCCTTCTATTTATATAAGAGAATGATGGAATACTAGGCAAAAGGGATGAATGTGGGATCAAACACCAACCAATAGCACAATGCCACTTGTCAACATATGAGTGGACAAAGGTGGATCACATTTTGATGAATGTGCACATTAATGCTATTAGGTGGAAATTCAAAATTAGAGAAATGACATGTTGGAGGGAGATAAATGATGAATTAAATGCCACCTGGCTCAAGAAAAAGGACATGTAAGAGGCTTTTAATGCCTTGTTGGATGGACAAGTCCTTTTGGGGGGAGATTTTCAAATTTGAGGAATATTCCAACCTTTGATGCCTTTTTGAATGAAAATAGGAGATTTATAAATAAATTAAATGGATTTTCATGTGCAAGTTGCAAAAGCTAGAGGATTTGAGGGATTAGGATTAATTAGGATTTGATTAATTTAGATGAAGATTAACTGATTTGACATTTTGACTTAGATTTTAGGATCAAAATGAGAGGAATAATGATTTTAGACTTAATTAAATAAAGTTAAAGAGGATGGTGTTAGATTTAAATCAAATAAAGATTAATTTATTTAATTTAAAGGAGATGACTTTAGAGCTTAATTAAATAAAATGAATTATTTAATTAAATGAGGGACTATAGGATTAAGTAAACAAAATGATTTATTTAATTAATAAGAGATGATGATTTAATAAGATAAAATTGATTTATTTAATTAAAAGTTGAAATTTTATGAATTTAATCAAATAAAGATTATTCGATTAAATGGTTAGTAAAGGGGATGATTCAGGATGAAATGGTATTAATAAATTAGGATTAGGTGCGTGAGATCAATTAGTACATTTTATGTGTCTACATTTTGCCACTCTTTGAAGCAATGTACTTGCTGTGTTGGTTCTGTAGACATCCAAATTTGGACACTTAATTTATCCAAATTTATCACTTTTCATCTAAAACATCCTCTTATCCGAGTTAATTAAGTAATATTACTATTATTTAATTAATATATTTAATTATGCCAAATCCCTAAGGTATTTAATTAATAATTAAATAACTTACCCTCCTTAATCCCCTTTTCATCAAATGAATTAAATAAATATTACATTTATTTAATCCCTCACATGCCATTTTCATCTAATCCTAATCCATTTCCTAATCTCTTCATTAAGGATGTGCACATGCCTAATCCTTGATTAGGATGTGTCACATCCTCCAACTTTTGCAAGTTGGCTTCTAATCCACATTAACCCCTAATTATCCTCTAATTACTAATTAGTTAAACCTAATTAGTACCTTGGTCAACTCTCCCCATCCCCAAGGAATTTTTAATTCCTTTTATTCACCCTAGGTTCCCTCTTCCCCATGTGAATTTTTAATTCACATTTTATTCCTTCTAGAATCCCCTTTTCCCATGCACCTTCTAGAATATTTGACTTGTCACATCAAGTCACATGTGACAAACTCCCACCTTTTGGGGACATTGTCTTATCCATCAGATTCTTCCAATCATTGTGAATTTTTAATTCACTTTTATTCACCCAAGATTCCTCCCACTCCCCAAGGTGCTTGGAAGGTACTTGTCCTTCCTCCACCTCATGTACCTTCTTGACACCTCACCTCCATCTCATATCCCCTTGGCCACTTCACCCTCCACATGTCAAGATGTGAGGGCTTGTGGGTTCTCAACCCACCATAGCCCTTCATCTTGACCTTGTTGGATCAATCTTGACCGTTGAATTCTCTAGAGAATTCAAATTCTCCTATAAATACCCCCTCCTCAAGGGCATTTAGAACACTTAGTCATTTTGCAACTACATGCTGCCATTTTGTACACTCATCTCGTCTTCAATTACATTCACTTGCATTCATATCCAAACACAGTAAAATCTTCCATTTTAGCCACATCAAGAGCCATCAAGGAGCACACATATCATTCCAAGCAAGGGCCAATCAAAGAGACATCAACAGCAAGGAAGGTAAAACCATTCGTGTCTTGTGTTATGTATTTTCCTTATTGTTTTATCACTCTCTTTTGGCTAATCTTGAGGTGTCCTTGGTATTTTGTCATTCGTATTTTGAGTTATTTTATGCACTAGAATAGGATAAATTCCAAGGTATACAGGTTCAAAGAATAATTTTTCCGAGATCAAAATTCATTTTTTTTTCAAATGCCCCACTGTTGCCCCAGCGAATGAATTATGTTGGTATACTGCCCCCTTGAGAGATCAGATGAAAATTGGGATTTTTGGGTGATCTCGCGAAAAAAGAGGACAAGTTGCCTGATGGGTCCAGAAAGGGTCCAGGATGCCAAAAATGTGCCAAAACACAAAAAAATGACGCAAAACGAGCCTCAATTGGGAAAAAATGGGATCAATGGCATGAAACCCTAGTTGGATAGCTAAACAGGGTAAAAAAGCCCTAGTTTTCATGCTTAAATAGCCCTCGAGGGGTCACTTTCAATTCATTTGCATACTTAGCCTTTAGAGATTTCATTGTTTTGAGCTCTGAATTTCATGTGAGATGGCATAACGAGTGCTTCCCCTATACATCTTCGAGTGAGTGTGATTCTTCTAGTGACTACCAGACATAGGACCACCGGTATGTGACCCTAACCCAACTTTTTTTGGGATCTTTGTAAGCATTTATTAGGCTTAGAATGTCAAACAAGTCTAGCGATGCTATTTAGCACCACTAAAATGGTCAAATCGGCACGGAGCGACCTTAAACTACATTGCTATTGCAAAAGGAACCACTATGGTCCAGTTAGGGATCTAGGGGTCAAACCCCAAATGGTGCTACATATGTAAATGGTGCCACCGTGAGCCAGTTTGGAGATTAGGGTTTTGAGTCAAAAGGGTTTGCGATCAAACTATGCCATCGCAATAGAGTTTAGCGGTTAGAGGGTTCCGGCAGCATAGTTTGGAGCTTCCAAATAGTGACGCATTTGCAAACAGTGACGCCTGTGCTGTTTTGGTTGCAAAAACTTCAAACATGATCTAGATTTTTTACGAAACTTGATGTTGTGGCTTTATTGGTGCAGGAGAATACAAAGCTAGTACATTCTCATGAGCACTAGTCCTCTATACTGAGCACATTGTTTGGATTACACAAGTTGCTTTAGGAGCATATTAGAGCGATAGGGCTATGGTACATTACATACGTACCTTCCATCAGGACACATTTGGGCATGGTGACCATGCTGGCAGAGAGATGGCATAGCGAGACATCATCGTTTCACTTTCCCACTTGCTAAGCGATCATCACATTGAAGGACATCTGGCGAATTCTTCAATTGCCCATCCATGGAGAGTGGGTTATCTATGACATGGATGCTGGGGCCGATGCCTGTTATGAGATTATGGTTCTAGATGAGATCATCTTTGCTGAGGGCCAGATCAAGCTTGAGCATTATAGAGGCTAGGTGTCGACATTCTGATTGATTGTGGCTGCTATCATTTTAGGACTTGTAGCACCAAATCAACATGACCAATATTTCATTCTAGGATGGGATCTTGCCTGGGAGCAGATGCTCTTTCAGAGGGAGTGCTTCACATGGGGACCAGTGATGTTGGCCTCACTTTATCATGATTTGCACGAGTTCGCCTATAGTGACAGTAGGGCCATTGGTGCCGAAGTTACTCTTTTACACATCTGGGTCTGGGAGCACATTGCCATGCTTCGCCCATGAGTTATAGTTGTTTATGTGGAGCTAGACAATCTAAGCAGTCTAAAGATATAGGGGTGGCCTGTTATTCACCCACACAAGAGCAATTGGCATTCCTTACTGGAGGAGGGTGATTGATGAGATGACCGTATTCAGATGGAGGCGTTGGCTTGACATGCCCACATGGTAAAATGACATAAAACAACAATTTTATGCAAGGCAAGATAGGCTTATGTAGAGAAGTGAGCATACTATGATCGAGCATTACCTCCCTAACCAGGTAGCAAGGCAGTTTGGTGATGTTCAGTACCGACCAGATGATTAGTATGTTGTCATCTTTGCTTGTACCACCAGGAGACCACATGGGGTTGACTGATCCCACTAGAGGATGTAGTGGATTCATTTAGATAGTTGGTAGTGAGGCCCTAGGCTTATGATCAGGGGTAGGAAGACCCCGGTATTGCATAGGAAGACCCTAGTATGACATAGGCATACTGTGATTGATTCAGGCCACCCATCAAATTGAGAGTGCCAGGGGTAGCTTTACTATGGCGGAGACCTCGAGGTTGGGCAATAGGGTGGGGGTAGGGGTGAGGAGGATGAGGAGATGGGGATAGAGACAAAGATGGAGGTACAAGAGGAGGCATACCACCTCTAGACCAGCGAGGGTAGAGGGATCAGGGGCACATGCACCAATAGAGAGATGGGACCAACAACAGCCGTCCCAGAGAGACCAACAACCACCACCACCACCACCTCAGCTAGACCAGAAGTATGCATTGATTTAGCAGTTTCAGGCATAGGTTGCTACATTGACGGCTGAGAGAGATCAAGCCTGAGTAGAGTGAGATCAAGTTGTGCAACAAAGACAAGTTACAGAGTTACAGTTAGCACAGGAGGTGGGCCAATGACAACAATTCGAGAACATGGCAGTCATAGCTTAGGGTTGGGCAATCCTGATACACATGTACCGAGATACAGTGACAGAGGTAGAGTATTATCAGGTACATTATCATTAGGTAATTCCTTGAGGAGCTTGAGTGCTATACTTTTCATAGTAGACAGGGCAGAGGCAGGACCAGCCTGAGAGACAACAGAGTGAGGGGAGCAACCATTAGGGCTAGCTCACATTTTTTTATAGCCCCATCAACATTGTATACTTTGATTGATTCATACACATTTGATCCTGATTTGTACCATGATAGTTACATTATTGATGATATATATGATATGATTTGATATATGATGTTTTCTATTTTATCTATGCATGATGGATGGATGTATTTACTTTTCTACATGTGATGTGACTCTATATTATGTGATGCAATGTGATGTAAGTTTTTATGTGATTTTTATGGATGGATGCATTTCTCTTTTCTATGCACTTTTAATGATGATCATTTATGGATGATATGGATGTAAATGTTATGACATGCAAGATGCTTAGACTAACAGAGCTATATTATGCACTTAATGGATGATGATGATATATTTTTATGATCATGAGATGTATGATATGCTCTTTTTCTTTTTTCAATACTTTTTCCAATATGTATGGATGACATGATGATGCAAATGATATGATATGATGATGCTTATGTGATAATGGTGTTTATATGGATGATATGTTGATGCTTATGATGATATTTATATGATGATGCCTATGTGATGATGATTCTACTGTTTATATGATTATGTAATGATGCAAATGGATGATATGATTTTGCATATATGGAAGACATGATAATGTTTATATGATTATGAAATGAATGCAAATGTATGGTTTATGATATGCTTAGAATAACCAATCTATATTATGCAATGATGAAATGCAATGTATGTCAAATGATCAATGTTTCCTATATGATATGATATGCATTATGGTGCCGGTTTGTGGATGCAGGATGTATGCATTAGCAATTATTTTGATTAACTGTCCTAGTACCATGTTAGCGTAGAGAGAAGGAAGAAATGAGATCCAACAAGCCTATGTTATTAGAGATGATAATGACGATGATGATGATTATCTTATCTGGAATTGGGATTTTAAAAGGGCTAATTACCTTATGTTTGATAATACACATAGGAATGATGCATCAAGGTATAAAGAACAAGGATGGCGTTGTACCTAGTTTTATGAAATTTGACTCAACAATCAGATAGGAGTACTCTTGTTCACACCTAACATATAGAACCTTATTCAAGATGTAGTTCAGATATTCTAAACACTTCGGACCAAAACATAGAAAGGAAATCCTTCCTATGTGGTCAACAAGACATTTAAAACACCCTCCCTACAAACCAAACAAAGTACACATGACCAAGGTTATATTACAAGAACATCCAACAAGCACAAAAAATAAAAGATAATGAATATTTCCCCATTCCTTTTTCTCTAAATCCTTTTGTTTGGACAACATCGAGAGGTCATCGAAATGAGCGCAATAAGATAAATAAACAAGAAAAAGATCAAGTAAAAAAATAAGCTAATGTTCTTCATACCGCTAGCCAAGACTAAACTACGATGATGCCTGATGTTGATGTCCATTATAGGAAGGATGCATCCTAGGACATGATGCTATCAAATGATTTTGGGATTGATTGGATGATAGGCTATTGATACCAAGAGTTGACCAACTTGTTTACTTACTCACCTAGACCTGAGAACTTTGACATTTGAGTTTCCTCTTTGAAATTTCTAGACCTATTCTCGACTATTTCACCAAAGGTTGAGAGTGATGATTGATTTATTATGTGGGGATGTTTATTTTTGGTGTAAGCAAGATGGGGCAGATGGATGTTTTTTCAAATATTTGGATGTTTTTGAAATGTTTTGAGGTTGTTTTTGGTATTTTCAAAATATTTTGCAAATGTTTTGATTTTTGAATTTTCGATGCTTTGGGGTTTTTTGAGATTTTGACCAAGAGAATAATCTAAAGACCTATCCTAGGGGATTTGGGGGCTGATCAATAGATTATCCTTGCCTACATTATACACATAGAGACCACATAGTTCGACTAACATAGACTTGATTATTAATGAGATATGAACAAATGAATTGCTAGTTTATTTTGACGGACTCCTAAGGGACTAACCTAAGTGTCTCGGGGGATGATCAAAGATCAACCTTGCCTATGTTCAGAGTGTAGAGACTTGTAGTTCAACAAAACGACTCTATTTTTGACTTTTTCAACTAACTTTTTGACCTATTTTTGGATTTTGATATGTTTTGAATGTTTTTGGATTTTCCTATTTTATGAATGTTTTTGGATTTTTTGTATTTTTTGAATGTTTTTGGATTTTATGATTTGCTAATATTTTATGATTTTCTAATTTTATGAAGACTTCAAGAATATACATGAATTTGATCTGATGAGAACATGCCCCTAACATGATGCAATAGACTACTCCGATATAGTCACGACAAATTGACCTTAAGAATGGGCCAAATAGTACTAGGAGGGATCATGACATGAATGGGTGATGGATGGAGATATGAAATGCGATGGATGATGGAATCATAATGGATGGATGATGTAGAATGAGTCATGGAGATCCTAGTGGATGGAGAGTGTTTATTTACACAATGCACCTATTTGTTAGGTTTTCACCAAGGTACTTGCCCAAAGCACCACTGAAGTGGTTTTCACTATAGGATGATTTTTTTCTCTTTACTATTTTTAATCCTTTTTTTTTTTGGATTTTTATGTTTTTGGATTTTTTTGGATTTATGCCTTGTAAGATTAGGAATAAATTTTTTTGAGATGAGAACTATTCATGGGCTCCTGTAGAGGTTTTCCTTCTGGTGTTGATAACTGATATGACCTTGACTTGTAGCTTGTTGTGATGATGAATGGTCCCAACCAATTGGGTTCAAAATTTCCCTTGCTATATGGATTTGGTACATTTTTCTAGTTCTCCTTCAACACAAGCTCTCTGACTTGAAATGTCTGACTCCTGATCTTCTTGTTGTAGCTCCACTTGAGTTGGTTTTGGTAGACTTGCAAATGGTTTAAGGCATCCATGCATTGCTCATCTAGTAGTTCTAGCTCATTTAGTCGTGATACTCCTTATTCTTCATTTGTGATGAGATTTTGCAATGATATCCTTAGGGATGGGAGCTCAATCTCAATGGAGAGTATGGCTTCTGATCCATAGACTAGGGAGAATGGGGTGGCACCTGTTGGTGTGCGGATGCTCGTTCGATAGGCCTATAGGGTAGGATTCAGCTGTAGATGCCAGTTATGACCAACATCATTGACTATTTTCTTGAGGATTTTCAAGATGGTATTATTGGTAGCTTGGCCATTTCCTTGGGGATAGTATGGAGTGGAAAAGTGATGTTAGATATTAAAATTGTGGCATAGTTCATGAACATTTGGGTTTTTGAAAGGTGTCCCGTTATCTAAGATAATGGATTAAGGGACACCGTAGCGATAGATTAGGTAGTTCAGGATGAACTTGGATATTTATTTTTTCTGTGATATAGGTCATGGGGATGGCTTCCACCCACTTTTTAAAGTACTCAGTGGTGACGATGATGAACTTATGTCCATTGGATGAAGTGGGGGTGATTTTTTCGATGAGATCGAGCCCCCATTGTGAAAAGGGCCAAGGTGTGACAATTGGGTTGAGCTCTTGAGCTAGTGCATGGATGAGATCCCCATGCTAATGACACTGCAAACATCTACAGACGTAGTCATGAGCTTTCCTTTCCATTGTAGGCCAATAGTACCCAGTCCTTAGCAGTTTCTTAGCCAAGGTCATACCACTTGAATGTGAACCACAAATTCTGTTATGTACCTCGATTAAATTGGTCAAAGCTTCCTCAGTGTCTAGGGATCATAAAAGTGTTCCTTCAATGCTTCTACGGTATAGGGTATGTCCTAGGATGACAAAATGAGACAAATTTTTGACAAAGGATCTTTTGATGTTTGAGGTTATATCAGTGGGGAGGACTCCTATTCTCAAGTAGGTGTATATATCATGATACTAGGGATCACTGGGACCAATGATTTTGCATACAAATTCAGACGTTGGTACCTCAAATGCTGGTACGAGATGCCACTCTATGAGGAATTATTGCTTTGGGATGTTGCATGGGATATCCAATAGTGATCTAATTGTTGCCATTGTGTCCACCACTCTATTATTTTCTCTTGGTAGTTGCTCAAATGTGATATCAATGAAGAACTCTTTGATGCTTTCCACCAAATTCTTGTATGGATTCAATTTGTCGTCCTTTGTTTGATACTCATCATTTACCTGATTGATTATGAGTTGCAAGTCTCCATAGACTTTGAGTGCCATGATCTGCCACTGTACCACAATCCTTAGCCCTATGACAAGAGCCTTGTATTATGTAATGTTATTTATGCACAAAAATGATAGATTGTATGATTTAGTTATACAATCCCCTTATGGAATGATGGAGAAGATCCCTGCTCTTGACCCATGTTGTGTGTAGGATCCATCAAAATACATTTTCCAGTGATCTGCTACACTTAGGTTGAAGATTGATTTGTCGGGGAACTCTGACACAAGTGGGTTCTTTGAGTATATTGGTGCCTCTGCCAATTGGTCTACAATTTCTTGTCCTTTGATAGCCTTACATTCCACATACACAATATCATGCTCTGTTAGGATCATAACCCATTTAGTTGTTCACCCCATGAGCATTGCTTTAGAAAGTAGATACTTGAGCAGGTCTATCTTTGCAATGAGCTTTGTTTGATGTGCTAGCATATAATGTCTAAATTTTTGTGCTGTGAACATGATTGCCAAGCAAGATTTCTTGATGGATGTGTAGTTCATCTCATGCCCCACCATAGTTCTATTAATATAATAAATAGCTCTCTCTTTCTTGTTTTCATCATGTTGTGCTAGGAGAGTGCCAAGGGCTCCTGTTGTTGTTGATATGTATAGGATCAAGAGTTCCTAGAATTGGTGGCATTAGAACTGGCAGTGTGAGTAAGTATTCTTAGATTTTGTTGAAGGCGTGATCACATTTATCATCCCATTTTTATGCTACCCCCTTGTGGAGTAGATGAGAATACCAGATAGCCTTATCTGCTAGTTGCACTATGAATCGACGGATGGACTAGAGCCTTCCTTGTAGGCCTCTTAACTATTTCAATGTCTTCAGTGCCTCCATTTTGAGGATTGATTTGAATTTGGAAGGGTCTACCTCAATTCCTCTCATGGATACAATGTACCCTAGGATTTTTCTTGACTGTACCCCGAAGACACACTTTTTTGGATTTATTCAGACCTTATACTTTTCTAGCCTATCAAAGATGGAGGTCAAAGTTGATATGTGATCCTATCGTTTCTTTGATTTGGCCAATATGTCATCCACATAATCTTCCATAGTTTTATGGATCATATCATGAAAGATTAGTTTCAAGGCCCTTTGATAAGTAGCTCCTACATTCTTCAGCCCAAATGACATCATATTCCAGTAACATGTGCCCCATGCAAAAGTAAAAGCCATTTTGTGTTGGTCATCCTTAGCTATCATGATCTAGTTGTAACTGAGAATTTGTCCATTAATGATAGCATCTCATGTCTTGTTGTCATATCCACAATCATGTCAGTGTTTGGGAGAGGGAAGTCATCCTTGAGACATGCTTTGTTCAAATCTCTAAAATACACATAGATGAGGATGCCCCCAGTGGGATTTGAAATAGGTACAAGATTTGAGACCCACTCTAGATAATCAATTGGCCATATGAATCCTACAACTAGGAGCTTCTGTAACTCCATCTTAACCAACAATGCTATCTAGGGATGCATCTTCCTTAGCTTTTGTCTCACTGGCCTTGCTTCAGGATATATAGCTAGGTGGTTGTTGTGTAGTTTTGCACACACGCCCCACTGAAAGTAGGGACCCTCTTTTTGCTCTGGCTTTTGGTATCTTTTGGCCTCTTAATTTTATTGATTTCATTGTCTTTGGAGGTCCTTAGATGTTCATCTTGCTTACCCAAGTGATTTCCTCATGTTGCCCTTTGAAAAAACTAAGTTTCAAGCAAAATCCGGGTTTTTACCCCAATCCGAGATTTTCCGGTCCGTCTGAATTTTTTCGGATTCTGCTCAAAGTCCAGCTCTATGCAAAAAATTCAGGTTTTTACCCCAATCCAGGATTTTCTGGTCTGTCCGAATTTTCCCAGATTCTGCTCAAATTCTGGAATCCGGGCGAAGTCCCGGTTTTTGCCTGCGTCCGGGATTTTCTGCTCGACCTAGATTTTCCCGAATCTCGTCGGTTTTCCAGAATGTGCCAAAGTTTGGAGTTTTATGTCATCCGCAGAAATCCAGTCCGACTGGATTTTTCTGGATTTTTGGGAAACTTTTTCTCGAAAATATTTTTTCAAAAATGGGAATTTTTTAAATGCTCCTAAAAGTGAAAATTTTTGAAAAACATAAAATTTGAAAATAAAGTTTCCAAAAACGGAAAAAATTCAAAAATGGAAAGTTTCTTTTTAAAAATGTAAGTTTTTCTTAAAGGCCAAGATTTTATTCAAATTTAATTTGGACATACGGGCTATTAATGATGATATCTGTTTTTCAGGACTAAACAAATATTGAAAGGGGGACTTGCATATGGATTCGTGCCAAAAGTGGGAAATCTAGAAGTGTTCAATTTAAATAGATATTAAAAGTGGGACTTGCCTAAGAATCCGTGTCAAAACTGTCTATAGTTGGATGACTTTTTGGAAGACACGTGAATTTGATCTTGCTAGTGATCGTAGGCCGACATAGATAATATTCATGCATTTAATGCAAATCTTGTCCTATTTTGAAATTCTCTTGGCCGACCTGTTTTGAGGCCAGTTATTATTGTAAAATCCAATTGGGCCGACATGTTTGGGGTTTTCTATAAATGACATTTTTGCCTCATTTGTAAGGGAGAGATAGATAAAATAGAGAACAGTGTGGGAGATTAAGAGAAGATTAGATACAAGCGAGTTTAGCAGTAGTTGGAGTTAGGAATTAACTTCTTTCAAGCAAATGCTGTAACAGAACATTGGAATTGTTGCTGGAGTTTGGTGATTCAATACAATTGAAGGCATTGTGATTTTCTAGTGATCTCTTTTGTGTTGACTTGTCTTTCATGGTTCTTATGATTCAATCTTTCAGATTGCTCAAGGTTGTTAGATTTATATTTAAATCCGATTCAATGATGTTTATGATTTAATGTTTGAAGTGTTTGCAGCAATCCCTGGTCCATACTTTTTGCAACTAGACGATTGTTAGTTGCTTTGCAAAGTTAGCCTGGACCTTTATATTCATTGTGCTTGGTTCAATTGTGGAGATTTATTCATTTCAACTGCAATTGGGTTGTCTTGGGTGAATGTTCATGATCTGAAAATCTTTAAAACCTTAGAAGATTGCACTGTTTCTGTAAGATTGTAGATTTATCTTGGTTACGTAGAGATTGGTTTCATTGGGATTGGTCCATTTCAAGTGTTTATCATTTGCATTGTTAGTCTTAGAAATAGTTTAGATTTAGAAATTTCTCTGAACCCTTATCTCTTTTGCTGTTTATTTTGAATTTGGATTAGTTTTAGGATTGAAAGCATCACTATATTGTTGCATATGAAGAAAACTAACTTCTAGCATTGTTCATTTGTAAGGCCCCTTGTGATTACCAACATTTTCACATATTATCTGAGTTGTTTATGCATTGTCATGACCTGACACCCAAGAGACCTTGGGGTGATTTTTAGTAACTTGTTAAAAATTACCTTTCAAGAGAGATAAAATATTGCATTCTATCTGAGTTGTTGCTGTGCAGAAAACACCATCAACAGTGGTGAACCACAACTTTTGGATCAAGGCCCAGCATGTCAGCATTGGTCCATGCAAATTTTATCTTTCTTCCTTTAGGAATGCAACCGGGAGTTCTTGCTCTTCTGTCAGAAGTGATTCTACATAGAAGGTGATATGTGGCGTTTCTTCTATTCCTAGGTTGACTGGATTCCACTTCTCTAATAAGACCGTTGACTTCTCCTGATTAATGGAATTGAGAGGAAGATTGAATCCTTCATCCTCTGGAACCTCAGAGAGGTTTTCACTATTGGATGCATCCTTTATGTTTACTATTTTCATGTCAGAGAGTGCCACAGTGTGGTTTTCACTCAAAGACTTAGAGATTATTCTCAAATTTTCACTTTTGCGATTGAAGGATTCAATCGATTCTCCATAGTAAGCATGTGTGTCCAGTATGATGTCAAACCCAAATTTTTGATCTCTGTATGGTATCGTATTCTACAATCCCATGAATTCTGAGAGTGCCTCATCATTTTCAAATGTGTCCAAAATTGGTGGTCCTCGTTGGTCGTAATCGATGAGTTGGGGATATACTAAGTTGATTTCATGGGTTTGATGGTCTGACTCAAAAGACATGGTACTAATCATGAGAAGGGATGAATCATCAAATAGCATGGGTAAGTCAGTTATAGGATCCTTATCACTACTACACACATCAGTTATGTGAAAGGTAAAGTTGTCTATGACTTGACCTATGGATACTGGTAACTAAAGGGTGGATGCTGATAGTTGAGGGGGAGTTTTGACCTTTCTAATTGAGGCACCTTTTCCAAGTATGGTCACCTTCGGAGGGGTACATTCGAGGCCAAGATTTCTCATACACTTCTCTGGAATGAGAGGTACTAGAAGACCATTATTGTTTTTCCCAAGTTTCTTGTTTCTATTATAGCCCATACCAAGCATCATTTGTAATCCTTTGCTGCTCTCATCCATGGGAAGATCAAGCCCGAGAATTTCATCTTGGTATAACAAGCTTGATATGTCTTTTTCATCCACCACTTCCTGACTGAGATCTCCCCAATATCCAAATCTAAATGGGTCTTCCTTGAAGGTTGGGATGATGTTTCATTTGGTTGGGGTTGCATGTGAGACCTAGGAGATTGAGGTAACTCTCCTATTATGAAAGAAATTTTCTTCATTTTGTAATCCCCACATCCATTTTCTTGGATAATGACCTTGATTTCAGATATATCAAGAATGGCTGGTGTCTTTGTCTCAAAAGTGGAGGCCACGGTAGTTGGGTCTACATATGGAGTTGTAGGGCTTTCATCGTTCTTTGGGACTTGGGGGATTTTATAGTATTTTGCTTCCAGATTCTTACAATAAGCAAAAGGCTCAGGATCACCATGGACCATGACCTCTTGATTTTGATATGGGAATTTGATGTACTAATGGAAGGTGGAAGGGACTTCTTACATCCCATGGATCCATGGATGCTCTAGGAGTATGTTATAAGGTAAATCAAGGTCAAGGGCTTGGCATGTGGTTTCCATGATAGCAGGCCCTACTTGAATAGGGAGCTGAATAGTGCCTCGAGACACTATTTCCTGATCATCATATGCTCTGATTATGATACCCTTAACCTTTTCAATGACATCCTCTGAGAATCCCAGATTCTTTATTAGTTTGAGTGAACAGATATTTAGGCTTGCACCCCCATCCACCAAGAACCTTTTGAATTTTCTTTTATGAACCAGGACTTCACGATGGAGTGCGCGATTATGAGATGGTTGGGTAGGAAAGTCTTGATCGAAGAATGTTAGGAGACTTGGGGTGGTGATGTGTCCAAGAATAGCTTGAAATTGGTCAACATCAAGATCCGTGGAGATAATGGATGAAGTCAGTGCTTCTTTTAGGATTTTTCTATGTGCGGGTGATATCTTCAACAACTCCATGATGAAGATTTGAGCAGGGGTTCTTTTCAGTTGGTCTAGGACATTGTACCTATTTGGAATAAATTTTGTATTTGAGATGGATTCCCTAGGTGGTTGTGATGGTCCAACAATGGTGACTTTTCTGCCATGTGTGGTGACTCCACTATCAGCTTTGGCTCCTTTGATATTAATAACAATGACCATTTCATCTAGGGATGGCACAACATAATCGTACACATGGTTCACATTGGCATACTTGGTCTTTCGATGGTTGTTCCCATTATTATGATTTGATATTGGATTCGTGTATATTTTAAGGTCTTGATTTCCAAATGGTTGTTCAATGGTTATGACCTTGTCATCGATGAGGTCTTGGATCAAAATTTTCAGGCTCATGCAACTGGTGGTGGTGTGCACCTTGATTTTATGAAAATCACCCATGGTGGTTTCACTTAGGGCTCTTGATAATTCTCATAAGTGGGAATTTTGATGAGATTTTTTGTTTACTAGTTTCTTCATGACCGATTCAATTGGTTCCCCAAGGGCTGTGTATTTTTGCTTGGGGGGATATTTGTTTCACGGGGGTGGTCCTCCTTGATTATTTAGATTGGTGACTTGATTTTTGGGTGTTTTTTGTGATACCACATTAGCTTGGGTGTTGTTTCGATTGTTGTTTTGTGGTTGTTGGTATGTTTTCATTTTTTTTTTTGGAGCATTGATTATGACCTTGGCATCCACCACACCATCATTAGTGATGTTCCTATTCTTTTCCCACATGCAAGGTTTTTTGTTATAGTTGGTGGATGGGTGGTTTTCTTGATGTTTTGGATACATGGGTGCCCCCCCTTGTGCAATAAGGGATCGTTTGATGTTGAGTTCCTTGGGGATCAAATGGTCGTATGTGGTGATACATTGCATCTTAATATTGACTAAAAATGTTTTCTCGAGATTGGCAATGATGGTGCAAATTTGTTGTTCCACTGGTGTGGTTCATTTGCTCCTATTGGCCTTGGATTGCCATCATTGCAAGAAGGAATTGAATGATTCCCCCTTAATTTGTTTGAGCGTAGATAGTTCCTCTAGACTAACATCCATGCTCTTCCAGGTTCCCTATCCCATAATATTTGTCAAATTTAGGGATTTCAAAACCTTGTGGGAATGGTACCATTGCAAGACACCTATTGAATGGATAGGGGCACAAATTTCTCGTTTTCATTGTTTTCCGTGATTGAAGATCGAGTACTCTCTATGAGAGCAACTTGATTTGTGTCATTAGATTTTTTTACAGAACAGGAGGTGGAGTGAATGTGTTTTGAGGTGGTTGAGGTGTTCGAGCAATGGGGGGAGTAATGGGTATGTTGTGGGAGTTTGTTGCAAGGTCTGTTGTGTGATGAAGGCTTGTTGATATGCCTGCATTTGTTGTTGTGCCAACAACACTTGTTGTTGGTCTTGTTGCTATTGTGCCAACAACGTTTGTTGTTGGTCTTGCTGCTGTTGTGCCAACAATGTTCGTTGTTGGGCTAGTAATTGGGTTGCTTCTTGTTGTGCTTGGTACTATTGCAGGGCTTGCTAATATGATTATTGTTGGGCTTCTTGCATTTTTGCTTGGTATTGAGATTGCACTTGTGCTTGTTGAGCTTGATATTGGGCTTGAGCTTGAGCTTGCACTTGTTGGGAAGCTTGTGCAAATTGAGCTACTTGAGTTGTTTGTGCTACTTGTGCAGCTTGGGTGGCTTGCTACTACTGCTACAAATCTTGAGCTTGGGCCGCTTGTTGTGCTTGTTGGGCTTGTTGTTGTTCTTGCGCTTGTTAGGCAACTTGTTGTGTAACTTGTGTGTTTTATGCTTGTTGAGTTTGGAACTACTAAAGTGCCTTTTGATAGGTTCGTTGAGCTACTTGCAATGTGATGCTATATGGGTTTGCCACATTTGGTCTTGGTGTTGGTGGTGGTGGCAGATTTAGAATGGTGTTTTTTGTTGTGATGAGGGGTGATGTTGTTTTGATGATAGGGATTTGTGTAGTGGATGGTGCAATTGATATGCTTGGTCCTTGAGAGACCATGTTCGTGGATGGTGTTGTGATTTCTTGGGTTGCTTGGATGGTTGCCACCTGTTGTTGCAATATCGATGACAAGATCTGAGGATTTGGTATGATGTTTTGATTTATGATTGGGGGTTTGTTTTGATTTTTATTGATGGTTGGTAAAGGGGGTTTCCCTAAACTGAGTGATGTGGATGTTAATGGCAAAGGTGGTAGTGGTGGAAAAATGGGCGGTGTGTTCCCTTGAGGAAAAGATGATGATAAAGGGTCAAATATTCCCCCTTGTTCAAATAACCCACCTTCTCCTTGCGAAGTCATAGGGAGAGATGTTTGTGTGTTGAGAGGATATGTCAGTGTTGCGTGAAAGGAGGATGGGTCATTGTGGTCATGAAAGGTGAACAAAACGTATGGTGTAGCAGATTCAATGGGACAAATTGACCCAAGATGGTGTTTGCATCCAAGTCTTGGTTGTTCACAAGGGGGTGTGTTTGTAATGAATGAAGTAATGAGCTCCCCTTGTTGACAATTGGTTGAGTTGGAGCAATGGATGATGCGATTTGTGGGAAGATTTGAGTGATGCTTTGAAATGGGGGTGTGGATGAAATTGGGGGCATAATGCCAAGAGGCTTCTCCACAATAGTTCTTACATCAAAATCAAATGGTAGTTTAGCCCCTTCTTTGGCCAATTGTAGCATATATTGTGAGGGATTAAGTTTCATCATGGCATTGATAATTTTGTGGGTCTCTGAATTTTGGACCATTTCAATAATCTCATCTTGAGTCATCCCTAAAACATTGTTGGTGATGTTGTCCACTTGGCCACCTTCTTCTTGATGATCTTGTGGAAGTGGAGGGAGATTTATCATGGGATTGCTAGACCCAATGGTATTTATTTTGGGAGCAATTTGACTCAAGTCACCTTAAGTGGATGTTTCTTTGTTTGTTTCCATGTTCTTCTTGCATTGAGATCTAGTTTGGACCATAAAATGAGGATCAATTTTTAGGAATGAGAGGTGAACCTTTAATTCCTTGTATTGATCTAAATTTTAAGTACAAAAAATAAAGTCTAAGATATTAAGGATCAAAAGGATGATGATGGCGATAATGAAAGATGGATGATTGGTGAATGATTTGAACTCTTAGGAAGCCTTGAAGAGGATACTAAACTTTAGGACTTTGGATTAAAGTTTGATTTGATTTTGGATTTTGATTTGAATTTGATTTGATTTGATTTTGATAGGATTTGGTTTGGATAATGAACTTATAAACTTTAAGAGGTTGGATGTTGTCCTAGAGTAAAGTTGTCCACAAGATGATAATTTGACTAAGTGTGTAAAGAAGGATTCATCTACACACACCTAGTCAAAAAAGATGATTTGGATTTTGATTTCAAAGGATTTTCCCAAAGTTTAGCATAAAGGATTTTTTCAAGATTTTCAAAAGTTTTTTGCGAGGTGATTTTTGATTTGATGTTCGAAGATGGATGAGAGTGTTTTGATTTTGATCCTAAGATAAGTAGAGAGACTTTTGTTTACTAGACCTAGGTGTTGAAGAACATGCTAATACTTCCTATGTGAGATACTCAAACCTTTGAAAAAGTGTTATATTTTGACAATAGTAAAATGAACACAAATTGGGATTGTTCCTTGATGCACGTTTGTAAAAGTTGAAGGTCAATCTTTCTCTAAATTCTTAAAACATAGACAAACATTTTTTGCACACTTTTTGACTAAGACCTTTGGACTTTGGTTTTCAGATTTTGATCTTTCAGGAAATCATTTGGAAGAGCACATGTGTGGGGTCCAATTGTTTCTTATCTTATCTTAATGAGTACTTTTTACCACAAACACATTCTTGATTATTTTTTCAAACTAAATTTCTAATGTCCCAATTTCTTCTCATCCCACAAAGTCCCTTATGTGGAAATCAAGGAAATTAGGAAAAAGTCACCTAATGTTGACTTTACTGGGAGAAAATTGAGATACAAATTCAAATGCTTAAAAGCCTCTAAGGATAGAATCCCTAGGGCAAGCAATAGAACTTGGATTTTGTCAAAGGTATTTGCTTCCTCTAAAGGGTTTGAAATTTGATAATCATGGTTGAATGTTTGTTTTCCAATGTTTATGATCCAAGCACAATGTTTTGATTCTAAGAAAATGAACAACCCTATGGATAGTCAAGAGACAATATTTGTTGAATCCCCACTTGGATAAATCCAGCTATTCTTATTCTTGGTAGATGATTAAAATCTTGACCAAACTGGCTACCCTCCATGACACTCACTTCTATGAGTTAGCTAAGCTTTAGTACCCATGAAACTCCCATGGCATACTTCTCATCTTTACCAAGAACCACAAAAATGTGGGGTGGCTTCAAAATGACCGTTCTTGCACCAACAAATAGATAAGAATTTGGGCTTCTAAACAAATTGGTTCTTGTTGTGCCTTTTGCACACATGCCTCGCTCGGAATGGGGACCCTCCCTTTTTCATTTCGCTGGGTCGCTCTCATCGCTGCCTCATTTTACGTGCCCCTTGTTTTTATATCTTAAGTGTTCAAGGAACCTTAAAATAATCATCTTGAAATGACCATATTTTTCTACCCTCAAATTTTCAAGGCTTTAGGCCTCTATAGAGCTTCCTTAGTTGTTTGCCTTCATTCTTAAATGCTGGCGTCCTTGGAGTAGTGTGGGTCCACACATGTGGGTTTCCTTGGCTCCCTGGCTGTCCCAAACCTCCGTTGCATGGAATCCTTCTATGCCATGGGACTCACATCTCCGATTTCCATTCTCATTGCGGAATGCCCAAATGACTAACTTCTGACTACTATCTACCTAGTAGACTTTGCCACTCCCGCCGTCGTTTTTCGAATAACTGCCCATTCACCAACTTAAAGCACCATTGTATGAGAATTTATGAGAGGCATTAAATGAAGGAATGTCTATAAATAGTTCACTTCGAGTTATAATTTTCACTTGCAAACATTTAGAGGACTTGTTAGAGCTTGCTACAAACGCCGCCTTCGCGCTTGTCAAGCATCATCGTTGCTTCAAGACCTTCGCTACCTGTTCAAACGTTCACCTTCATCAGGTCTCATAGGTAGGTTTTTTTCCGTGAGCCATGTTTTAAGTTTTCATTGATTTCTATATAAAGTTGCTAAACCCGGAGGGAGAAAACTCAAAATCTAACTAGAGCAAACCCAGATGAACAAAACCCATGAGTTGAAATCTTAATAAACTTCAAAAATTGCCCCATAAGCTGCTTGTAGAACTGGAGCTCCCTGCGGTCATTCTTCAACCAGGGCATACATGCCCTATGGACCCACACCAATGTCATCGTCATCACCATCCTTTGAAAACATGTTTAAAATTGTAAACAACAAATGCCCCCACTAGGTCTGCCCTTGTGGGAGGGCACCCCTAATTGGTTGTCTCAAACTTAGCTAAAAATCATGAACCCTAACGAAGAACCTTTGATCCCCATCGAATTCACAAGCATGGGCTTCCATCTATAGAATGCCCTTTGGGCTTTGTTGTTCCAAACAACCATTTGACCCCACCTTTTCGATGTGCGGACCCCACCCCATTGACTACCGATCAAACTCAACCTTGCCAAAATGTCCAAGTCTTGGTCCATTGCATGGTCTTCCCATGGATTGCGATCTACAGATTTCCATCTTAGCATCTCCGTCCCAAATGACTTTCACGATTTGTCCCTCTACCCATCGGACTCCGCAGCCCGATCCACCATCTCGGCCCAAAACTGAGCTAATCTCTTCTTTCGGGTCGACCTTCGTAGGGCGTCGGTCCCATTTCGCTTGCACATTAAAGGCCCTTCCAAATGGAAAACCAATGGGATCCTTTCGATGGATGGGTCCCAACCTCACCTCTTCCACCCATTCTCCTCTATGTTTTATAAAGATCAAGTGTTGCCCCTTTGTAGACCTCATGCTATAGACCTTCATCTGTGGGTCACCATGGCGTGAATGCCACTCCAAATAGCCTTGGGTGACCATCTCTTCACTCTGCGGAGCCTGAACCTACTACCACCGATTGAACTTAAAAGTGAAAATGATTAACCATCAAACACCATGTGGGCCATCCCTTGCAGATGAGTGTTTGTAGACCTTTGTCCCAACCTCACTGCTTAAGAGAAAACATTTGCCTCCGTCGGTCCACTGCATAGGGTCTAACCCTGTCATTTCCTCCTAGCTACTAGATAACAATTGAGAGATGCTAAAGTCCTTTGTGGACCCAATTGTGTAGAGTTCCCTGACTGGACTTTTGTTCTGCCTACACCATTCTGAACGAACAACACCTACTGTCTACCTTCACCTTTTGGTCGATATCCTTTTGAGCAATTTTAACTTTAACAAGAAGATCACACATTCTTCTGAAGTCACGGGTCTCACATGGTGGAATGCCACATGCAGATTTCTACCTTGCCAATGCATTTTCAATGGTAGGGCCTTAAACAACCAGGCTACTCCCTGCACCCATATGACTAAAAGATGAACTTAACCCCTCCAAATCTTCAAAGTGATTTTGACCCACTTTCCAAAATGAATTGACCTCCTTGTTGGACCCCACTTCATGACTTAATCTTGATGCGGGTTGGGAAATGTGGGCCGTTGTGCCTTGATTGTTGTCCTTCCTACAGTTGCTTCAGAACAACCACCAACCTAGGGAAGTCTGCACCCTTGGGACCACATTGTTATAACTCCCTCCAGTGAAAGGCTAATGATGATCCAGAGGATGTGATAGGATCTAAGTGATGAATTATCTAATCTAATGCTATTTTGCAAGATTTTGACTAACTTTCCCCATGTTTCATGCTTGAATATGCTTACCATTCTCTTGTCCATAGGATATATGGAACCAAGTACAGGACCTTTGAATGTGGCCGTGGAGAAAGAAAAGGGAAAGAAGCCAGCCAAAGCACCTTTAAGAAAAGAGGAAAAAGTTTAAATGAAGTACAAGTTCCAAGGGGAACCCCTCAACTCTAAGGTCACCACAGATTAGAGGGAGATCTCAGATACAAATCTAGGACATATGGATATTGATGAGTTCAGGCAAAGGGTCGAATTCAACCCCACAATAGAAAATGCCAAAAAAATTAGAAGTAGTGGGTTAGCCAAGATTGCCAGTTTTCCACCCGCTCTCATCGCTCCCAAGCTTGTGATGGCTTGCAGGGAGGCATATCAAGAAGACTCTAGAAGAATTGTAGACAAAGATGGGAATCTATTGGCTGATTTATTTTCCAAATCAATAGGGAAAACTTTCCATATCCCTACCTTTGGTGAGATGGAGGAAACATCAAAAGAATATCCCAAGGAGACATGGGATGTAGACCTCATCAAGTGCAAAAGGCTCATCAATCAATACTGGCTTAATGAAAAGAGGGGCAACACAAATAAAGTACCCCAGGAGCTCTTTCAAAGTGACTTTTACGAGGATTACCATGACTTGGTGACCCTATTGAGCAGATTCATGGGCCTTCCAACTATAGCCTTCTTCTAGGAGTGTATGCTATACTTCATGGAATAAATACTTTGAGGTGAAGCCAAATTCTATTGGGAAAGAATGATTAGTAACTACTTGCATGAGCAATTTGTGGTAGTAAAAATAACCTCACAATTTTACATGACATCTTACTTGGTCTATTTACTGGCCGACCAAATGTAATATAGAGGCTTGTTTTTGGCTCCAAGTGAGGCTCTAGGTAGAGAATTGAAGGTCTATGATAGGTACCCTCAACTCCAATACATGAATTTTAAGAAAGACTATTACAGAGTCAATGACGCCTTCATAGGCTATATTATTAGAACGCTTGGAGGTGACTTTGAAAGAAGAGTCACCTACAGTACAAATGCCTACATCTTCCAGTTTGGCTTCTTATTCATTCAATACCCAAAATTCACATACATCTAAGCTAAGGGTTTCTTAGAGAAACTGTATAAGTTGCCTGACTAGCTGATACTACTTAAACTCTCTCAGTAGCTACAGTGGGAACACGCCCTCCTAAGCGACAAACATAAGGTAGGGATTCCCTATCCTCTCTCCTTCAGCCAAGGAATGTATGAACTCCACACATCCTAGTGTGTGGACTATTCTAATAAGGAACTTGTGGAATATAACCTAGAGCTTCACACTCTTAGTCACAGATGGATCTATATGGTAAGCTCAGGAAGATGGTCAAGATTGAACACACCCACTTACATGATGTTGAATAATTTTGAGCCAATTGTATGTATGATAAATAAGTGTGAATGAGGTACTACATGCGCATGACGACGTACTTTTTCAAGAAGGTCAACTTGTTCCCTATTCTAGATCAAATAGTGGAGGATGAAAATACAGTAATTGATCCTCGATACGGTGCATTTTCCAATCTCCCACTACCATTAATTGACTAGAATGAAGAAAAGGTCAATGACCTCGACATTTTGATGAAGCCTGTTGAGGCAAGAACCAAAGAATGGACTGACAAAAAAATTTCCTAATTGAAGCTACAAGGAGTCACCTTGACATATAGAGAACTTGAAGACAAGTCGAGGAGCGAGACTGATAGCGGGACAACTACTACCCCATCTGGGGAAACTTCAAAATCTCCTCCAGCTACCAGGTCGAGAAAGAGAAAAGAGATGAATGAATGAGAACCTAAGCCCATGATGTACTTAAAGAAGGCCTCAAAATGTGAACCTTCCAAGAAATCAAAGACATCTAGAAGTTTCATAGAGATACCCACCCTCCAGGAGGACCCACTCCATGAAGGAGAAGAATAAGAGGCTGAGCAGCCAAAGTCCCCACTTGCTACCTCCATTCTCAGAGTCACTGTTGCTACCATTGCCACTACTGATGCCCCTCCACCTGCTTCTTAGGAAATGGTTGCCACTTCTCTGCCCCCAATGGATATCTCAGTCCACCTGGCTTCCACCCCATTCGTTGCACAGGTAATGGTGATAGATTCTTCTTCTGCCACTGCTTCTCCACTCTCCTCCTCCATTGGCTACTACAACAATTCCTATTCACACTCTTTCACTTCTGAAATCCTTTTCTAGGCACATGAAAAATGTGCCAATGGATCTCTCTGTGGTATTCATGAACCCTGTTGTGCAAGCTATCCTAGTACAAGTTTTTGCAGGCCTTCCTATCCCTACTCCAACCTAACCATGAGAAATGAAAGCAACAATGCAAATATCATAAGAGTTGGAGAGGCAAGAGAGAGAAGCAACAAAAGAGATGGAGGAAGAAGCAAATGACTACCATGAGCACCCTCAGTACTAGCATCTAGTGATTGATAAAGTGGTACATGAAGGAGAGGAGGAAGAGACACAATCATTTGAGGAAGACGTCAAAGAGACTGGCACAAAATATATTGCGAAAACTTTCATACAAGAACTTGAAGAGGAGTTGGCTCAACAACTCAAGAACATCAGGGAAAAAGTAGAAAACAACCCTTCAATGATGAGAAGAATGCAAATGGGAAAATGGTGGAGAACACAGAGCCTCCAATAGGGAGCAAGATAAAATCCCCCAACATGATAAAGAGATACCTCTTTCAGAGGGGCAAGAAGAAAAAGAGAAAACTTTTGAGGGAGAAAATAGCCCTAGGGAACATACAACCACCGATTCCCCAAGAAAATAAACGGTATTCATCTAGGATTTTGATGAAGAAGAAGAAGAAAGAATATATTAGGAAGCTCCAGGTGACAAAGAAGAAGAAGGTGATCATGGATCACCGAAAGGGGAATCTTAGATGCCTGAATGACTTGAAAAGAAATTGGTAAAGAAAGCCTGACCCCAAAGGATCCAAAGGAAAGGCTGGAGGTCATCTTGGCTCAAGCCCGAATAAATATAAAGAAAGAGAAGAAGCCAAAGGTCATATCTTATCTGAAAATGGATGCATCAGGATCCAGGATAGTGCAGATAGCCACTCCATTTATCGAAGAAGAGGGAGTCAGCTACAATATTTCTACCCTTGATCTGGGAAAAAATACAAGGGAGCAAAAGATTGACCATCTCTAGGGATCCATTGCCACTATTGTACATCGGATGCATAAAGATAATACATCTAAGGAGGAATTAAAAGCATAGGTGGTGGATCTAACAACTTATATTCAGCAATGGTCATTGACTAAGGAGCTTCCCACTACGTCATCAACACCACCACAATTTTTGTCCAAGGATCACATTGATAAGTTGTAGAGAAGAAAGAATTGGACAAAGGCCATAGAGAATTTGTTCCAATAGGTCCTCTACAATGGAAACATTGGGAATAGGCCGCATTGTCAAGACAACAAACAAGTTATTAGAGGTGCAAAAGATACTCAAGGGAATAAGGAAATTTTGTACCGACTTCTTGGAGTTATACCAGATCACATATCCCAAGATTGAGGCTATTCTCAAGATTCCTAATAGATCCTAGGAGAAGGAGTTTTCTTTGGTAGAAGGTGACCACTAGCCCGTGGAGACATGAAAGCTAGGCTTGGACCATAGAAAAGAAGTATTGGAGTGGGTGCTCCATGAGGTGGAGCTAGATATTGATTGGGTCAAGGAAATAAGAATGACATGTGAAGAATATCTGAGGCTAATGACAGATTTGAATGTGCCCATCATCAAACTAGATTAAGAGAAGATAAAGCCATACTTTCATAAGAAGATTGAAAGTGGGACCATAGATGGATTAATGTTGAACTTTATGGGTTTTGTTGCACGGTCCTTCACTCAATCTGAGTAGGTAATAAAGAATACAACCAAATGTGAAAAGGACTGAGATGAGCTCATGGGAGAATCCAAGAAATTAAACTTCTAGGTGATCCAGTTAGATATAATGGAATGGAACAAGCTTCAGGAATTGATCGACAAGTTTGTGGAATATGCCACTACAAAGAAGAATGAAGGAAATCCCATTATTGATAATGAGTTCCTCACCAAGTGGCTGCAACAAAAGGAAATCAGCTAAAAGATAAAAGAGCTATAGTGTTGCCACAAAATGACAAAGTAGACTAGAGGACAAAATGTAATTTGAAATTGCAATATATTTGGGGGTGTTGATGGTGTTTTCTGCACAACAAAAACTCATACAGAATGCGATATTCTATCTCTCTTGAAAGGTAATCTTCAACAATAAATTACTGAAAATCACCCCAAGGTCTCTTAGGTGTCAGGTCTTGACAATGCATAAACAACTCAGGTAATATGTGAAAATGCTGGTAATCACAAGGGGCCTTACAAATGAACAATGTTGGAAGTGAATTCTCATCAGATGGAACAATATGGTGATGCTTTCAATCCTAAAACTAACCTAGATTCAAAATAAACAACAAAAGAGATAAGGTTTCAGAGAGATTCTATTTATTCTAACTCTTAAGATCAATCACAGTAATGATGAAAACTACAAATGGACAGATCCCCAATAAAACTGATCTCTGCTTGATCAAGGACAAACCTGCAACTACACAAAAATGGTGTGATCTTCTGGGAAATCTGAATATTTTCAGACTTTGAACACTCATTCACATACCCAACTACTGGCACAATGTAAACAAGCATTCATAGTTGAACTTAGCACAGAAGTGAGGCCCAGACTAACTTTACACAGCAATCTACAATCAGCAAATTGCTAAAAGTATGGATCGAAAATCGATCAACATTATTAACATTTCACCATCATTGTAAAAGAGCTGAAATCTAACATCTAATATCTAACATCTAACATTTGAGAATCAAGAACAAGAAACCATAAAAACTATTGAAAATAAATACAAAGTTTTCCAAATCAACAATCCAATTGCATTACTTCTCCAACATTACATAACAATTTCAAGTCTCTCATCTCCTACAGCTAATTCTGAAAACTACTTGCCAATTCTGGCCTTCTAACTTAGCAAAATTTTGGCCTAATCAAACTCCTAAAATCTTCCCCTTACAAATGAGGCACAAACGCCATTTATAGAGAACCCCAAACATGTTGGCCCAGTTAGATTTTACAATAATAACTGGCTCCAAAACAGGTCGGCCAGGAGAGTTCCAAAACAGAACAAGATTTGTATTAAATGCATGAATATTATCCATGTCGGCCTACGATCTCCAGCAAGATCAAATTCATGTGTCCAAAAAGTCCTCCAGCTGTAGATAGTTTTGGCACAGATCCATATGCAAATCCCCCTTTTAATATTTCTTTAGTCCTGAAAAAAACATATATCATCATTAATAGCCCACATGTCCAAATTAAATTTTATTCAAATTTTGACCTTTTCTAAAAACTTACATTTTTATAAGGAAACTTTCCATTTTTAGAAATTTTTCCATTTTCAGAAATTTTATTTTCAACATCTTTTCAAGAAATTTTCATTTTCAGGATCATTTTTAAGAATTTCCACTTTTGGAAAAAATAATTATTTTCGAAAAAATTTCCATTTCGGGAAACCAGACCAAGGGGAAAATTTTGAGAAAATCTGGGCCAAGTGGACTCTAGACCAAAATTCGGGAAATTCCAGGCAGGCAGGAATCAGGAATCTGGGAAAATCCAGGCAGACAGGAATCAGGAATCTGGGAAAATCAAGGCAGACAGGAAAATCCCGGGCTGGACTAAATAAGGCAAAAATTTCAACAATAGATCATCAAAACGAACTAAGAATGCGTGAAACATCATGTAATATATCAAATTAAGCATGGGGTGTTGAGCATTTATTATCAAATTCATCAATTTAATCCAGTATTTCAATTTGCACAAAGCTTGGCAGAAAATTCAGAAAAATCTGGATGGACCGGATTTTCACAGACGGCATAAAATTCTGGACTTTTGGCACATTCTGGAAAACTGAAGAAATCTGGGAAAATCCGGGTCGGGCGGAAAATCTCGGACGCAGGCAAAAACCCGAACTTCACTTAGATCCAGAATTTTCATGGAAATCGGGAAAATCCAGCCAGATCGGAAAATCCCGGATTGGGGTAAAAACTTGAATTTTGGCACAGAGCCAGACTTTGAGCAGAATCCGGGAAAATTCGGACAGATTGGAAAATCTCAGATTTGGGTAAAAACCTGGATTTTGGCATAGAACTTAGTTTTTTCAAAGTGCAACCTGGGGAAATCACTTGGGCAAGCAAGATGAACATCTAAGGACCTCCAAAGACAACCAAATCAATAAAATTAAGAGGCCAAAAGACACCAAAAGCTAGAGCAAAAAAGGAGGGTCCCTACTTTCAGTGGGGCGTGTGTGCAAAATTGCACAATAGGGGGTACATGAAACCCTAGTTTGTAGTGAATCTTGGCCACACAATGAGATTAAATATTGGCCATTCATTTTTCTTTTTGGACACTATAAATAGGGAGTCTCCTCTCATTTTCAAGAGAGAGTTGAGTTGTTGGAAAGACATGCTGCTGGAATGTTAATATAAATTCATTGATTTGGTGGATTCTTGAGTTCCAACTTCATGTTGCATGATTCTTCTTCTCATAGTTAGTGAATTTAAATAGATTTACTTTGTTTTTTATGAGTTTTTCATGTTGTTAGTAGGTTAGTTAATGCTATACATTGATATTGAAGAATTCTGTTGTGTGTTGGAAACCTTCCTTGTCCATAATTTTTGTTGTTTATTCATGGTAAATAGCTTTGTAAAGTTAGTCTGGGCATAAATTGAAAGCTGCACTAAATTTCTATCTTTTATTCATGCTTATGGTGGATGAATGGTTGAAAATCTGCAGTCCTTAGAAGCTTGGAATAGTTTCATGAGACTATGAAGTAATTTGGTTAAGTGGAACTTAGTTTGAGGAAGGCTATCTGCAGTAGGGTCCTCCATTATCACTGTTCATTGCTAGTTTCAAGTCTAGGAACTTTCTCTCTTCCCTGCCTTTTTTCCCTTTTTTTTAGTAGTGACTTTGAACAAGGTTCATTGCACATTGTAAAGCCAAATCTGAAGCTGAAATAGGAGTTTTAGACTGCTAGTCAAACCTATAGCTATTGTGCAATAACTTTCGCATCTCAAGAACTCCATTATAAGATCCAATTCTCATCCAACTTAACTTGCGTATGTCTGCCTTGTGATTACCAACAAGATCACATCAAAACAACTAAGACATTCCAAGTAAGTCATGATCTGACACCCGAGAGACCTTGGGGTAATTTTTAGCAACTTGTTGTTGGAGATTTCCTTTCAAGATAGGTAGTGCATTTGTGTGCTACCTGTGTTGAGAAGGTGCAAAAACACCCATCAATAGTTCTTAGTTAGGGTGATCGGGGACATGGCACCTTGCGAGTATTCAATTAGCCATTAAAGGATTTAATCAATCCTACTAGGGGCTCTTATACTTTTTAAGGTAGTACCCTATTTTGAAAGACATTGTATGGCTAAGATCTACATACCATTGGAATTGACGATTTAGTCTTATCCTTTTATATATTGGACCGAGTGAAATTGGTTGGAGTCTCCTTCGAGTTCTCCTTTCAGATGTGTCACTTAGGCAGACCCCTCTAAGGGTAAACAAAAGTGAGCAAGCACATATGTAGTTCAATGAATCTTTGTTTATGTGAACAAAGAGAGAACAAACATGATATACTCCACTCACACTAGCAAGATTTTGTTCAATTTTAAGAATCAAAATTGAAGTGTGGAGGCAATTTTTGATACAAATTAATATCACCAAAATACTTTTGATTCTCAAGATCACTGTGAGGTGCAAGAGAAACACATACACCTTTTAAATGATATTACTTTTCATAAGAAATTACAAAACGCAAAAGGAACATGTTCATTTTAAACTTTAAGGCAAGAATGGATTCTTTTTAAGCACCAATATTGAAGTGTGAAATTTGCTTGTTCAATTTTAAAACCCCAAAACAAACTTTAGTAAGTTCCTAATGTTCTTTTTTAAGCCCAAGCAAAAATTATTGAGTCCTAAAAAGCATGAAGATGACAAAGTCCTTAGAAGTGGGATTATAATTGCTCCCTAAAGTGTTTAAAAACACTTGATACATTAGAATGAAGATGCCATAAGAAGTTTTTCTTTTGTTTCCTTCTTCCCTTTGAATCACTCCAATCGCACCCCAGGAGCGTAGTCTGCGATGGCGACGTAGTTTGAAGAGTGTCAATGGCACTCTGGTGAGACCAACAATGCTCTATGGAGAGACAGTGAGCGCAATTGTGACACTATTTTACCCAGTGGCAGAATTTGGAGTTTGAGTTGGCTGGGCAGAGTGGAAATGGCTTCCAGTGTCGTAGTTTGTAGTTTGATAGCATCGCTAAATAGCGTCGTTGGATTGATAGTGACACAATTTGACTTGGCAACAGTGCAGTTTCCTATAGACATACACAAATTCAAAAAATAACAGAATTTTGGTAAAAAAATGTGTTAATTTATTCGGATTCACCCTCCTTCTAGTGCCAAAATGTGAATGGTGATCCTAAACCTGCACAAACACAAACAAACAACTCAACATTAGTCCAATATGCAAGTTAGAAACATTATTCCCCATAAGATTCATTTGAAATGCAAAGAACAAGAAAGAACATGAAGAACATAAATAAAAGCTATCAAATCCTATTCAATGCTCAAACTCTCAATCCCATGGGGGAATTGGTGCTATTTTGATGTGGAAAATAGCCCTTTCCCAATTCCTTGCAAGCTTATGTTGATCAATGGAGTTCCTTGATAAAATTTTCCATAGCCTAGCTATGAATTGATGATAAACTATGAAAATGGATGACAATGGATGAACTTGATTCAAAACATGAAGATAATGACTTTGCATAAGTTGTGGATGAAAATGCCTAAGATTGTGGATCTCAAATTAGTAAAAGAGCCTTCTATTTATAGAAGAGAATGATGGAAGACTAGGAAAAAGGAATGAATGTGGGATCAAACACCAACCAATAGCACAATGCCACTTGTCAACATATGAGTGGACAAAGGTGGATCACATTTTGATGAATGTGCACATTAATACTATTAGGTGGAAATTCAAAATTAGAGAAATGACATGTTGGAGGGAGATAAAGGATGAATTAAATGCCACTTGGCTCAAGAAAAGGACATGTAAGAGACTTTTAATGTCGTTTTGGGGGGGATATTTTCAAATTTTAGGAATATTCCAACCTTTGATGTTGTTTTGAATGAAAATAGGAGATTTATAAATCAATTAAATGGATTTTCATGTGCAAGTTGAAAAAGCTAGAGGATTTGAGGGATTAGGATTAGGATTAGGATTAATCACGATTTAATTAATTTAGATGAAGATTAGTTGATTTGACATTTTGACTTAGATTTTAGGATCAAAATGAGAGGAATAATGATTTTAGACTTAATTAAATAAAGTTTGATTTATTAATTAAAGAGGATGGTGTTAGATTTAAATCAAATAAAGATTAATTTATTTAATTTAAATGAGATGACTTTATAGCTTAATTAAATAAAATGAATTATTTAATTAAAATAGGAATTATAGGATTAATTAAAAAAAATGATTTAATTAATTAATAGGAGATGATGATTTAATTAGATAAAACTGATTTATTTAATTAAAAGATGGAATGTGATGAATTTAATCAAATAAAGATTATTCAATTAAATGGTTAGTAAAGGGGATGATTTGGGACAAATTGGTGTTAGTAAATCAGGATTAGGTGCACAAGATCAATCATTATATTTTATGTGTCTACAGGTGAATCTCCACCCTAGCCCACTAGCCCACATGAATGAAGGATGAGATCAACATGAGGTTGTGGGGAAGTGGGGAGGAGAAGGTTTTCTCGCCATCCTACCAAAGTAAAATATTGTTATATAAAATGTAGCGGGTGTGGAAGGTAAGCCAATGGTGGGCTCGACAATTTTTTTTAAGGGCGTTATGTTTAAGTGTAAAGAGAAAATTAAAAGGTGAAATACGAGTAAAGTCTATAATGCCCAATTGAAAAAAATAAGTCTTCATAGCTCGATTTTTTTTTTTAAATATGTGAATTTAATAAAGGAGGTGTGGGTAAGATATATTTTCGCCTGATAAGTAACTTTTTAAAATCTTCACCATTTTAAGAGTTATGAGCAAAAATATAAAATGGTAAAGAAAGTAACACAGAAAAAATGATTTTAAAAAGCTCGATTAAGTGAATTAATTATTTGCTTTATGAGTAAAGGTATTCTTTGTTGGGGGTGAATTAGTTTTCACCAATAAAATAATTTTTCTTTGCTAGGTAAAGGTAAAAGTGATGCACGAGAAAATTATTTTCTTCAGCTATGGAAAGATAAAGAGGAGATTAAAAGTTTTTCACGAGCGAAGTAGATAATTTTCACTATAGAGGCAAATGAAGGGGGAAAGAAAGTCTTCCTAGTAAGGGAATATTTTCTGTTTGAGGGCAAGTAAATACAAGATGCATGAATTAAAGTGGAGGTTGAAGATTCTTTAGGAAGCAAAGGCAATTACAAATCAATGGAGAAGGGTGCTTCTAGGTGTTACATATAGATGTAGTTTTAAGGCTTCTCCTTCTTCTATGTATTTTCTTTCTTTCTCATTTGTACAAGGTTTTGAAATTCTGAATTAGGAAGTAAGGTATAATAGTGTTGATTCTGAGTTGTAAATGGAGTATGTAAATTATAATAGATGGGTTTTATGAGCAATTATTAGCCAATTTGTGCAACAATATATTACTGTCATGAAGTTGTCTCCATATTTGTAAGCTTTCAATTATATGAATTCAATATATCAAGGATGTTTGGATTTGTCATTGCAACTTTCTTGTGATTGTGTTATTTGGCCATGGTTCTCTTTCAAGTAAAGAGTTAAATTACTTTGATTAGATAACCGTGATTTAGAGTGCATAAGTGAGATTGATAAGTAGAATTTTATGAAAAATATGAGTGGGTTTGTTAATGTAAGGCATTAACATATTTTAAATCCATTGGTTGAACTTAGTTTGCTAATAGGATCTCTGTTGTAATTTTATATTTGACTCCATGGCCCATGATTGGGCATTGATTTATCACAAATCTTGATGCATTTTCAAAAACAAATCAAATCATATTAAATATCTATTACTTTGGTCCTTTTACTTTAATGTTTAATTTATCTCTTTTCTATGTATCTTCATGGAGTTTGAAAGAGTATAGAAGCTAAATTTGAGAGAATTCCATTTATTAGCCCTCTATGTGTTTGAGATGAAGATATCTAAATTATGTGTCCTTAACAATGTTCAATGCAAATGGGATTATGCTTGAACCTGGTAGAATATAAAATACCTATCACTCATATACTTGAGAACTATCCACTTTCATAGGTTTGTAGTTTATTGTCTCACATAAGGTTATCATATATTCAGGCCTACAATTAGGAACACCCTCCTGAGTCTTGTGGAGCTCAAAGTGTAGAAGGCTTTACATCCTTGTTCGTTGGCTTTTCTTGTCTTCAACTTGTCAACAATGCAAAATTCTTTGTCCTAAATCTTTAATCCCCTAGTTTAGGCATTATGTTTCTCCTTAGGGTTGAAGGTTGCAAGAAAAATAACCAACACTCCTGATTATTTAAATAAATAAATTTTATTTATTTATTTAAATAAATCACTAATTTCCTATGTCTTTCTATAATTAAATAAATTCATAACTTTATTTATTTATTATCTACTTTATCTTTTATGCCTCTTGATTATTTAAATAAATAAATTTCATTTATTTATTTAAATATGTCACTAATTTCTTATGTCTCTCCATAATTAAATAAATTTTTAAATTTATTTAATTATTATTGACTTTATCCCTTTCTTTACAATTAAATAATTTTCCTTAATTATTTAATTGTCCTTTCCTCCAAACTTAAATAAAATAATTTATTTAAATTCTCATTCCCACTTTCCCACCAAGTAAATAATTAAAAATCATTATTTACTGACCTAGTCCCACTTCTTTTGAATTAAATTAATTTTTAATTCAAAAGTCAACTCAACTTCTTAAAATCAAATAATTGTCAATTCTTATTTGATTCTTGAGCAATCTCTTTTTATGTGCCCAATATCCTCTTATCACATGCATTTCTGACCATTGATTTAATTTTCCTAAAATAGATCATAGCCCTCCATTTCAAATTTTACCCTAATTCTGCCCTAACCCTGATTGTTGGTTGTCATATTTAATCTCAACCTTCCATCTTAGGGCATTTATCAACTTTCAATCCTGTCCTTCATCCAAAAATTTACTTTCTATAAAAGGAAAGGTCAACCTCATTTTGTCACTTCATGCTTGCAAATTTATGAGTACACTTGCAACTATTGAGTCCAATCCTTTAATATTTTTCTAAGGTCCTTGTCATAGGTCATAGTTGCTCATAAAAATCTGAGGGCAAATACAATTTACAACAAAATGGAGAGGGGCAATAAAGGTGATTCATGGAATGCATGAAGGATTTGGTGAGATTGTTCATTTGTTTATGCTTTTATGTTCCATTGTGCTTTGTTGTTATCTAGGGTTTAGTTTGTTTATGTTGTTTATTGCTAACTTGAATTTTTTCTTAGTTATAGTTAGAATAATAATTCAATAACCATCGATTCACATATATGCAATATTTTGCCATGAGATAACATTCACATTGATAACATGGTACAAGCATAATTTATTCATCTCTAGAATTCACATTACATTCACATTTTACCCTACATAGTAATAGTAAATAGTAGTTACACAATTGGGGTGTAACATCTCCCCTTGTGAATCATCGTCCCCGATGATCTATATCCTTTTAACATATAGATAAAGTCAAATGAAGTTTTACTTACCATTCTCAAAATATGCAAGCTTTATAAAACATTCATGCCATGTAGCATTACTTGTAGACACTTTAAAAGTCTTGATTGATTTCATACATCTGATTCTGATAAATTAACACCATTTCTTCCAAAATCACTCAAATTAACCAATTAATTAAATAATCAACATTATTAAGTTAATTCAACAAATTTAGCTATTAATCAAATAATTAATTTATTAGATTAATTCACCCTTCTTCTAACTAATTTTCATCATATTTAATTAAATCAAATCATTTAATTAAATCCCCCTAAGTCCTCTCATTTGATTAAATAATTCAAATCAAATGTCACAATCCCCTAACCCATCTAGATTAATTAATCCTAAATCACTTTCTAATCAACATTAATAATTCCTCCAACTTTTAACCCCTCAAGAGTTAGATCAACCCATAGTCAACTAACCAGGTTGTGCATGAAATTTATTTCTTTTAATTATCTAATTCCTCTATTTATCCTCACAAAGGACTATTCCAAAGAATATTCCTCTCAACAACCTCTCATTCAATTTCCCTCCAAAGGTTTTTAAAAAACCTTTCACATCTACAATAAATTCTCTTACATCCTCTCAAATCTCAACCATATTCATTCAATTCTTCTTACAACCTTTCAAATCCTCAACCATTCTCATTTACTTATCTTCCATCCTCCTCCACTCACACATTTCCTAAAATGTGCTCCACCTTGCTCCAATAGAATTGTGACACTTGGCACATTCTCACTGGCTCCCATTTTATCCCACATTCATCAAATCTTCTCATTCTTCAACCCTTGGTTTCTATAAATAAAAACATCATTTTCACAATATAGACCCACAACTTCAAGTATTATCATTATAGACATTTCACTTCATAGCAATCACAACTTTTCATCATTTTAGCTAAGTTATCACCATTTGACATCAATTCCATACTTGGAATCATCTTCAATCATCAAGCTTATCAAAAGGGATTGGGAAAGGGCATCTTTCCATATCAAAGAAGCACCACTCCCCTATGAGATGAAGGTTTAATAATGTCAATTGGATTTCATGTTTTCTTTAGTTAATTTATGCTCATTTTCATGTTTTCTCTTTGATTTGGTTAAAGAATCTCATAGGGAGTGTTTAATTTGATTTGATTTGGTTTCTAAAAAGTGTTGATTGATATTATGCATTTTATTATGATAAATTAACACCATTTCTTCCAATATCACCTCAAATTAACCAATTAATTAAATAATCATTATTTAGTTAATTCAACATATTCAACTATTAATCAAATAATTAAATTTATTGGATTAATTCACCCTTCTAACCAATTTTCATCATATGTAATTAAATCAAATTATTTCATTAAATCCCCCTATGTCCTCTCATTTGATTAAATAAATCAAATCAAATGCCACTTTCTAATTAGTATTAATAATTCCTCCAGCTTTGAACCCCTCAAGAGTTAAATCAACGCATGGTCAACTAACTAGGTTACACATGAAATTAATTTCTTTAATTATCTAATTTCTCTATTTATCCTTACAAAGG
This sequence comes from Sequoia sempervirens, assembly GCA_007258455.2. Classification (NCBI taxonomy): domain Eukaryota; kingdom Viridiplantae; phylum Streptophyta; class Pinopsida; order Cupressales; family Cupressaceae; genus Sequoia; species Sequoia sempervirens. Next base: position 100,963,693 of record VDFB02179234.1, read on the forward strand.
CATATTCCAAATAATATTCCTCTCAACAATTTCCTCTCATTCAATTTCCCTCCAAAGTTTTTCAAAAACCTTTCACATCCACAATAAATTCTCTTGCATCCTCTCAAATCTCAACTATATTCATTCAATTCTTCTTACAACCTTTCAAATCCTAACCATTCCCATTTACTTCTATTCCATCCTCCTCCACTCACACATTTCCCAAAATTTTCTCCACCTTCCTTTAATAGAATTGTGACACTTGGCACATTCTTATTGGCTCCCATTTTATCTTACATTCATCAAATCCTCTCATTTTTAACCCTTGGCTTCTATAAATAGAATAATCATTTTCACAATATGGATCCATGACTTCAAGTATTATCATTATAGGCATTTCACTTCATAGCAATCACCAAGTTTTTCATCATTTTAGCTAAGTTATCACCATTTGGCATCAATTCCATACTTGGAATCATCTTCAATCATCAAGCTTATCAAAAGGGATTGGGAAAGGGCTTCTTTCCACATCAAAGGAGTACCACTCCCCCTATGGGATGAAGGTTTAAAAATGTCAATTGGATTTCATGTTTTCTCTTTGATTTGGTTAAAGAATCTCATAGGGAGTGTTTGATTTGGTTTCTAACATGTTTAACACTTGTTTGTTGATCCTTGTTAGTTGATTGCAGATTGGAAACTCACATTTTGGTGCTAGAAGGAGGGCTAACCAATTTATCTTGTTGTTTTTGGCCTAAAATTTTGTTTTTGTTTAGCTACCAGGGAGTGATGTCACCCTTAACTCATACAATGTTGAATTTTCTCATAGCATCACTATCGCTTACTTGTAGAGCATCACTTTTTCTTTTAGTGCCACTTTCACCACATCGCGTCACATTTGCATGTCACTGTCATGTCACATTTTCTATAGAGCTGCATTTGACCTTTTTATTTTTTGTCTTATTTTTTGGTTCCGTAGAGCATCACCTTTGAAATTGCATCACATCCGTCATCTCTGTCCTATGTAGAGCATCACATTCACTTTCAACAAAGCACCCCATTTGTTTACAACATCACATTTGTGCAATTGCAGAGCGTTGCATTTGTTGCACAACATTTCCTTTGTAGGAAAGGGGGAAAAATGAGTTGGAAACCTAAAATAATTTTTTAATGCTCTTTGGAATAGATTAGGTTTTCTATTTATGTCTCTCATTACCATTTTAGGACCAACTAGAGTTACTTTTGGGCTTAAACTTTAAAAACAACTCAAGCATTGTCAAAGTTGGTTAAAATTCAACATTATAAACTTACTAGATTTTAGATTTGGGATAAAATTGAACAAGAAAAACTCATATTTAAGCTTGGTGCTCTAAAAAGAACTCATCACTACTTTGAGGCTTAAAATAAACTTGTGCTTTCATTGTCTTGTATTTTTTTTGCAATTTGTGTCATTCGAATGCATATGCACTTCTCTCGCACTTTCTGGCAATCTTGAGAATCAAAAGCATTCTAGTGACATTGGTTGTATAAAAAATTACCTACACATTTCAAATTTGGGTTTAAAATTGAAAAATCATGCTAGTGTGAGAAAGAGACATTGTGTGTGTTCCCTCCTTGTGCTTTATGCGAACTGAGCAGTCAAACTACAAGTGTACTCCCTCGCTTTTGTTACCTTTAGAGAGGCCTGCCTAAGAACAACTCAAAGGTGTCTTTAACTGGTTTTTCACTCAAGCCGGTATATAAATGGATAAGACTAAATTGTCAAGCCCTCATGGTATGTAGGCCTTAGCCGTACAGTGTCTTTCAGAACAGGGCACTACTATAAAAAGTATAAGAACCCCTAGTAGGATTGATTAAAGCCTTTAGTGGCTTGCTAGATGCTCGAAAAGATGCCATGTCCCCAATTACCTGAATTAAGAACCAATTTGTTTAGAGGCCAAAATCCTTACTATTTTTTGGTGCAAAAATGATCGTTCTAAAGTCGCCCCACATTTGTACTATTCAAAGTAGAAACAAAATAAATCCTTTTGATCTCTAGATTTTAAAGATTTTGACATTTGGTGGTCCTAAGAAGTGTGTGTTGTGGAGTGGAGCTAGTGTCGCCAAATCTATAGCTATTCACTTTGTCTTGGTGTTTGGAGAAATCCAAGAGGGGACTCAACAAATATTGTCCTTTCTATCCTAGGGTTGTGTTATTTGTGAGTTAGCTAAATACTTTGCTTGGATCTAAAAATTTGAAACAAACATTCAACAAGTCATCAAAATTTTGAACCCTTTGGAAAGAGTAAATACCCTTGAAAATTCCACATATTACTTCTTGTGCCTAGGGATTCTATCCATAGAGGCTTATAAATATTTAATTCAGTGCTAGAGGAAGAAAACACACTTTCTCAATTTCATTAGACAAACGCCAAAATCATTTTTGTTTACTTACTCATCACAATTATATTTTTCCTTTCACAAAACACTTGATTCACACCACCAATATTGAAATAAGTGCCCAAAAAAAGTTTCAAAAAGTCTTCTATACATCAAAAACTCTATTTCAATTAGAATGAACAATTACCAAAGGCTAACCATTCATATTTCATCACTTCCAAGTTATGACTGTCCTAAACTTCACAATTCAACTCAACCATTCAAATTCGAGGCAATGTACCAAGTAACATCAAATCCCAAGCCCCTTACATCTTTCTATTATTGTAAACACATGTAAATAGGTATTTACAACATGATGAAATCATTTCCCAACCTTTATTCATAACATTTCATCAAGCCTTCATACTAAACCATCCAACTTAGACTCCAAAAATAAGACTGCTCCAAGACTGTCAAGACTTTTCTTCCAAACTATACACTAAAAACCTAGACAAATCACATATCTAGACATCTATTTCCATTGTTTAAAACATATCACAAAATGGATATTGAGTCCTTTGGAACACTTGATTCAAAAATTACTTTCTCAGCTAGGTTTAGGCTTAATTAGGCCTTCACACCAAATCGGGTTTATTAAATATAATAACTCCACAGTCAATTTCTGATAACCAACACTTGAAGTAGATTATATTCAACCTGCACATGCTTTAAAAAATGCCAAAAGTCCATTTAGCAAGATACTTATACAACCCATAAGTCTTTACTCTCTTGTCTTCCCTATTTTTGGACTAACCTTTTGCTCCAAATCCTTTAGAACATGGAAGAATATTTTCCAAAGAGTGTCCTCACCGAAAATCAAAGGATTTCAATGTTTAAAATGTTAGAAATTTCATTTTTCTTATCTCTGTTTACCCTAAATCAGGGTTTCACCAGTGAGCACCATATTTCAAATATCTTGCACAAATATAAACCAATTTACATGAGACAAAAAGAAAATGGGAGGTGATTGAGCCTATTACCACTCACAAACCATTAGCCATGCACTTGAGCCCGTACAAATCCGTACAAGGGCTGGAATCAATGATGTTTTGGAGTAAATGGATAAAAATAGTGAATTACATTGAACTCATTCTTTTATTCAATCACCCCTCATGTTCAAAATGATGTACAAAGACTTTATAAAGGCATTTCAACTGTCTTTTGATCTTCTAACTAACCCTAACTACCTCCCATCATTCATGACTCTTCATATTCCAAATGTTTCTTGTGTGCAACTTTTACAATTTTATAGTTTATGTTGACAACTTTACATCTTTTACATTTTTTGCATTTCTTGGACTAATAAACATCAAATAACCTCATGATGACCTAAAAAATGACTCATTGAACCCAATTACAAAGTGAACATACCCATTTTGAGCATTATCTGAGAATTTACATGATGGAATCAAGATATTGAAAAGGTGCTTTTACACCAATATTTGGTCCCATATCTCTATTTTCTCTCTCTACAGTCAACCTAGGAAAATTGTGCCCTTGATTCATTGATTTTCACATAAGGGACCTTGTGGAATAAAAAGGAATTGAGACATAGACATTGAGTTTGAAAGTTAAGCAAGAGGTGTTGATGTGGTAAAAAGAATGCAATTATTCAAGATAAAAGACAATTGAACCCTACATATGTGTATGTTCAAATGATTTCATGCAAAATAAAAATCCCAAAACCAAAGTCTATCAATCATCATAAATGTCTTAGTCCAAAGGCTCTCAAGAAACATCTTTCAACACTTTACGAAGTTAGAGATAGATTGGTCTACAACTTTTACAAACATGCTTGAAGAAATAATCCAAACTTGTATTCCTTCTAATTTTGTGAAAATCTGGGTCTTTTCCAATGTTTTGAGTTTCTCACATAGGATTGAAAAGTTTCAATAACATGTTCTTCAAAACCTTGATCTTGTCAAAAAAGTCTCTCTAGGTTCATCTAGGATCAGATCAACACATTCATCCATCCCAAAAATCAATCAAATCCCTTTTCACAAACAAATTTTAGAACCTTAGAAAAATCATTCATGCTAGACTTTTGGTAATCCTTCAAATCAAAATCAAAATCACCTTGTTTGGCTAAGTGTGTGTGGATAAATCCTTCCTCATACATTTAGTTAAATTATCACCCTTGTGGACAAGTTTATTTCAAGATAACATCTAACATCTTTGGATCTATAAGTTCATTATCCAAATGAAGTCAAACCAAATCCAATTCAAAATCCAAAAATCCTAAAGTCTAGTATTCCTCCAAGGATCTTAAAAGTTTAAGCATCAATATCATTCATCCTTCATTTATCTCATCACCTTCATTTTATCCTTAAACATTCTAGATTTTCTTTTTGTGCCTAAAGTTTAGACCAACCTAAGGAGTTAGAGGTTTACCTCCCATATTCCTAAAAGTTGATCCTTATTTTATGGTCCAAACAAGATTTCAACACAAGAAAAACATTGAGCAAAACAAAGAAACATCCACTTCGAGTGACTTGAGTCAAAATGCATCTAAATTCAACCCCATGGGATCTAGGAACCCCCCACTTAACTCCTCTCAACTACCACAAGTTCTTCAAGAGGTAGGTTTCCAAGTGGAGGATGTCACCAACAATTACCAAGGAATGTCCCAAGATGAAATCATGGAGCTAGTCCAAAATCTTGAAACACACAAGAATGTCAACATAGTTATGAGAGTCAATCCCACACAATACATGTTAGCATTATTAGAAGGGGCTAAACTCCCTTATGATTTTCATGTGAGCACTATTGTGGAACAACCTCTTAGGAATATGCCACCAATATCATTCACACCTTCCTTCCAAAACATTATCCAACCCATCATACAACCAACATCATCTCATGCTCCAAGTCAACCCATGATTACCAAGGGAAGTTCTTTACTTCATTCTCTTCAAACAAATCCCCTTGTAAATAACTAAAACGTGGATGAAAACATGATCTTGGGTATGCCTGGAACTGTCCCATAAGACCCAAAACATCCATATGTTCCACTTATTTTCCATGATACAAACAATCCTTACACATTTTCCACATCACTGACATACCTTCTTGATACACAAGTCTCTCTCCCCATGATATCACAAGGACAAGTGCATCCCTTTGGGGAATTGGGAACTTTTAATGCATCATCTTCACTTTTGCAAAGGAACACACCACCAATCTTCTCATAATTCCATCTTTTAACATCAACATGCACACCAATCCAAGGTATAGGGGAACCCCCTTTACCCAACATACCAATCCAAAACCAATCAAATTAAATCAATCCACTAGTCACAAGTCAAATCAACATGTCTACTATACCAAATCCTCCTAGCATGCCACCAATATCGTAAAACTAGGTGGCACCAATCCAAGCATCTCAACCAATCATCACTCCATCTAAAAAACCCCAAATATCTCAAACCATGGTCTCCCAAGGACCAAGCACATGAACCATACTGTCTACCACACTGATCCAGGGGGATACTCGATGTCAAAAATTGAAGTGTCCCATATGCTCCAGTAATCATCACTAGATCGAAGTGCTTAAAAAAATAAATCCAACACAACTTGAACAAGCTTAAAAGGAGTTTGTATGCCCAAAATATGGCCAATAAAATTATGGATCAAACAAGCAGCTGAGGCCATCTAGGAAGGTGAAAAAATTGATCAATTTAGAATTGGTCAAAAACAACGTCAAATCGAAGAGCTCGCCAATTTGATCCCAATGCCACTCATTTGTCAAAAATAGAGCTCAGACGACGAAGATATGGCCAATCAAACTTTAGGGTTGACTTTGTTGGTGGACTGTATGAATGAAGATGTCAACATGCTGAAACAACAGTACAAAAAATGATGTAGATCAATCCTATGCTGACACAACAGTATGGACAATGATGTAGACCAATCCTATGCTGACACAACAATACAAACAATGATGTAGACCAATCCTATGATGACACGTGGTATGTCATACGTCTATATAAATGACGTGGCAAGTATAGGTGGCAACTGATGTGGCGTATGGTGGGTGACTAGGTGGTAGGTGACATGTCTCTACGGTGAATTAGAAGGCACCACGTGACCCAATGAGGTGGTGCCATGTGGCACCTCGTTGACACTCCTCCAATCACAAGTGGTTGAACTATTTGATTGCGTCACCAAAAATAGAGGTGAGGGGTTTCAAACACCCCATCTCACATCTGTGAGCCTCACGTGCTACCATTGCACCACGTCATTTGCGCCTAACCTCATTTGGGCATAGTATGGTTTTGTTATGTTGTGGATAGAAATTGGTGATTAGAAAACAGTTGGGACGGGGGTCGAACCCGCAACCTCCTCACCCCCATAAAATTCTATTTACCACTACACCACCGATGGAGCTTAGAAATATATAGAGCTCAGTTGGTTAAAAATAAGAATAAGAGGCCAAATCACCTCTAATTTAAGAATTAACCTCTTAAGTTAAAAAAAACAAATCACCTAATTTGTTAAAGAAGATTAAGTAAATCTTTTGAAGCTCAGAAATATAAAATTAAAAGGGTTAGTGCATTTTAAAAATTTATTAAGGGATATTTAAAAGATTTATAGGGGGATTTTATTATGTAAAAAGGGAGGATTTTTTAGATTCACATGTAATTTTGGGGATTTGTAAAAATTCTATGTTGTAAATGGGAGATTTTGTAATCTTATGGTTTTAAACCATATTGGGTAAATTTTTGGTATAAAAGGGGGTGAAAATGGGAGAATTGGTATCTAGATGATGGCTAAGGAAAGAATCATCCTAAAGACTCAAGTGTTTTTTTTTGTGCAACTGAGGAATGTTATGTTGTTGTGCTGAAGAGAGATAGACTTGTAAACTTGACAATTGCCTTGTAATTCTTTGTGGTGCATAATCAAGGATCGGTCACTTCGTTGGAGAGGGGCCCAAAGATGTAGCCATATTGGCGAACTCCATTATCAACTATTTTTCCTTCTCTTTCTCTTCTCTCTCTTTTTTGTTCATCATAGTTATTATGCTTTATTCTTTTAAGCATTTTCAATTATGTTAATTCAGTTTTAAGGCCTTATTTAATCATTGTAATAGTTAAGCGTTCATAGAAATTGTCCTAGATCCTATTTCATATCAAGTTTGGTATCAAAGCTTTTTGTGACAAGTATTGTAGAAGTGGGTGCTAACACATTTCAGGAAACAATGAGGTGAAGGTGAGCTAGAAGAATACAATCCTGAGATCAACAAATGAAGGACTTTGCCAAAGATGGAAGAAACTAAAGCTGGGAAAAGCAGTGAGCTTGATGAGAAGTATTTTCAGTGAGCCTTCCTTGATATGAAGGCAATGGTGGAAGAGCTTTATCTAGACAAGAAGTGCAAAAAGGGAGATTCTTCAAAGCAAGAAAATCAGGAAGATCAGAAGGACAAAGAAGGAAAAGCTCTAGAAACTCCATCTCCTCCATCTTCCCCTTCTTCTTCTTCTTCTACTGTTGTTAATCCTTTCAAGAGAAAGTCTAAGCCTATAATTAAATTGGATGTAAAATTTGAATTTCCTAAGTACTATGGGGAGTTAAATGCCGAAAAGTTAGATGATTGGGTCCAGTAGGTAGAAGTGTATTGTAGGATTCAAGGCCTAGCAGAAGATGCTTCTAGGATCTAGTTAGCCACTCTCTGGTTGGGAGGTATAGCTCTCACCTGGTGGGAGAGTAGGAATCGAGAAGAAATTGTTTGCCATGGTAAGGTTAATATGACTTGGATGGAATTTTGTGTTGCCCTTAAAAAATAGTTTTACCCTTTAGGTTATATGCAACAATTAACAATGAATTGGAGAACCTTTAGGAAAGGTAAGGGTCAGTCTATCCAAGATTACACCCATGAGTTTAGAAAATGAGCTATTGCTTTAAATGTTCTATTGTATAATTAGGATACATTACTTAAGTACATAGGTGGTTTGCATTATTACCTAAGAAATACTATTCTAATGTTGAGTCCTAATAATCTAGATGAAGTGTCAGTCCAAGCCACCCATTTAGAGTCAAGGGGTAAGAACACTTTCAGTGATAACTTCTCAAAGAAACCATCTAAGTCTGAGGGGAAGTGTAAGGGTAAAGAAAAATACAAAGATAAAGGAAAAGGGAAGAAGACAACTACAGTTAAGAAGGAGGGTGATAAGCCCACATGCTCCCATTGCAAGAAAGAGGGGCATGATGAAGGCAATAAAGGCAAGCAAAAGACACTAATAAAGGGAAAGTTATAACTCTCTCTTTGATGCAAATGTTTCTAATGCAAGTACAAGTATCTACTCTCCTAAAGCTGATAAAAAATAGAATGAATTGTTTCACATTTGAGTTGTAACTAAGCACACTAATATTGACACACTATTTGATACAACTTCTCAAGTCAACTTAATATCTAAAGAGGTGGTAAAAAAACTTAATTTAACTACAACACCTCATCCAAATCCATATCCGATTGGATGGGTTTGCAATGATGCTCAACTGTAGGTAATGAAGCAATGTAAGTTGAGATTTTCTATCACTGCAAGCTTTGCTGATGAGGTAGAGGAAGATGTTGTTCCTTTGGATATTTGTGGGCTTGTGTTAGGGAGTCCTCATTTGTATGATAGAAAAGAAATTTTTTATAGGGGGGAGAATAAGTATCATCTTTTTAAGGATGGGATAGAATACATTGTATGTGCACACAAAGGTAAGACTAATATTGCACTAGTAAATGCTAGTCAGATGGAAAGGTTGGTCAATTCTATTAAGAACCTTGTATTAATGCTTATAAAACCTAAAGAGGATGAAAAAGATGAAGTATTTAAGGGGTCTGATCAATAGCGTAAAACTAAGATGGTGAAAATAGTTTTTTCTTATGATGACTTATTTTAGGAGTCAAAGGGGTTTCCACCTAAGAGAGGGATACAACATGAAATCCAGTTATAGTAGGATGTTCCTCTTCCAAACATCGACATGTATCACTTATCAGTTTTACAAAATGAATAAATGAAAAAGCAAGTTCAGGAGTTGGTTGAAAAATGAGTCATCCATCCTAGTACATCTCCTTGTGGTTCTCCAATTGTGTTGGTTCCAAAGAAAGATGGGTCTTGGAGAATGTGCATCGACTATTGAGCCCTTAACAAGATAATGGTAAAGAATAGGTATCCTCTTCCCCATATTGATGATTTACTTGATCAATTAAAACATACAATTTATTTCACTAAGTTAAACTTGTATAGTAGATATAATTAGATAAGAATTGCAGAAGATCACATTTGGAAAACTACATTTAAGACAAAATAGGGACTATTCAAGTGGTTGGTCATGCCCTTCGAGATTTGCAATGCACCAACTACATTTATGAGAGTCATGAATGATGTCTTTCATCCTATTATTGATGATTTTTTCATAGTATATTTAGATGATACTCTTGTATTTAGTCAAACTTGGGAAGATCATGTAAATCATGTAAAATTTTTTTTGATGTATTGAGAAAAGAAAAACTCTTTCTAAAGATGTCTAAATGTGAATTCACTAAGACATTCTTAGTGTACTTAGGCTATGTCATAGGTGGTGGTCAATTGAAAGTAGACCCTATGAAGGTCAAAGTTATTGTAAAATGGCCTAAGCCAAGTGCAGTCACTGAAGTCAAAAGTTTCTTAGGTGCAGTCCAGTACTGGAGAAATTTCAATGCAAACTTCTACATTGCATCACCATTGCACGCATTGACCAACATGAAGACAAATTTTTAGTAGGGTCCATAGCAGAAGGCCTTCAACACTTTGAAGGAAAAGTTGAGTACTACACTAGTTTTGGCTTTACCAAATTTACATCAACCTTTTGAGATCAAGACATATGTGAGTGGGTTTTCCATGGGAGAAGTGCTAATGTAAGGAGGTAAACCAATCTGCTATCACTCTAAAACCTTTCCAGGTGTAGTAATTAACTATCCTAATTATGATAAGGAACTTTATGCATTAGTTAAAAGTGTTAGAAAATGGAAAAACTACTTAATGGGGAAAGAAACTATAATCCACACTGATCACCAACCACTTCAATACTTGCACTCATAGTCTAAACTGCAACAAAGTTTTTCACTTTAGATGAATGGGTTTTCTTCAACAATTTCATTTGGTAATTAAGTACAAGAAAGGTGTCCATAACAAATTATAAAATATGTTGTCTAGGCCTCATGTTATGAATGCTTTGATTATCCTTAAAGGTAGTTCCATCGTACATGAAAGTTTTCAGTAACAATATGCTAATGATGAAGACTTTAAGGAAATATATTTAGCTCTAATTATAGGAAAACATGTAGAAGAGAAAGATTACTATGTGCAGGATAATTTGTTGTATCATTTAGGGAAGTTACGTATTCCAAAGGTGAATAGGCACAAGTGGTCAGAGAAGCACACATGTCATTTATTGTAGGACACTTTGGGGTAAGAAAAAAAATGATTCAATTGAAAAAAATTTGTTATTTGCCTCACATGCAAGAAAATGTATCCAAATATATTAAAGGATGTATAATGTGTGTAACAAGTAAACCTAGCAATAGGAAATTGGGGTTGTACACACCTCTTCTTGTACCTTCCCATCCATGGAAAAGTGTTTCAATGGATTGTGTTAGGGGGCTACCAATGTCTAGGAAGGGACATGATTATTTGTTTGTAGTAGTTGATCGGTTCAACAAAATGTGTATCTTAATGTCTTGTAAAAAATAGGTCACTATTGAACTGACAACTCATATGTACTTTCAATTTGTATGGGTTCATTTTCGGTTACCTACTTCTATTGTAGCGGATTGAGTTTTTGAATTCTTGGAGGAATTTTAGTTAGCATTGTGGGAACTCATGCATATCAAATTGAAGAAGAGTACAACCTTCCATCCGCAGACTGAGGGAAAAAAAAGGTACTGAACAGGATAGTGGTGCATCTTCTTCGAGGTTATTGCAGTAAACATCCTAAGTTGTGGGATAAAAATATTCATTATGTGTAGCATGCATACAACCATGCAACACACTCTTCTACAAAAATATCTCCTTTTGAGACTTGTTTCGGGTATCTTCTGAAAACACCAATGGATTTTTTTTTGGGAAGGATGATGTTGAAGATGGGTGCCATGATGCAGAGAAGGCTTTAAAGCTCATCCAGAAAGTCCAAGAAATTCATCAGGCATGGAAGCACAGTTAGAGAAGAGCCAAGCTAAATAAAAGGCTCGACATGATAGACATCACATCGATCATCATTTCTAGGTTGGAGACGGAGTTTGGTTACATATCAAGAAGGAAAGAATGCAAGTTGAAGGAAGGAAGCTCAAGATGATTTGGTATGGTCCCTTTGAGATCTTGGAAAAGATTGAAACCAATGCCTTCCACCGTAATCTTCCTCCATACATGCACGTATATTCAGTTGTCAATGTTGAGAATTTGAAGTTGTATGAGCCTCCAATGATACTGGATGAAGACATAGACATTTAGGTTCCATCAATTGATGATCTTTCACCAGAATACATGTTAGAGTTTCTAGAGGATGTCATCTTAGATAGGAAAGTCAGGACTTCACGAAGAGTCATAGTTGAGTACCTCAGACTGGGACTAAAGGGGATGAATCCAAACAAGGCCAAATGGATGGAGATTGGTAAATTGAGGGAACTTTACCCTCACTTTCTAAGTAATCAATCTTTCAGAGGTCCAAAAGCTCTCCAGTGAGGAGGACTAATCTAGGGGATACTCGATGTCAAAAATTGAAGTGTCCCATATGCTCTAGTAATCATTTCCAGATTGAAGTGCTCCAAAAACTGAATCCAACGCAACTTGAACAGGCTCAAAAGGATTCTGTATGCCCAAGATATGGCCAGTCAAAGTGCGAGTCAAACAGGCACTTGAGGCCATCTAGGAAGGTGAAAAAGTTGATCAATTCAAAATTATTCAGAAAGGGAATCAAATTGAAGAGCTCATCGATCTGATCCCAACACCACTCATTTTGTTGAAAATAGAGCTCAGATGATGAAGATATGGCCGACCAAACTTCAGGGTTGACTTTGTTGGTGGACTGTACAGATGATGACATCAGCATGACATCACTATGTTGACACAATAGTATTGTTAGAATCCAAGATCAGGCATGCAAACCATAAATACCTTCTACAAGAGATACACAAAGCAATTTGCATTAAGATGTGCAAATGTATATTATTCAGGAATTGAGTAAATACAAGAGATGAATTGCTTTATAAAAGCAATGTATGCATAACCCTAAAAGGAAACCCTAGTGTGCACACTTAATAATTAATAAATAATGAATTATTAATGTGCCTAAGTTTAGCTTAAGTAACTAAACTGATAAGTGACTTAATTAATTAACCAATATGATTAAATTAATTAAGTGAAATAACTTATAAATCTATCACCCCCCCTTAAGATGATCTTAGGAAGTAGCTAAAAAACTAAGTAAAAGATGCATAAAAGCAAAGATGGGTCCCGACAACAAGGCCTAATCAGGTACCCAAGTACAAATGCAATGAATGAGAAAGAGGAGAAAACCCAGTGGGACAAAACCCCCCCTCAATGAGATGACTTGCTGCAAAGAAGCACTGGAAGAACACTGGTGGAGTAACACTAGAATCCTAAATCTGGAAAGCAAGGAAAGATACCTTGTTTACAAGAAACCATATGAGAGTCACTAAAGGACTTAGGCGAAATCATGATAATGCAACAACATACCCGATGCCATGGAACACTGGAAAACTCACAAACTGGAACAACCCTGGAATCTATGAAGCAACAGTAGATTAATAAATGATGCCCCCCATAAGAGGGAATGATATGATGAAATAATCTGGAAGCTATTTGTATCTCAATGTCGATGCCAGATTGTGACTAAAACTAATCCATAGAAGCAAGTACCATGAATATTCTGGAACATTAACCATTAAATGAATGACCATCAAATTGAGATGTGAACCGATGTGAACAAAAATGTATCAAGCTATGAGCAAGATGAGGCCAAAAGAAACTACATAATCCAGATACAACTCATGTGAGTTGTCATCATTATGAAGATGAGATCAAAGCGCATGCAATGCAACTACACTCGAATCAAATTATTATGCAAGAAACCCCCTGATGAAACTTTATATAAGTTCATTTATTACAATAACCTGTGATTATAAAAGGAGAACATGCAAAACATGCATAAATTAAAGAGAAAAGGTAAGCCTGCTGCATGAAAACAAGAAAGAGTGCATGCAAAAATCAATGTTTACATATGCCTCAATGATAAAAAATGATGTTAGATCTGTGTAGAGTACTGAATCAACTTTCTACTGCCATGAGAATGGAAAAACAAGGATAACTGAGTCAAAAGATATGCCCTCCAAAGCGAAAAATGCTTCATCTAACTTCAAAGTCTTGCAAAATAAATCTGGAGAAAATTTTGATGATGAGACCTACACCACTAGAATGTTCGTGGAACCAGCTTTCTAATGATATCTCGTTTTCCCAATTTTGACACCATATGCCCAAGTTATGCCAAAAATATAAAAAAACCGCTACTTGAAGGAAAATTAGGGCTAGGACGGGGCAAAGAGGGCATACAACCGGCTGATTTCAATATAATGTCATCACTTCCCTAGCATAAATTTGACGGGCATATGGTCATCACCGCAAAAAAAATCCCTACCGGAATTTTTTTTGATTGCCAGGAAAAGTGCCCAATCGCTGGAATATTCCAGATTCACTAGCAGGAATCTCTTGAGAATATTCCCTCAAAATCAAAAGATTATGTCGATGTTTATGGATGGAGCTATTGGTTTTTCTTTTTGTGGTCGTTGGTTTTTTTTTGTTGTCAGGCAATTGTTGTGTTGTCACTGAAGGAGGGGAAAGTACCGTCTGGTTGGCAGTGGAGAACCACCGACAATCCTTGTGGGCCACACTACAGGGAATATACCCTACAAGTCAGCGCAAGGTACATTCCCTATAGGGTTTTAATAAAGCCATTTTTTTGTATTTTTTTGAAATTTGTTTTTTTATTTCAAAACAAATATTTTGATAATATTTTTTTTGAATGCAGGAAAAAAATAATAAAAAACCTTAGATTTTTTTTTATCAATGGAGAAAATTGGAAAACTTGAAATTTGAAACCCTATACCTGCACGCACACAAATCGAGGCACCCAAATCTGTACAGATCTGTGGGCCTCTAATTTTCTTTTCTTTTCTTGCGACTACTCAAATTTGAGCAAAATGACAGGCGATCTTAAGTTTTTCGATCGCTCTGGACTCAATGGTGGTGTTTGTTTTGCTCTAGGATGCATAAATTTTTTTTCTCAAGGTCAAATCCCTTGAGGTACCCCAAATGCGCTCTGCAATGAATTTCTCCAAAAAACTGAGAAAGGGTTGCAAATCAAGGCTCTGATACCATGTTAGAATCCAAGATTAGACATGCAAACTAGAAATACCTTCTACAAGAGAAACATAGAGAAATTTGCATTAAGATGTGAAAATTTATATTATTCAGGAATTGAGTAAATACAAGAGATGAATTGCTTTATAAAAGCAATGTATGCATAACCCTAAAAGGAAACCCTAGTGTGAACACTTAATAATTAATAAATAATTAATTATTAATGTGCCTAAGTTTAGCTTAAGTAACTAAATTGATAAGTGACTTAATTAATTAACCAATATGATTAGATTGATTAAGTGAAATAACTTATAACTCTAACAAGTATGGAAAATGATGTAGACCAATCTTATGTTGACACGTGGTAGGTCGTTTGTTTGTATAGAGGATATGGAAAGTACAAGTGGCATATGATGGGTGACTAGGTGGTAGGTGACGTGTCCCTATGGTGAATCAGAAGGTGCCATGTGGCCCAATGAGGTGGTGCCATGTGGCACCTTGTTGGCACTCATCCAATCGTGGGTTGTTGCACCGTTTGATTGCATCACCAAAAATAGAGGTGAGTGGATTCGAACACCCCACCTCACATCTACGAGCCTCACATGCTACCGTTGTGCAACACCATTCATGCCTAACATCATTTGGGCATAGTATGGTTTTGTTATGTTGCAGATAGAAATCAGCTGTTAGAAAATAGTTGGGGTGGGGGTCAAACCTGTGACCTCCTCACCCCCATAAAATTATTTTTACCATTGAACCACCAATCGAGAGCTTAGAAATATTCAAAGCCCAGTTGGTTAAAAACAAGAATAAGAGGTTGAATCACCTTTAATTTAAGAATTAACCTCCTAAGTTAAAAAAAACAAATCACCTAATTTGTTAGAAAAGATTAAATAAATCTTTTGAAGCCCAAGAAATATAAAATTAAAAGGCTTAGAGCATTTTAAACATTTATTAAGGGATATTTAAAATATTTATAAGGGGATTTTACTATGTAAAAAGGGAGGATTATTAAGATTCACATGTAATTTTGGGGATTTGTAAAATTCAATGTTGTAAATGGGAGATTTTATAATCTTATGGTTTTAAACCATATTGGGTAATTTTTTTGTATAAAAGGGGGTGAAATGGGAGAGTTGGTATCCAAGTGATGGCTAAGGAGAGAATCATCATGAAGACTCAAGTGTTTGTTTCTGTGCAACAGAGGAATGTTATGCTACTGCACTGAAGAGAGATAGACTTGTAAACTTGAGAGTTGCCTTGTAATTCTTTGCGGAGCATAATAAAGGATCGGTCACTCCATTGGAGAGGGGCTTAGAGACATAGCCATATTAGTGAACTCCATTATCAATTGTTTTGTCTTCTCTTTGTCTTCTCCCTCTTTTCTGTTCATCATAGTTATTATGCTTTATTATTTTAAGCATTTTCAATTATGTTAATTTAGTTTTAAGGCCTTATTTAATTGTTGTAATAGTTAAGCGTTCATTGAAATTGTCCTAGATCCTATTTTAGATCACACAAAACCCCTTCTCATCACTCAAACAATTGAACAACCACCCCAAAAATCTCTCATTACACCATCTCAGACCATCCCACCGAATCCACCACCTCCACCACCAAATCCAAATATGGAAAATCAATATAGTATCACATTGCAAGCAACCCAACAAGCGTATCAAAAGGAACTTCAACAATTCCAAGCTCAACAAGCCACAAAAGCTAGACAACAAGTTGCACAACAAGCCACACAATAGGCATAATAGGATGCCCAAGCACAATCTCAATACCAAGTGCAACAAGCCCAAGCCCAATCCTTGTTACAACAACAAGCTTATCAACAAGCTTTGTAACAATACCAATCACAACAACAAGCATTGTTGGTGCAACAACAACAAGACCAAAAACAACTACACGCATACCAACAAGTGTTGCTTACACAAAAAAACTTACAACAACCTCCCACGAATATGCAACCAGGTGCCTTGAACAAAAAAATGCACATCAACCCACCACTCACTCAAGCAATAATACCACCCCAAAACACATTCATCCTACCGCCAGATCCACAAAATGATTTGTTTGACCAAATTAAATTGCTCTCGCAAGAAGTGTTAGAAATACAATCAAGAAAGACAACAAAATCACAAGGGAATTTGTACCCCTATCAATTTGACAGAAGCATTGCAATGGTTCCATTCCCACAAGGATTTGAGATACCAAAATTTGACAAATATCATGGGACTGACAATCCTAAAGATCACATCAGGGAATTCCATGTACATTGTATGGAAGTTGCATATGATGATTCTTATTTAATGTGACTCTCCCCTCAGAGTTTGGCTAGTTCAACAATGGAATGGTTTCCAGCCTTCCCCTCGGATTTAAAAAGTTTCAAGAAATTATGGACTTATTCATACAATATTATTCATTTAACATAGGCATGAATGTAAGCTTGGAAGAATTTTCTGGCCTAAAACAAGCCAAAGGGGAAACATTCACATCCTTCTTGCAATGATGGGAATCCAAGGCCAATAAGAGAAAATGGTCCATGCCTGAGGAGCAACAAATTGGGACTATCATCTCCAATATTGAAGGGACCTTGTCCTTCTATTTGAAAATGCAATGTTGTAACAACATACAGCCAATTGATCCCCAAGGTGCTCAACATCGAAAGAGCCCTTATAGTACAAGTGGGCACACCCACATATCAAGACAATCAACCATCAACAAGTTATAATGACAAACCTCACACTTGGGAAAAGAAAAAAGAATTCACTAATGATGGTGTTGTGGACACCAAAGTTATTATCAATTCCCCAAGACAAAACACACAACAACAAACGTACCAACAACAGTAAATCAATACTAAATACAACCCACAAATCAACCTAACAATCAAATTGTCAACAACCTAAATGCTCAAGGGGGGCCACCCCCAAAGAACAAATAACCCCCTAAATGAAAATATACACCACTTGGGGAACCAATCGAATCTGTCATGCAACAACTGGTACAAGAAAATCTCATCAAGATCCCAGTCTATGAAAATTATCAAGAGCCTCAAGTTAAACCTCCATGGTATAACAAGAAACACCTCTGTGATTTTCACAAAATAAAGGGACACACAATAGCCAGTTGCATGTGACTTAAAAATATGATCCAAGATCTCATTGATGATAAGACAATAACCATTGAACAATCCATTGGGATCAAGATCTTAAAATATACAGGAATATGATCCTAGATCACAATAAAGGAAACAACAACGATAAAGGAAAGTACAATAATGTGAACCATATTTATGACCATGTCATCACATATTTGGATGAATGGGTAATAGTTGCCAATATCAAAAGATATAGAGCCGAGTGTGGAGTAACCACATGTGGCAGCAAGATTACCATCCTAGGACCTTCACCACCACCCAAGGCACCCATTGTGAATCCAAAATCCATCCCTAATCGTTATAATGTCCTAGATCAACTGAAAAATACCCTCACCCAGATCTCCATCATGGAAAAGGAATTGGTTGCATCCTTCATCCCCACATATCTTGATGCAAACTAGTTTTAAGCTATGGTTGGACATATCACTACACTGCATCTCCTTACATTATTTGAGCAAGATCTCCCAACCCAACCATCTCACAACTGTGCACTCCATCTTGAAGTCCTAATCCATAAGAACAAAGTCAAAAGAGTCTTGGTGGATGGAGGTGAGGGTCTTTAAATATTTGTACTTTGAAGTTGGTAAAGAATCTGGGATTCTCTGAAGATGTCATCAAGGAAGGAAAAGGTATCACTATCAGGGCTTATGATGATAAAAAAATGAGTGTCTCAAGGCACTATTCAACTCCCTATCCAAGTAGGGCCAGCAATCATGGAGACTACATGCCAATTCCTTGATCTTGAGCTCCTGTACAACATCCTCCTAGGGTGCCCATGGGATGCAAGCTATTGCATCCACATTCTGTCAATGTGTGAAATTCCCTTATCAAAACCAAGAAGTCATAATCCATGGTGACCCTGAACCATTCTATTATTGCAAAAATTTGGAGGCCAAGTATTCTAAAATCCCCCAAGTCCCAAAGAAATGATGAGGGACCCACATCTCCTTATATAGTGTTAGTGTGAAAGGGGTACTTTATCTAACTAGTTCATTCTTAACTAGTTCTCCACTAAATTCCTCTTCACACTAGCTTAACTTTACATAGGGATAAGGTGGTTGAGCCTTTAATGACACGAACTATCACACCTCATAGGATGCCAACACTTGTCATAATTTGGTTGCATCTATCTCTCCCCTTGGCCTATATAACCAAGGAATTTCCTTTGTAATTCTCAATTGTCAAGTTGGATATAGCTTTGCATTCTTAAGAGGAATATAATTTATTCCTCATATTTCTGGTTTTGCTTTCCTTTAGTCATTAGATTCCTAGGTAGGCTAGTTAGCAAATCTCACATGGTATTATAGCATAATTTGAATTGTGGGTTAGTATTCCTTGAGGAAATCTAAGAGTGTAGAGCTTTTTTTTCAAAAACTAAGTATGCTCTTCTCTTGCATCCTCAGATGATCTAGAGAATCAAAAAGGTGTGAAAAAAAATATCAGTTTATGGGGAGTTCATATATTGACTTTTCAGTTACAGGTCTTCTAGAGCTTCCTATAGATATTTTGAGCTCACCATTGAGTCACCAATAGTCGAGACAGTCAAATCCGCCCTTTATTTCATCTGAAATGGACACTAGAGGCCAGATTTGCAACAATTTGAAACAAGAGGTTCATTGCTAGATCCAACAATGAGCCATCATTTCAGAGCATTTTGGGTCAAGTCCGACTCTACCATTGTGCTTAGAAGGCCCATAAATCATAAAATTGACTATCAAAACGTCAATTTTGGAAAAAGTTTCTAGGTAAGGCAAAAAAATTTGTCCAAGGAGCCATTTTGCCCCCTATGAACAAATAAGTAATATTTTTTATTGTGAAATAAATATATATATATATATATATATATATATATACATTTAAATTAAAAAAAAAATTATTTTGTTTTTAAAATAAAAATATTTATATTTTTGTTTTAAAAATAAAAACATTTTATTTTGTTTAAAAATAAAATAAAAAATTGTTTTAAAATAACAATATTATATTTTGTTTAAAATATATATATATTTTTGATTTAAAAAAAAAATCAAAATATATATTTTGAAAATTTTATATTATTGTTTTTTTTAAATTAAAAATTTAAAATTTAAAACAAAAAAATCAATATAAAACAAGTGACGTAGTGCGTTGAGTTCGTGTTGCTTAACAAAGAGCTTTTAGGTTGGCAAGGGAAGGGTTAATATGGTTGAAGATTTGTAAAAGTAATTGTTGGAGTTTTGTATTGATTTGAGAAGCAAAATATAGAGGGTAGACTACATTTGTAAGTGATCCATACTAATACTAATTGGTCAAAAATGAATTTAATTACTTTGTAAGGTAAATTCAAATAATTACTTGAAAAAAAACTAGTTACTTATGTAAGATAAAATTCAACTAATTGCTTGAAAATGAATCTAATTACTTAATAATATAAATTCAAACATTTGCTAAGATAAAATTTAACTAATTGGATTGAAATGAATCTAATTACTTTTGTATTAATACTAGATTAGTTTGGAGAAAACACTAAAAAAACACTAAGCTAATACTAATTACTATAATTAGTAAATGAACATTGCCTTTGCTAAAATAATTTAGACCATGGCTAAATATTAGATGCATTTTCAAATTAGAAAATTAATTAAGTAGTGGTAGGAAACTAATTACTTATATTAAATAAAATCAACTAATTATTTGAAAATATACTAACTACCACTAAATAATTTAGAAAATAAGAGCTCACTACTTTGCAAAAATATATTAATTAATACCAATTTTCTTTTGAATTTAAATTAAATAATTTCTAATACTAATTACTATAATTAGTAAATGAACATTGCCTTTGCTAAAATAATTTACACCATGGGTAAATATTAGATGCATTTTGAAATTAGAAAATTAATTAAGTAGTGGTAGAAAACTAATTACTTATATTAAATAAAATTAACTAATTGTTTGAAAATATACTAACTACTACTAAATAATTTAGAAAATAAGCGTTTTTTAGTTCGCAAAAATATTTTAATTAATACCAATTTTCTTCTCAATATAAATTAAATCATTACTAATTATTTAGGAAAATAAGTTATAAGTTGATAATTTTTGAAAATAAGTACAAATTTTACTTTGCATGAATAAATGATATTAATTAGTTTTTATAATTACACATTGAATTGCTTTTGTGAAATAAAATGTTAATGAGATAAATGATTTAGTAGTAACTATTAACTATTTTGTGATTTGACTAACATTAATAAATTAAACTATTTCAAAATGCTTAAAACTCAATTTCCTCTCCAAATAGTTTATTATTTGTAACTTAAACTTTGATTAATATTAATCAATAAAAAATAGGCCATAAAAAATCAAGTTCATAGGAATGATAGCTTTATAGGTAAACTGGAGGTTTAAATATTAATTAATTGTGTTGCAAATATTAATCCACTTTCATTATTGAGAAGTTGTGCCAAAAACAATACGTTGAGGCTAGTGGTTTGGAGCATTTCCAATACCTCGTAATGTGTAAATGGTGAAAAGTTGTAAACGAGAATGGTTCTTTATGCCTCGCTACACTACATAGCTTCTAGACATCGATTGAGTGCGTAGATAGTGAGAATGGAAAAGGTGTTACATGTAAACATGTAAGAATATAGACTAGAAACAAATTTGTCCTTTGATAAATGCATAAAAATATGGTCTCAAAATTCTGTGAGGAATGCTGAGGTAGAGAGAAATGTTTTATTGTTTAGAAAGCAAGGGACATTTTCCAAAGAACAATTGAATTTTTGAGAATGCCATGGAGGTGAGTTGTTATTGCCTTATAAAGTATTAGAGATTGAATGTAGAAGAACTTTAACTATTTGGTAAAACCTAATTTAGAAATCCTACCAGAGTAAGTGCAATAACAACTCACATGCATATGGTATGTAGTTAATAAACATTAAACCGTAAAAGCAAAGAAATAGGCAACATACCGAAAAGTAATTATCTCTGGCAAGGTCTTGTTGACTGTGAATGCATCAAATGCACTTTGTTAATTTTGTCATGTGCTTTTTAGTTTTATGTTTATGAATAACATATCATGTGTAATAGGTTTTGGTGGTTATTTAAAACTGTCCTTGTAACAAGAACCATTTTTTGGAATTGGAGTGGAGACAAAGACCTATAGAGTTGCAAACACATTTGATTCTTGAAGTAGAGAGTGGAACATCAGAGTGTCAAATATTTTTCCATGTTTGTTTCCAAATAAGTTTGATTCTTCAAATGTGTGGGAAAATTATGCAAATTGTTTAAATTTATTGATTTTTTTTCCATAAGCAAGTGACCTTTGCAATTCATTAATTGCAATAATGATGTAGTCAAAGATGTGCATAATTGCAGCTGGGACAATTTCTACATAGTGATTGAATATTTGCAAAATATATAGTGTCTTCCTAATTTGCTAATGTACTTTAACAAAAATGAATAATAGGCCTACTCCAATGAATAGAGAAAGAGATAAATTGTTTGTTATTTCTTATTTGCAAATGAAACCATTGCAATAGTAACCTATTCATTGGCTTCAAATGCTCCATGTCATATGTCATTTACTGTAGGGTGAAAGCACAAACCTGTGTCACACTTTCAGCCAAATGAAGTAATTCTACCAGATTACTTTCGGCCGACCAACTTTCAGCCGATAAAGTTTCGTCCGAATCCATGGGGCAGCCACATGGCGCCTACGTGGCTCAAACTTTTCGGGTGAGTTACTTTCGGCCGAAACTATATCGACCGAAAAGGCATCAGCACGACACCCATTTGGATAGACCTGTTCGGTTGAGTATATTTTGGCCGAAACTCTATCGACCGTAAGGGTATCGAATGAAAAAATGACAATAAAATTGGAAAAAAAACTAGGCCCACTATTTGGAATGCTCGGGCGAAAGGATTGAGGGCGAGAGCTTGTCGTCCGAGGTCACTAGCAACAGCGACTATATTTTTCCAGGTTCCATTCGGGGCATTCACTGGATTGTTTGATTTGGCTTGTGTCGTTTGTGTCTAGTTTGAGAAATTTGTTCGCTGTATTCTTGGTTAGGGTTTGATTGAAATGTAAAAATTAATTTTTGTGATGGATATTGGCTGAAAGGTAGTGAATGTTGTGATATTTGTGATAAAGTTTAAGGAAATATATAAAATTGGGTGAAATGTGTGTTTACTCCAAATTTGAAGAGTTCAAACTTTTAGGCTCCCGTGCCTATAAAACAAGAGAAACAAATAAGAATAGAGAAAAAAGGTTACTCGCAAAGAGAAAATAAAGATTTCTATTCCTAAAAATAGAGAACATTTCTGCCAGAGTAGACCACTGAACATTTTTGCTAGCAGGGCTTAAATTTGATGGCCGTATGACCGTATTTAGAGATTTTTGTTGTAAAAAATAATCAAAATTTTATGAAGATTGTAACAAATGAAAGGAGAGATTTTGGATTGACTGTCAAAATTTATATAGAATTATAATGATATATATATTTGATTTATATATAATTTTACTTACACTAAGGTATATCATAATGTTTTAAGGGAACCTTTGAATAGATAACCTTCATTAAAAAATTTGTTGAAAGGAAAGGTCGACCATCAAATTTAAGCCCTGTCTGCCAGAGTGATTGTTGAACAATAACTAGACCACTGATAATGAAAGAACCTGATTTGGAAGTTCCATTAACCTCTAAAGATACTCATCTCATTTTTGTGTATCTGATTCAACTTGAATCATCTGCCCTACCTGCAAAAAGTAATGTTGTATAGAAGTTAGTCTAATATGCTTTTATAGAAGAATAGAAAAGCTGTGATATTTAACTCATTATAAGTCAAATTTAGTTTCCAGCATCCATAGGCATACAGATTCATAAAATATATGTATTCAAGATCAGCAATTTTTGTTGCAATGCCCTTCCATATATTGTTTATGAGGTTCAAATAGGTCCTCTAGAAGAAAAATCTATGCACAGTTCTTCTCCCTTTGTGGAATTTTATAGAACCTCTGGAGCAGTTATCATCCTTCATTGTCCTGATAGCCATTCTTACTTCATCCCTTGTGATGTTTTTTCTAAATCCATGGCCTCTTGGCTAGAATTTTTTCTTCCAACCACTATCTCACATGTTTTCTCATTCCTCTCTATACATTGGTTTACCCAATCACTAGATAAAACATTCTTTTAGAAATTAGATAAAGCTTTGCATTTTTTATCATAATCTGTATATGCTTATTTCTTGATCTGTATTTGCATTTTTTATCTCCAAAGTGAAATTTTCTATTCCATGTGCATCTGTACTTTAAAGCTCTTAATGGAGAGGACAAATTTTTCTAAGCACAGTGTGTATCTCTGTGTTTTTACACCACCTAGAATAAAAGCAGAGGTTAACTGTGAGATATTTATGTAAAAACGACGATACCTTTCTCTAGTATCATCACAACTAATTCATGGTGGGTATGCTTTGCTGAGAAGCTTATGATGGTGAATAGAAGACTTCTATCCAAGCATAGTGGAAGCCAAAGGCATAATACAACCCACAATTTTTTTTATCTAATATTAATAATATTCTTGTGAGGTTATGGTGAAGCCTGTCATGCAATCCAATGTAGAGAACTTCCATCAAATGTAACTTCAATGGTGGGTTCTTTCAGGTGGGAAAGTTGGGAAAATTAAAAATCAAAACGTCTTAAAAGCATCAAGTTTCCAAAATCTATAATATCTTTTCAATTGAAAAACACTTTTTTCTATGAATGGAAAATATCATGTTTATAAGAATCCTTTTCTTCATTATGGTGAACTTATCTTCCAATTTTGAATGGCTAATATGATCCCTTGGCTATTATAGCTTTTGGACTTTTGGAGTATCTGCCATGGAAAAATAGCAACTACGTTATGAAAAATAGCAACTACATTATGTTCGTTTACAAATAGATGACTTTTCTCTCTCAAAGTTAAAAATAAAATGGTTGATTGCACGTTGCTTCAGCCTCATAGGTTCTCCAATTTTTTTTAGGTATTCCAACAATTTAATTTAAATGATATAAAAGGTGTCAACTTCATAAAATAGGAGTTCTAATTTCCTAGGTATTAGATTTAAGAGGATGTATTTGAGATGGGGTTAAAAGTTTCATTCACATATTTCTTAAAATTTTGCTATCACATATCATTCATATATAAGCTTATCAATATGAAATGATAGCTTTTACTATTTCACCACTTTAATTTCAATCATATAATAGACATCAACTTCATAGTTATTGTATAAGAAAATATGAGCTCCCATTTTTTATGTATGAGATTTAAGGGTATTTTAACAACTTTAATTTCAATCATATAAAATGTGTCAACTTCATAGAATACTGTAGCTCCTATTTTTTAGGTGTTAGATTTAAGGGTATTTCAACACTTCAATTTCAATCATATAAAATGTGTCAACTTCATAGAATACTATAGCTCCTATTTTTTAGGTATTAGATTTAAAGGTATTAGAATACTATAGCTCCTATTTTTCAATCATATAAAAGACGTCAACTTCATATTATTGTATAAGAAAATAGGAGCTCTGATTTTTAGGTATTAGATTTAAGGAGATGTATTTGAGATGGGGTCAAAAAATTTCATCACATACTTCCTAAAATTTTGCTATCACATATCATTCATATATAAGGTTATCAATATGAAATGACAACATTTACTATTTCAACAATTTAATTTCAATCATATAAAAGATATCAACTTTATAGAATATTATATATCAGCTTTTACTATTTCAATAGTTTAATTTCAATCATATAAAAGTCATCAACTTCATTGAATAGTGTAGCTCCGATCTTTTAGGTATTAGATTTAAGGGTATTTCAACACTTTAATTTCAATCATATAAAAGGCATCAACTTCATAGAATATTGTATAAGAAAATAGGAGCTCTATTTTTTAGGTATTTGTTGTGAAATCTCTTTATACACCTTAACTAACCTTAGCCAGTCCACTAGTGTTTCATTTTCAAATCTCATGTCACTAGTATTTCTAATTTTTCCAATTTGAAAGTATATTTTTAATCTTTATTTTGATGTATTTTGGTTGTACCACAAGTCAATTAGGATCCTAATCTTCCACCCAGGAGTGGTTTTCTAAACCTTAGCATGACCCATGATTTATATACTTATGTACAATGTATGTAATGTATTTATATTACTTATGTGTATGTATGTATGTATGTATGTATGTATGTATGTATGTATGTATGTATGTATTATATATACATATGTGTACATGTGTGTATGTATGTATGTATATGCATATATATATGTATGTACATGTATGTATATGTACATGCACATATATGTGTATGTGCGTATGCATGTACATGTATTATATATGTACATATGTGTATGTGTACATGTGTGTATGTATACATATGTATGTACATGCATGTGTATATGTGTATGTGTGTATGTGTGTGTATGTATGTATGCATGTGTGTACATGTGTGTATGTATGTATGTATATGCATATATATATATGTATGTGTGTATGTATGTATGCATGTATGTACATGTATTATATGTACATATGTGTACATATGTGTATGTATGCATGTATATGCATATATATATGTATGTACATGTATGCATATGTACATGCACATATATGTGTATGTGTGTATGTATGTATGTATTATATATATATATGTTGTGTGTGTGTATGTGTATGTGCGTATGCATGTACATGTATTATAAATACATATGTGTATGTATGTATGTATGTATATGCATATATATGTGTATGTACATGTATGTATGTGCATGCATGTATATATATGTGTATGCGTGTATGTATGTATGTACTTGAGTATATACATGTGTACATACACACATACACATATATATGCATGTACATGCACACATACACATACATATATAATACATGTACATACATACACACATACACATATATATCATGTGCACATGTACATACATATATATATGTATATACATACATACATACATACACACATACATATACATACATACACATACACACACACACATATATATGCCTGTACATACACACACACAGGATATATATATATATACATGCACATACACACATGCACTCCCACATACATACATGTGTACATACAGATATATGCACATGTATCTATATGTTTATATTTTATTCCTAAGGAATTTATTTCAAAGAATTTTAACTTTATTACTTTAATATGTTTTAAGTTAGATCAAAAAATTAAGGAAATGTTAACCTTTTTATAATTTCTAGTGTTTGATTTAAAAAATAATTGATTACAAAGAAAGGCTAGATCATATGTGACCAATTGTAATGAAGAGTATTTTTTTATTTTGATCAAAATTTTAGTATAGAGTGGTTGAAAGGATAAATATTTTTTTTCCATATTTACTCTTGGTTGAATATTACATGCATGTCTATGATTTAATAGGTTCACATAGCTCGATAGATATAAAGTTTGAACTAGATCTCATTAGATACATTTAAATTCAAAAATGTTTTCTAGTTTTGAAACTTGAAAATTTTACCTTTAATTTAAATATATATATTTTTTTAGTTTTGAAAAAAATTCAATTTAAATTTGTTTAGTTCATTATGTAATTTTGTTTTAATGATATGCAGATCTCTATCTATTTATATATATCATGGCCGATGAGGGATCTCATCATTCCCCTCGTTCTGAGCGAGAAGCTCAAACTAGATCAAATATATTTTAGGATAGTATTGCTAGATTGGACAATGCTCTAAAATGTTTAGAGCAAACAATTCACAACTCCCCCAATTTGGCTAATCGAGATAGATTAGTCACTATTAGACAAGAGATTATTAAGATGATTGAGACAATTCGATCATACAATCCTTATGATGAAATCAGCATTGAACAGTTTTATTTTTCTCTTGCCAGGAGTGTTACTGGCACAGTGAAACATAGAGAAGTTGCCAAATTAGTTTCAGGTGAAAATGTGTTATCCATGTTCCCATTTTATAGAGGAAAAAATAAAATTAGAGGATATGTGGTTACGAGGTGTGAAGATCCTCTTGTTGCGCCATTCATATACCCTAGATGGTTGGCAGCACGTCATAGATGGCCTCACAATGATGAGCTTCCATTGTATTTTGTCAAACAGTTATATGCAAGATTTCATTTACATATAGAGGTGGACTACACATCTTATCCTGAGCATGCTGGCCAAGGTAAAGGCCATTTTTCTGACAAACCACAGTTTAGACCTTCACATTTTCCACCACCTGTGGACAAGAGGGCATTAGTTGGCCCAAACCTTTTGGTTTTACCAAAACGTTTGGAATTGGCAGCAGAAGGGGAGGCAGTAACAGGGTCCACTTAGAGTCAAATTTTTAAAAACATTGCCTCTATTACGACGCAGATTGATCAGATTTCATCTGATCGAGTTGGTAGATATTTATTATGCCCACGAATCAACCTTTGTCCCATTGAGGCTACATTTGCATCGTATGATCCATTTATTAGTGCCAATCTACCTACTCTTGTAGATGTCGAGCATATGACCCACACGACTCTGTGTAATATGTGTAGACTCTCAATTTTGGATTTACTAGCAGCATATCAGGTTATCAGTGAGGACCATGGGATTGCTCTTGACAGGGTACCAGACTTTATTAGACAACGATATCCTCATACACATATGAACCACAGGGTGGCAAATGCAGCTCAGGATATTCCACATTAGCCTACAAAATCCCATGCACATCATGTTTATGTTGATCCTTTAGCTTGTCTAGGTGGTCGTCAGGATGTTACAGGTCACGTTGAGGCTACTGCAACACCTGATCATGTCCATGGGACATATAGTCGACTTCTTTTTGCTACTGATACTGTACATGCTACAAAGCCCCCTACGATGTCTTTACATTCTCGTGATCTTAGTGACATTGGTAGAGCCATCAAGCAAGCACAATAGGTACTTTCAATTTATAATTTAAATACATGTATATATTTTTAAAATTGTGTTCTAAAAATTTATGTAATGCATTTTAAAAACTTCTAAGGGTTTAACTCCTGATTGAAATTGTGTACTTGAAAATTTTAAGAGGTATGGTGATTTCCCAACTTTGGAAATTTGGAGCATGATGGTGATCCCATGCAATATACAGATGAGGTACATTTAAATTTAATTTTAAAAAACTAATTACTTGATGTTTAAGTTTGAACACATTGAACTCAAGTACATTGTAAAATATTTAGATAATTTTACATATATATGTGTACTTGAACACATGCAGGGGTTGGGACGAGGCTCAGGACACAGATTGAGAGATATTGGATCGGGACATGGATCCACACATCTTGGATCAGCAGAGCGATCGGTCCATGGATCGAGGGAGAGGTCGAGGGAGAGATCAATCCATAGATCTAATGATTCTATTCATACCAGACATCCCTCTCTTTGAGATTTGTTTTATAGTATTACATGTTGGAGACGCTTTTTATGATTTATGTATTGAACATTTGGACGTGTTACATACTTATTTTTTATGGTACACATATATATACTTGTTATAATTTACATGTCACATTCATACAATTATGTTTTATGGTTTGAATCTTAGAGGTTTGTTATATACGTGCATTATTATGGTTTGATGAACTCACTTAGATTACATCTATAAATACATCGTGCATTAAATTAGTTTATGGTTTTATTTATTTAGCAAGGAACAAGTACCTTTATTTAAATTTAAATTATGGTAACTTGTTCAAATGCACTTGTTGTACATATAGATAACTTTACATTGTGAAATCAAAATGTTGGACTCCACTATCTAATGGTTGCTATTTGTAAATTTAAAAAGATGGACATGTACATGTAATTAATTTAAATAAATAGTTCAAATGAATTTATCTTTAATAAATAGGTCAAGAAATAGAAAAAATTGAATGCAAATATGCTTGAGATTAATGCTATACATTTTAAAGTAGAACATAAAAATGCAATTGGAAATAGATGATAGTTAGATTGAATTCTTTAAAGCTTTAAATGTTCATTTTTAAAGTCAGTAAAAGTTATTTATACATTTAAATTGTGCATATATCATGCTCTACATTAACCTAATTTCTAATTCCATATAATCTAATACACATGTTCATTTGAATGTGAACTAGATGATGAGCTATACTTGTGTCAAGTTGAATGTAAATGAAATCATATATATATATATGTTTGAAAGTGTTCACTTAAGAATGAACCATATAATTCAAATAAAGCATGCAAGCTATAAGTGGAGTTGAATGTAAATGAAATCAAATTTCTAGTCTTGAAAGTTTAAGAATTCCATGTGGAACATTTATATATATGTAATTAGAAATTGATATATATATTTAAATCTTGAAAGACATGCACATTTAATATTAAATTAAAAGTTGATGACAATTCTATATAAATTAAAAATTGATCAAGTAGATCTAGATCTTCTTGGATGACAATTCTATATATAAATTAAAAA
This sequence comes from Sequoia sempervirens, assembly GCA_007258455.2. Taxonomy (NCBI): domain Eukaryota; kingdom Viridiplantae; phylum Streptophyta; class Pinopsida; order Cupressales; family Cupressaceae; genus Sequoia; species Sequoia sempervirens. The sequence continues at coordinate 100,994,151 of VDFB02179234.1, forward strand.
TTGATCAATCCATATTTAATTGTACTGGAAAGATGGACCAAATTACATACATGGTCTCAAGCTATACATGGTAAACAAAGCTAAATTGATGCCAAAATGTAGCTATCTCAAGCACCCCAAACACCATCACTATGATTCACGTCGTCTTAGGTCTTCAAAAAACATTTTGAAACAATGAGCTACATAGCTTCTATCATGATTTGTATCATCACTGATATAAAAGTGAACCTCTTTGATGATAATTCTATCATCTTTGCTATTTTGTATTCCATCGACCACTAACTCTGCATGCCTGTAGCAAACTTGCACGAAGATTGCAACTTGCTCTGAATGATAATATTAACTTTGAATCTCAGTTTGAGGACTAAATGTATAGTTCTCAGAGAAATCTACAATAGAGAGAATACAACCTGGTGGAAAACAATTCTTTGAATAATGAAATTGCTTGAATTTCCATCTTGCACCATGACAATGTTGGATATGTGGATATATGATATTGCGAAATTTACTCATGAATTCATTGTAAGGCAATCCACTCTCTTTGAGAACAATTTTTTTGGCCTCAATTCCTGACTTCATTAAGTATGTCTCATA
>VDFB02179234.1:100994844-101067687 GCA_007258455.2 Sequoia sempervirens
GGGGAAGACACTAGATATCCCTTGTCAAAGGTGGCATAAGGAGTGCTAATAGGTGTGGGCGAAGGCATGATGTAATTACTTGGGTGAGTGATTGGATTTTGGATGACACTTGGGGAAATCTTGCTAGCAATGACAACATCAAGGGTATATATGTCATACTCATCTTGATCAATAAGACTTTTGTTATCATCATGAATATAATTGGGATTTCCCTTGACTACTATTTTTGGTTGTATTGGTGAAGGATAAGGATTTATGACGTTGGATGGGATGTATATGGATTGAAGGTATGGGAATAGATGATTAGAAGGAAAGAAAAGATGATGAAAAGATAAATGGGATGGATTGGAAGAAGATGGAAGAAGGGATCTTAAGATTTTTTTCAATATCAAAAGATCTTGGATGTAGACTGACTAAAGCTCAAATTGGGATTTAAGTTAAGCTTAGATTGGGATTGGATTAAAGCTTAGATTAGGATGACTGGAGGATGTGATGGGCTTTATTCTAAACCAAGTTAGGGGTTTAACTAGATGATGTAAGGTGTTGATAATCAGATTTTGCCATTTTAGTTAATTTCACATGCATATCTTTGAGAGCCCAGTTTTTTCCCAAAAACTTCCTAAAACTAAGGTAGGATGAATTTCCAACTAACATCCTAAATTTGAAACATGAGTTTCGAGTTATTAACAAAAACGATTTTTTAAAAATTGGAAAAAAACACTAAATTGCCATTTTGAGGGTCAAGATTGAAGTTTCAAGCCCCGAAAATGTGCCAAAATGGGGGCCAACCGACCCAAGGTCGGTTGGGAATCCACATGCCACATCATAATGCATCCACTCATAAAATTTCAGCCCAAACGAACATCCAAATCAAAAGTTATGACCTACGGAAGTCCTTGCATCAAAATCAAAACCCCTAAAATGAAGTCTAGGTGATTGGGATCGATGAGCCGATGATGGATATGCAATCTAGGGATGTCCTAAGATGCACTTGTATGATTTGATTTATGGAATGATGACTTTTGGAAAATGTAGATGAATTAAAGTGAGGATTACGGCTAATGGAAGGTGATAAAAATTTTTTGATTGCAGAAAAGGGCCTAGAAAACAAGCTTTTAGTGGCCCAAGGGATTCACGTTCTGGAATTTCTATGGGAAATGGATAGGCCTCTAAGTATAGAAACTTCACCTCTTTCTGTCACAAATTCACCTATCCATAGTGAGCAAATTTGCCCAAACTAAAGGTGACACAGGAAATAGGCAAATTTGTAGGATCAAATTTGCACAAAATTGAGGGGATTTAAGAAACAAGTGAAATTGCAAAGAAAATACGCCTATCTCGATGAGAGTTCTCCCAAACAATTATCAAATTTTCCTAAAGAGCTATCAAATAATCCCAAATAGGTATCAAATTTTCCCAAACAGGTAGAAAATTCGCCCAAACAACTATCAAATTTTCCCAAATAGGTGGAAAATTCACCCATAAATCTATCAAATTCACCCAAAACGGGAGCAAGAACGCCTCAACGTGATGCAAACAGGCAGACTTGACTTATAAACTCACCTAATAGGGTGAAAAATTCACCTATTTCTTGAATGGTACAAATGGGGAATAGATTCACCCAAAAACAGGATTGCCTGTTCAAAAAAGGAGTAGCCTAAATCATGAAATGGACAAACAAAAATCAGATGGGGAGGAAAATTCACCCGTTTAGGGAGAAAATTCATTCAAGGTGATAGACAACATGTTTTCCCTTGACAAGGGAAAATTCACTTGTTTTGGGAAAATGGACGAATTTTCCAAAAAATGAGTGACTGACTCGCCTAAAGGATGGACAAACTTGCCTATTCTAGAAAATAGGCGAAAATGGGATTGCCTAAAAAAGTGACCCACAGGCGAATTTGCCTCTGACAAAGGAAAGTTCGCCCAAACAGATGACCTGGACTGGACTAGATGCGGATTCGCCTCTATAAGGGGAAAATTCACCTCTAAGGGTAGGGGTTGACTACAAAAAAGGATGAAAAGCATGAAAAATAATAGACAGAAGCCTAGGCTAATTCAACTAAAAAAATATATTGGTATAACACAATGAAGACACTCCAAGTAGTATAAAATTAGAATTAGTGATATGGGATTACAAAAATTGATGTAGACCCACCACCTTAAGTGGACAACCCAAGCTTAATACTCCATGATACCAAAGTGGTTCACTGGATCACCCTTTCTTGCAAAGGTGGATAGCTAGCATACCAGTGGAACAGGGTCATCAATAGATGCCACAGGCTCACCTTAACACTCTCACTTGAGGACTATCGTAGTCCACCATGAGGATTTCTATCTCAACCTAAGGGAGTACGTGGTGAGTAACTTCGGTGTACAATGCACATCCCCTACTCTACACCAAATTATGGCTAAAACACAGGTCTCTATCTAGGCTAAACAAGGCTATCTCGTGAGTCCCTGATATATGCATGGTATGTGGGGCACAACTGTGAACACCATCCCATCACAAGCATGAGTCGGGAGCCCTAGCGCAGTACTAGACAATTAGACCAACTCTTCACGTCTCATCTAGGTATCACCCTAGCTTCGACGCTTTGCTATACATTATGTGACTGGATTGAGGTACAACTTTCGCTCTCCCCCCTTTATATACCTCACCGGTAATACCTAGTTCGGATCGTCTCTCAGGTGATGAAATCCCAAGAAGGTCCTACTAAAGGAAGAAGATACTAGACATTTTTGGCTGGTCCTTAGGCTCGCACATAGCATAATGGGAGAGCTTAGACACACTAGCACCTCCTAGGTAAAAACAATTGGACTAGAGTGAATTGTGATTTATCATCACCTAGGATTTCCAAATGGTGCAAGGGGATTGGATACATCAACAATCAACTCAAATGCATGACAAACAAAGTAAATTGACCCTCTAACTAAGTCTATGTGTGCCTAGTGATGGGAAAGGTCGTTGATGTCACAACTTGCATCATTTAATTAATTCTTTTATCGAATTGGGTGTGTCTTAGAGAAATATGCGATAAGGATAGTTGTCACAGATTCTTTTAGGGGGGGTTTTCATTGTAAATAGTGACTACAAGTATCGTTTTTCCTACTTCAGGAGCTTTTAGGAGCTCTCAGGAGCTCTTCAGGAGCTTTCAGGAGCTAAACTATAGCGATTGATTCCTAAGATTTAAACCTATTTTAGCTTCTAATTTAAAATCCTGTTGACTTAATTCAGACTTTATTGACTTTGATTTAGACCAGTTCATGGAGACAATTAATGATTACTTTAATTCCTAATCTAAAACACAGAATTCAAATTAATTCTATTTTGCTTCAAAAGAAATCCATAACTTAATTGTTGGAAAGTAAACGCTAATTTAAGAGTAGGAATGAATTGTAGGAAAATGATGATTATTCTAAAAATCATAAAGACTAATCTCCATGAACATATTTTGAACAAAATTCAACTCCATCTTTCCATAAATTCCTAACATTGCTTTAATGAAACTCGACAAACAAACATCAAGTTTAACCGATTCAAACAACATCTAAATCTAATTTATCTAAGAAACCTGTTAATGATTCTAATGGTTCAATTAAACATTTCTAATAAATAAATCTAACCATTCTAATAGTTCAATCTTAACCATAATAAACTGAAACTTTGAAACATAATTGTAAACATAAGTAATTATCCGATTTTAACATTTACCAAGGTAGAAGATGATTTCAATGATTGAATAATTCAAAATCAGTTTCTACTACAGATTTAATATTAATGAATCAAAAAATAACAACACTTAACAAAAATACCATAAGATCGTTCCAAAGGTTGAGCGGGCCCTACTCTTCCTCAGGTAAGATCCTTTAGCATAGTGAATCGATTAACTTCTTACTTCCCTTCTCATTGATTAAAAGTAGAACGTAGAACAAAGTATTGCTTGTGATTACATAAATTTTGATTGCAAATTACCGAAATATGGAGATTTATAAAATATCCTTATTAGCTTCTAACATGGTGTTAACTTCCAAAACTTAAGGTGACCAACAATATATTACAAAATGAAACTAAAAATAGAACCGAAGTGGACTAAGGAGGACTATGCCAAAACTATGCCAAATTGGCAATGGAAGTAAAAGTTCCTCAAACGACTATAAAGAATTCGATTCAGACTTTGAGTGACTCATCATCCAGCAGGGCCCATCTATGGCATAGTCATTCCTCATGATTAAACAGAGAGTTTAACCATCTCATCAACCTTTAAGATACCCTGTTAAAAACCCTTAAGAAAAGGACAACAATAATGGTAATAAAGATCAATGTAGCATAATTATCTCATCCAAAGTCATCATAAAGCAACACATTTAACATAAGCTATTACTTCCAAAATATTCGCTAATTTAGTTAAACATAAAGTAAAATAAGCAAAAATGTTAATCTATTGTTTACCGCCAGTCATGTCAATTAACAATAACAAGTCTTTTTAAACATAAAAATACTTAAATGAAAGCATTTTATATCTCCCATCATTTCTCCCCAAATTTCTTTGGACCTTGTCCTCGTGGTTCATCATCCAAAACTATGGTGTTCTCTTTCTCTCTGTTTAGTGCCTCCATCCAAATGTAGCAGTCAAATACACCTTCTCTATACTGTTTCGACAATCTAGTATTAAGTGCATAGCCATAGTTTTGTCTCAAGTTCTAAAACTGAACCCTCACTACTAGAGCTAGTATATTTGTTGTTTCCTTTAGCTTTGGTGCTGGCATAATAATAATCGGCATTCTAATCTCATGCCTACCCATAATTCTTTTTGTTGTTGGATTAGAGTGATGACATGCCTGACTCTAACTAATCCCCAACTAATATTATTCGGACTAATTGGATCCCTTCTCCTGATTGATTCTAGAATAATTTGTTACCTTTCCTCATAGGATCGTAGTGCTAATGGTGGGAGTGTTGCTTCAAAATTCTAGAGTGCTGCAATGCTATCAAATAAATTTGATACATAGAGGGGATTAACATCATTTAACCTTACCACTGATCTTATAGCTTTGATATATAATTCAGCATAGGGATTTTTAGGTCTCATTGGTAACTCATATTTTCTTTGAGCTTATTTGTACTTATCCATTCTATTTGACCAATCCACCTAATTTTTCATTAAAGAAACAAATGATCTTATCTGAAGCTCACCAACATATATATTCAACATTGAGTCATCATTTTCCCCTATTAAAAATCCATGTTGGTAAAACTCACACATTAAATTATGAATGTCAGGGTGGTTGTTAAAGTAATCTTTAAGGAAATGATGATCTTCATTGTAATCCAAACTCCTTCCCAAAATTAAGTGATTTATTTTCCATTCTAAAAACTTTTCTCTAAGAAATAAAAAATACGTTACAGCTAGTCTTCTCATGGAAAGCATGGTAGAACTGAATTATGCCACCTGCTCAAGTCTTCTCTCAGTCTCATTCTTTTCTTTTTCTAAATTTTGTATCTACTCTTTCAACACTTTGTTTTCTTCCTTATATTTAAAAACTGCCAAAGAATGGTATCAAGGCTGAACTGGAGTAGGTTGCACTGGAGGAGTGGGAGGAATATGAGGGATAATGGAAGGTAATGCAAGGTTGTGTGGAGGAGCAATGGAAGTAGAGGCTTCTTGCGCATAGAACCACATGGATTGCTACTTTAATTCTTCTTTCCATTGCAACTCTTCTTTTAATCTTGAAATTTCCTCAACACTTACTAATGCTTGCACACTGGCTTGTTGCAGGGCATCCTCTATTTCACTTAACTGTTCTCTAATCCTTGCATCATTTTGTTCAACTTTCCTTTCCATTGCTTTATTTTTGTAAACTAATTTTTGCAATTCTTCTTCTTTTATTCTTAATTTTTCTTCAAAGAATTGCACATTTCTTCTTTCTTATTCTAATTTAGCCTCTAAATGAGACATTTTCATTATTCTCAATAATTCCTTAGTTTCTAATTCCTCTGTATTCAATGCTTCATGGGGTCCTTCTTCTTCAATTAAAGGCTCTTTCCCTTTCATCTTCTTATGTTGTGGGGAAGGTATAGGGGATTTCATAGTCTCTTCTTGTTCAAATTCTTCAGAGGCCTCTTGCTCTTTGGATTGTGCACCAAACTCTTCAACAGAGTCATAGACTTCAAAAACATGGTTGTCTTTAGGAGTCAGCATTGGGTTATCAGGGGTACTTTGAGGTCTCTCAAGATATTATAAAGGGGTACAGGTATCTTTATGTTTAATGGATTTAACAGGGCTTCCAAAAACAAGGGTTTGACTTATAGGTGCCTCTTCAAGAGTGGACACAATAGTTTCAACATGACTAGGGTTTTCCCCATGTACTTCTTGTCTCTTCTTTTTTGACCTAGTATGGATTACCCTAGATATCTCTAGCAATTTTATTTTTCCCCTTTTCTTGGAAGATTCTCCTTCCTCCATTTTTGTCTTTTTGGCTGAGGGTCCCCTTGTTGGTCTCCCTTTTTGCTTTCCTACAGGCGCAGACAAAAATTCTAACCAGTCTTGCTTTTCAATTTCTTTTTTTAAGAAATGGTATTTAATTATCAAATGTATCAACCCCTGGTATTTCATAGAATATTCCCCCTAGCTTTCACTCTCAAAATCATGGAGAAAATTTTTTGAAATAAGAATGCTAGAAAATTTATCCTAGCTAAAGGTTTTGTCTGACCATATCTTAAATGTATTAAAAGCTGCATTCCTGGACCCAGTATCGTACCATACTTCCCATCGCAGGTGAATAAATTCATAAGACAAGTCGCAACAGTCCTCCATGGCTCGTCCAAATTGTTACAAGCTATGCCATGCTAGTCTCCTTTGTGCATTTGTATCTCTGGCCTTCTTTCCAGCTCCTAGTGAAATGCAACCACCAATTTCTCAAAGTTAACTTGACCTTTGTTAACCAGTTTTCCTTCATTTGGAATCCAAGAAATTTCACTTATAATTTCTAGTGTGACTTCAATTATTTCTCCCCTTACCCTAGTGACAATCACATTGAAGTTTTTCATAAATTCCCAAACCATTTCTAGCTGGAAGCCTTCATACTACATCACAAAATTTAGCCACCCAACTTCTTCTAACAATCTTCTGGTCTTTGAATCAAAATTGAAGTTCTTTGGTTCATAATTTCTCTTATTCCCCATCTTTCTCTATCAAAAATGGCGGACTTCAACTGGTAGTCTGAATTACTTACCAAAAAATTGGAATGATTTGTTTCTTGATTTGGGAGCAGCCAATTTTGAAAATGATATGACATGCCATTAATCTCCTGCATTTATTTCCTTTACTGCTCTGGACAATTCGCATTCCATAACTTGAAACTTTCAATTCAATTCATAAGGTTGGCGGAATTCATCACACATTTCATGTACTTCGGAGGATTTTTGAAAAGACAACCAAATCATGAAGAGATCGGTTGTCCTCGTCTGACATCATCCATGTCACATCATTCCTTATTCCAACAATCCACCACTTTTTGAAATGATTAAAAGTGGATTTATTACTATCATTAATTAACATTATGGCAAAGATGTCTAGATTCATAAATATTTAGCTATTTTAAATTAGTTTAACTACTTTAGAAAATAAATTTGAAACAATATTCACATTAAATGCACATCTTAATTTATTTTGAGCCTTTGAGTTCTTGAGGAGCCTTCAGGAGTTCATCATGAGTCTTCAAGAGCTCTGAGGAGCTTGGAATTTGAGGAGTATTTAGGAGATTTTAAGGAGCAATCAAGCAAAAGTGGAGTCTTCAGAGTCTTTAGTCTTCAAGATCTTTAGGAGCTTTCAAAATGTAGCTTAGATAGACCACCATTTCTGGTTTTTAGTCATCATTTTTTTTAATTATTATTATTTTTAAACTGAAAGTAAACCAACATTTGTTGGTTTTCAATTTACCTTGTTTATTTGTGCCTTCTTCAAAGGTTCAAAGATATCTTCCATGATTAAATGTTTAATTTTGTGTTGCACTTCATCTAGAAATTCCTCCTTTGTTGTTGGCTTATGGTAAGTTTTCAGTCGATGACCATTGATTAACATAACTCTTTTCTCTCCATCAATTGGAACTAACTAGACAACTCCATTCTCGAACACTTGTATCACATAGGGTCCTAACCATCTGGTATGGAACTTTCCTTTAAACTCTTCAAATTTGGAGTCAAATAACAACGCCCAATCTCCCTCTCTGAACTGTCTAGACACAATATGTTTATCGTGGCATTCCTTCCTTTTCTTTTGAATCACTTATGTATACTGAAGTGCCTCCATTCTCATTTCATCAAGTCTATTAAGCTATAAAAAATTTCTTTTATCTTCTTTTGGTAATTCAATCCCAACTTCTACTATTGTCTTCAATGTTTTCAACTCAAATTCAATTGGAATGACTGGTTTCTTTCCATACACAAGTTCATATGCGGAGAACCTAGTCATTTTCCATGTGGTGTTATAGGTGCAAACTACTTTGTCTAGCCTATCTACCCAATCTTTTTTCCTCAAAGAATTTTTTTTTTGTCAGAATATTCTCTAATTCTCTATCTGTGACCTCTACTTGTCCATTTGCCTGGGTGATAAGGTGAAGATTTTATGTGAGTTATTTGGTACCTCTATAAAAATGCTTCTATCATTGCTAACACAAATTGCAGTCCCTGTTATGAAACAATCTCTCTAGGTGCACCAAACCTTTGGAGAATTTGCTTGTACAGAAAGTTTGCAACTTTATCTTCTTTTTTTGTTGGTACTACCTTCATCTAAACCCATTTTTTTGCATAATTGGTACAAACAAGGATATATTGTTTCCCCCTTGAAGGTGGATCTATCGGTCCCACAAAATTGATGCCCCACTTTTCAAATGGTTCAAGAACTATTTGTGGCTGCAACGACATCTCCATGGTTGTTGTAGGCCTCCCCATTCTTTAGTACTCATCACAGTGTTTGACAAAGAATGTTGCATCCTTTGTCATTGTTGGCCAAAAGTAGCCAGCCCCCAAGATTTTGTGAATTGTTCTTACAATTGAAAAGTGTCCCCCTTCAAGTTCATGATGGAAGGCATTCACTACATCATAAAATTCCAATTATGTTACACATCTGTCTAAAATATGGCCAGGACATAATTTAAATAGAAGACCATTAATCCATTGAAATCTAGAACTTTCACGGATTAACCTCTTTTTTTGCTTATGACTGAATTGACTTGGGCATTTTCTTGTAACAAGGTAATTTTCCAAATCAGCAAACCATGGTGGATGAATTGATATAACAAATAAGTGTTCATCTAGAAATCCATCATCCACTGGTTCTTAGTTATCCTGTAAAACAATTTTGGAAAGAAATTCAACAACAACATTGTCCTTTCCAGGCATATCAATGATAGTTACATCAAATTTTTGAAATAAGAGTAACCATCTGATAATGTGTCCACCTACCACTGCTTTATTCATTAGATATCTGATTACAACATGGTTTGTATGTACGTAGATTTTATAGCATGTAATATAATGTCTGAATTTATTTATTGCATATACTACAACTAAAAATTCCTTTTCTGTTGTTGTGTAGTTTCTTTCAGCGGGATTTAAGTTTTTGCCAACATAGTAAATTACATGCATGGCATCGTTTTCATCGTGTTGTCCTAATATTGCACCAATGGCCAAATTAGATGCATCTGCATGTATGTGAAAAAGCTCTCCCCTAACTAGTCCTTTGATAATGGGTGAAGTTGTTAGGGCTATCTTGATTGTTTCAAAGGATTTTTGGAAATCCTATGTCCATACAAATTCTTCTTCTTTCTTGAGCAGGGTAAATAGTGGTGATGCAATTTTACTAAATCCTTCTATAAATCTTTTGTAATACCCTATATGCCCAAGAAAACTTCATATTCTAGTTTGGTTCTTATGGATTTCAATGTTTTGTATGATCTCAACTTTCTTGGGATCAACCTTTATCCCCTCTTTTGAGATGTGATGTCCCAGAACAATTCTCTTTGTCATCATAATGAAACTTTTTTCATGATTGAGTGATAACCTATGATATTTGCAGTGTTTTAAAACCTTTTCTAGGTTTTGTAATGATTTATCAAATGTTTTAGCATGGACTGTAAAGTCATCCATATAGATTTCTACACATGAAGTGGTGAAAGCTACAAATATTCCAAGTAATGCTCTTTGAAATGTCGTAGGTGCATTACATAGTCCAAATGGTAAGATTGTATATGCATACATACCCCAAGGACAGGTAAAGGTAGTTTTGTCTTGATCTTTAGGGGCTACTTGGATTTGGTTATATCCACTAAAGCCATCAAGAAATGAGAAGTAGTTGTTGCCTGCTAGGTTGTCTAGTACTTGGTTGATAAATGGCAATGGGAAATGGTCTTTTTTTTTTGCCTTATTCAATTCTTTATAGTTTATGCAAACTCACCATTTACCATTTTTTTTTGAACTATAACCAGTGGAGAGACCCACTGACTATTAGATATTGGGTATATGAATCCTATGTAAAGCAACTTCTCAATTTCCTTTTTAACAATGTCACGAAGAACAAGATTAATTCATCTTTGTCCTTTTCTTATTGGTCTGACATCTTCTGTGTAGATGTGATGACTACAGATTGAAGGATGGATGCCTCTCATATTAGTATATTCCCAAGCAAACGTTCTGGTGTGTTTTTCTAAAATTTCTTTCAAATTTTCCTCTTGCATTGTGGATAAGGTTGAATTGATATTAAGGGGTTTATCTCCTACTATTGTAATCTCCTTTGTGTCTATTTTAGAATTTATTGATTTCTCAACAAGAGTATTCATAGGACAACAATGTTGTTCATGTAATGTTGTTTGACAATAATCTTTCTCATTTTCTAAAATTATCTCTTGTTCTTCACATTCTTGGATATATTCACTTATGGTTACCATTGCTAATTCCACAATACCATCACCTTCTAATTCTAAATCCTCATCCACCCAAAGTTGAATGTTTGTTTGAATTCATGGTTGTGCAGGTGGATAAAGTGACAATTCTTTTTGTTTTTGTCCATTGGTGATTATCATTCTTCCTGATCTACAATCAATTAAGGTTGCGGCAGTAGCCAACCATGGTTTTCCTAATATGATTGGGCATCCAAAATCTTTCCTTCTGGCTTTGAGAACCAAAAAGTCAACTAGGTAATCCCATGTATCAATTGTGACCATGATTTCTTCTATAATACCTTCTAGTTTTGTAGTTGATTGATCAGCCAACTATAAAACAATTGTTGTTGGTTGAATTGATGTCATTCCTAGCTTTTCAACTGTATCAGATGTAATGAAATTTATGGCAGCTCCTAAGTTAATTAGGACATTTGGTATTTCAATTCTATTAATACTCAGTGTTATGATAGGGCTACCAAGATCATTATATTTCTGTGGAAGCAGTCTTCTTGATAACACATCAGTAAGTTTAGTCCCTACTTGAATTATTGAAGGAATTTTATTTTTCCTTTCTGGCATCTTTATAAAAAGGGATTTTACTAACTGATTGATCTCGGGTATATCTTTGATTGCCTGTAATAGAGGTATCTCAATGTTAATCTTTTTCAACTCTCTAAGAAGTTGTGAATCGATTACATTCATGTAGTTAGGGGAAGAGGTTTGAGGATTAGTTTTCCCTTCATGTATTCTCTTGAGATAGGGAGGTTGTTGGACAATTTGTTTCCCTTCCAACATTTGTTCTTTTTTTTCTTCCTCTTTCTGGAATTTTCTTAGTTGGTGCAGTTTGCACATTTCGACTTCGCAACTGTATGTCATTAACATCTACTAAATTTACATTAGGGTTGTTTGTATTAGTTTGTGCATTTTTTGGATTGGGAACTAGTTGAGCTGGTATTTGGGGTTGGTTCACTTGATCATTGGAAGCATTAGGGACATTAAGGGTTGGAGGTGTTTGTCCCTAGGGTCATTTTTGTCCCTGATTTTTCCATGGTTGGAACTGGTTTTGATTCTATTGCCATGAGGATTGATTTTCTTGCCATTGTGTTTGTTGGTTAGCCTACCACTAGGATTGGTTCCATTGGGGATTGATCCATTCTAGTTGTCTCCAATATGTAGGCGGGGGTTGTGGCTGATATTGGGGGGTCCTTTGATTTTGGTTTTTCCATGGGTTTTGATTCTAGTTTGATTGTGAACCATATTATCTTTGATTTGTGTTATACCCTTGGTTCTAAGGTCTTTGGATGATATAATTGAGCTCTTCTTCAGTGGTTTCTTGATATTGCTTTTTATTCTTGCCAAAATATTGCAGTAATTGGTCGAGTGTGTTTTTTCACAAATCTCACAGATTTCAACCTGATTTAATGGGAATTCCCTCAAAAGGTGTTTTCCCCTACATTTGGAACAATAAATTGACAAGGGTTCAGTGGTTCTCTTTTCTCCTTTCATGTTAAGATGTAGTAGCAAATCAGTCTTCATGTTTTCCAATTCTTCCATTACTTCTGATACATCAATGGTGTGAGCCTTGTTCCTTTTGTAGTTTCAAGTCCCCACTCTAGTTCTAGAGTAGTTTCTACATATCTCCACAATGTTGTCCAAGGAAAGATTGTTAATGTATCCCTTTCCCATCAGGTTCAAGGACTCTCTAGACTAATCTTCAATCCCTCTCAATAAAATTGTTTTGCTGATTTCATCATCCAGCCCATTAGTGCACCGTTGATGCACAAATTGAAATATATTATCATAGTCTTGTATAATTTTGTCTTGTAGTTGCCTTATGTGAAACAATTCCTCCTTTCTATCTCTCACTCGACATTAATCTCGGTATTTGTCCAAGAATTCAATCTCCATCTACTGCCAAGTCCTAATCGTTCATGATCCTAAAATCATAAACCATTTTAAAGCTGATTCTTTCAAAGTAGAAGGAAACAACTTCAACTTTTGATTATCAGTTGAATAATCACAGGTTTGGCATAAGATTTTGAATTCAAATAGGAATTGATCATGGTCTTTGATGAGCCTTAAATATGCTCATAGTTTGAAACTTTTGATACTCTTACTTTTTAATAGTTGTTTAAACCTATTGATTAAAGACTTTTTGGGTGGTATCCTATAGCAACGAATTCCATATTCCTGTAGCTTGACAACTTTATTAATTACCTTTTTGACCTCCTCCATGGCTGATGTATGCTTATGATTTTGGATAATGGAATAGGATTAACATGTGATTAATGAATGGATGGCGTGTCACTTGTGTGTATGCTTTCCTTCGCCTCTGTCACTTATTACAGGTTGTTGGAGGGAGCAGGAGCTGATCAAGCACAAAGAATCTCGACTCTGTTGAAGAAGTTGTTCCAGTAATAACTCTTTGACCAAATCTTTGGGAAGGAGCTTAAATGGTCCTTTGATCTAGGGAGTGTGTAATGCTATATTCTCTCTAGGTCGCATCGAGCAGATAGACTTTCATTTATGAATATCTGTTCCACGGATTCAGAATGTATTTATGATCATGACTCCCTCTGTTAGTTAGTTAGTTGCCTTTTTCATTTAAATAACCGTTCCTCCTGCGTGAGTGAACAAGGATGAAACGGTATGTGTTAAAATTAAGTTGAATAAGCAATAGAGTTATGTGTTAAGTTTTATTTTCAAACAGAGTAATCGATGTATCCTGGTTCTGAGTATGAATAAAATTCGATGAAGCTTTGAGTCAACTTCTTGTGTAATCTAGTTGATGCTTGCTAAGGGGGCCCACTTAGTAAGTATTTTGTAGCAAGTTGTCGTAGTTAACTGTTCATTTCATGTTGATTACTAGTTAGAATCTATTTCTATAGATTTCAACGTAGACTCAGCCTTATATTGTTCTTGTAGCATCGGGAATCCATCCCTGTGTCTGTTCCTGCAGCATAAGGCCAGTTCACAATTTGTCCTTTAATAATAGCTACTATGATTTCTATTTTAGCCGAGTTGTGTTTGAATTAAAAAGCTTTACGTTGCACTTCTTTTAAGCATTTATTTTCTATAGATGGTGAATGGAAACTAGTTCTTAGAGCACATACTGTGCTTCTCCATTTCAAGTATACGTCCCTTGGCTTGACAAAGTAAATGAACGAACATGAGAAGATGTTAGTCACCTGTTGGAATGTCCAATTCCTAGGTTTAATTATGTTGTGACTTTTATATCCTTTTGTGGGCATGACCATTTTTTGGTGCCGTTGACGGGGATGGTGTCAATCTAAGAACCTACTCTAGTCATTGTTAGCAGAAGTTTAGTCAGTTGTTCAAGTATTTTCAAAATCCTTTAAAATACCATCCATTTTTGTTGTATGTATAGAAGAAGAGACGCTCAGGGAAGATTTCTCCCTAACTTGCCATCCATCGCTAAGAAAATTGAACCAGCTTATAGCCTATTTGAGGACGAAGGAGACTTAGATATTGACCCATTTGCTAAAAATTTGTGTGTTGACTTGCAATTCAGCCCATTTGAAGAAGAACCTGAAGAAAATCCATTTGCTTCTATAATTGGTCAGGTGAACATGGCACGTAATCCACCTAATCGACCTCCTGCTTTTGAATTCCCCATTATTTCCCAACAAAACAATGACAACCTTAAGAATATTTCTTCATTACTTCCTAAGTTCTATGGCTTAGTTACAGAGGACACAAAAACTTTCATGTTTGAGTTTGATATCCTCTGTCGCAGTTATGACTACACTTCAGATGCTCACAAACTAAAATTGTTTCCTGCTACCTTGCAGGAGGGAGCTCTCAAATGGTTCATGAGTTTGGGAATGGGTGTTGTAGATAGTTGGATAGCCATGCAAACAAAATTTCTTGAGAAATACAAGGAATATTGTAAGAGTGGCAGTAAAGGTGATGATATATTCTAAATTCAACAGAAGGAAGATGAAAGTCTGGAGGATTATATATCAAGATTCATGTTTTCTCTGAAAAAGAATTCATACCATACTCTTAATGAAGAATCTCATAAATTACTTTTTCTAAGGGGAATCAATGATACCTCCATAGATGCCTTGGACCTGATGGGAGGCGGTGATATCACTCAAGCATCTTGGGATGATCTCATGAAGATATGTCTCAATTACTCCCAAGCAAATGTGAAGGGTAGAGGTCATCAACCTACAATGGGAAAGTCTTCTTCCAGCGAAGTTTCTTGGAGGGAGATAACAAATTTGTTGTCTAATTTTAAGCAGGATATCATTAACAATATGGCTACACAGCTAGACACTATGCAAGCTCGGAAGAAACATAAGGAAGCTGAAGCAATCTTGGCTGAGTTCTGTCCAAATTGTAGATAGAAGAAACATGACTGCAAATGCAAGATGGTGGCTAATCTGGAAGCTAAGCAATTACCTACTGACTTTAAGCCAGTAGAAGGTGATGATGAGCAAGTGTTCTTCATTGCACAAAGGAGACCATGGGCTAAAAGACAAGGTATGCCTCAAGACCCTTTGACTTTTGGTACTCCTTATTCTAGCTATATTAACCAATGGCAACCTACATATGGACCACCACCACCTTGGAATATATCTCAACCACATTGGCCTAACTATCAGACCCCTCAATGGCAATCTCCTCAAGGAGGTTGGCAGCAGCCACAAGGACAATGGACCCCACCCCAAGGTAATTGGCAGCAGAATCCACAATGAAGAGGTTCTTAGCAATGGAAAAACTAGTCTCCTGGGTTCCTGCAGCTTCCACAGCCACAACCTCAGGCCCTTATGCCACCTCCTGCAGCAACTACAACAAATACTGGCCCTCCAAAACAAACACCTATTCCTGCTCAACCATTGCCAAATCCTAATAATAAGCAACATCAGCCACAATAGCCCTTGTATTTTGCTGAAGCCAACCAATATCCAGCTTATGCCTTAAACATTAGTGATATCCATTTGAGGTCTAGAACCACTCTTCCTGCTCCACAACCGCCTTTAATTACTGAGATACCAAATTCTCCCCCTGAAGAACCTATTGCACCTACTGATCCTACTGAGCATATGCCTATAACTGATATGGTTTCTAAGGAGCCTGTTTTGTGAAGTCAAGACAAACCACCTTTTCCTTAGAGGTTACAAAGTACCGCACCTAAATCCATGGAAGAACCCTTTTTTGACATTCCGAATCAGCTAAAGAATGTACAAATTCAAATTTCTTTATTTCAGGCCATTAAAGATGTTCCAATTTATGGAAAAGCCATTAAAGAGGTCTGTTTGAAGAAACCTAGATGAAAGAAAAAAGATCCCCAAACAATTCATGTTTTAGGGAAATTGGCTGATATAATGTTGGGAAATGTAGTCATTTGAAAGTAAACTGACCTTGGAAGTCCTATAGTGCAAATACATATAAATGGCCAAATTGTAAAAAATATTTTGATTGACCTTGGTGCTGCATCAATGTCATGACCAAGCATACTATGGACTACTTGAACATCCTAAACATTTGGTCTACACCTTCAGTCCTGTAGCTTGCTGATAGCTCCACAGTCACACTTGATGGAATGGTGGAAGATGTAATTGTCACTCTTGAATCTTGGGAGTATCCAGCTGATTTTACAATATTATCTACTAAGGAAAACTTTAGGAGGATACCCTGTTATCCTAGGTAGACCATGGTTAGCAACTGCTGATGCTTTAATGGGATGTTGTTATGGAGATATGACTATTTCTGATGGACAGTCCACAAAAAAATTGGCTTTGTATCCACCTGCTAGACCTAAACCAGATTTGTCCCAACCTGTTTGGCCAGATATGGGGAAGAAATTGAAGAAACCAATTCGTTGGTTCAATTAATGATGCTCCAAACTGATCCATTCTCACAACTTTAGAATGAGGATGCCTTGCTTTTTCAAATTTTGCAGTCTAACTCTGATACGGGTAGTTCATCTGATCCAAATAGCAGTCATCTACAATGTTTCCTACAGCAACTGAATTCTGAGAGTTTGCTGCCTAAATTTCCTACAATTTTTCATAACTTGCTTCCACAAGAGGTACAAACATCACCTGTAGATTCTATGAGTGATCTCACTAAGCAGATAAAATTGTCTCCAGGTCATTGTTTGAATATCAATAGCAAGCTGTCACAATCTCAACAGGCTGTCCTACTCAAAATGCTACAAGATCAGCATAAAGCTTTTGCATGGGAATATGGGGACATGAAAGGAATAGATCCTTGAATTTTCACTCATAGGATCTATATCAAAGAAGACTGTTTACCAGTTAGGCAACCTCAACGAAGAATAAATCAAGCACTCAGAGAAATAGTTAAGAATGAGCTTCAAAAGTTGCTTGATGTTGGTTTTATCTATCCAATCTCTGATAGTCAATGGGTCTCTCCATTAGTTATTGTCCCTAAGAAAGGTGGAAAATGGAGAGTGTGTGTAGATTACAGAGACTTGAACACTACAACTACAAAAGATCACTTTCCACTGCCGTTTGTAGACCAAGTGTTGGACTCATTGTCTGGTAAAAGATATTTTTCCTTCTTGGATGGCTACAGTGGGTACAATCAGATAAAAATTGCCCCTGAAGATCAAGATAAGATCACTTTTACCTGTCCATGGGGAACAGTTGCTTACTCAATCTTACCTTTTGGTCTATGCAATGCGCTAGCAACATTTCAGAGAGCAATAATTAGTATTTTTGTTGATATATCTCATGACTGTATGAAAATTTATATGGATGACTTCACTACCTATGGGGTTACATTTAAAGAAGCACTGGTGAATTTAGAAAAAGTATTGGAAAGGTGCAAAGAGAAAATTTTGTCTCTAAACAGTGAAAAGTGCTTTATGATGATGCAAGAAGGTATTGTTCTAGGCCATTATCTCTCCAAGGATGGAATTCAGGTTGACCCTGCTAAATTTGAAGTTATTCTGAATTTACAAACTCCTGTAAAACAAAAGGATGTCAGAAGCTTCCTTGGCCATGCAGGGTATTATAGAAGGTTTATAAAAGATTTCAGCAAAATTGTCAGTCCACTATATACCTTATTAACTAAGGATTCTGAATTTGATTGGACAGAGGCTTGTGAAACATCTTTCCTGCAGCTAAAGGACTTGCTTACTAAAGCCCCTATTCTTCAACGTCCAAAATGGACTCTGCCTTTTCACATACATACAGATGCTTCTGATTTTTCCATAGGGGCAGTCTTAGGCCAAAAAGAAAATTCAGTTGAGCATGCTATTTATTTTATCAACAAAAACCTTCAAGGTCCTGAGCTAAACTACACTGTTACAGAAAAGGAGTTGCTAGCAATAGTGTATGCTCTAAATAAATTTCAGCATTATGTTACAGGTTATTAGATATTTGTCCACACCGACCATGCAATAATCAGGTATCTGATGAACAAGTCTGCCATCTCTGGTAGGTTGGCAAGATGGCTCCTGTTGTTATAAGAATTTAACATTACAATCATTGATAAACCAGGAAGAGTTAATGTTGTTGACACCTATTTTCCATTGCTGCACATACTCCATGGTATGCAAACATTGCCAATTATTTAGCAGCAAGCAGAATACCAGCTCACTTCTCCCCAAAAGAAAAGAAACTATTGATCGAGAAATTTTTTAACTTTTCATGGATTGCAAATTGTCTTTTTTACACAGGACCTGATCAAGTTATGCGTAGATGTGTAAGAGAAGATGAGACTTATGATATCTTGCATGATTTCCATGATGAACCATGTGGGGGACATTTTGCAGCCAAGAGAACATCAATGAAGGTTCTTACAACAGGATACTATTGGCCAACATTACACAAGGATGTTGCAGCTTATACAAGGAAATGTGACAGATGCCAACGTATGGGAAGATCAACTAGGTCAGATGAAATGCCACTGTATTTGCAGGTAATAGTCACCCCCTTTGATAAATGGGGAATGGATTTTGTTGGACCAATTGATCCACCATCAAATGGCAAGTCATACATTCTGGTTTGCATGGATTATGTAACAAAGTGGGTTGAAGTAAAAGCAATGACTAATGCTCGTGATAACAAGGTTGCTAAATTTTTGTATGAGAAAATTTTCACTAGATTTGGAGTTCCCAGAGAACTTGTAACTGATCAGGGAGTTCAATTCACATCCAATTTGATCACTGCACTAATGAATGACTATAAAATCAAGCATAGGAAGTTCAGCCCCTATCACCCTCAAGCCAATGGTAAGGCAGAGGTTACAAATAGGGAAATTGAGGCAATCCTAACAAAAATAGTGCAGCTCCATAGGAAAGATTTGAGCAGTAGACTTCCTAAAGCAGTCTGGGCCTACAGAACAACGTGAAGACAACAACTGGGTTTACACCTTTTGAACTGCTTTGTGGAAAAACATCCATGTTGCCCATTGAATTTGAGCATAAAACTTTGAGGACAACTCTCGAACTCAATATAGACATTTCTGAAGCACAGAAGGAATGTCTCCTATAGCTAAATGCCTTGGACGAAATGAGAAAAGCTACCCTGCAGCATACAGAAGTTGTCCAATAGCAAAGGAAGAAATGGCACGATCAACACATCAAAACCAAGCAATTCTCTGCTGGTGATTGGGCTTTGCTATATGATTCCAGATATCAAGAAAACCAAGGTAAGCTCACAACACACTGGCTCAGTCCCTATGAAGTTGAGAATGTGTTAGACAACGGATTAGTACAACTAGCCACAATTGATCCAGTCCGTTTCAAATTGCTAGTTAATGGACACCGACTGCGGTTATATCATAAGTGACATCAAAGGAAGAGTTCCTGAAAAAGTTTGTTTCGACTGGTCTTCCTGCAGCAAAAGGCTTAGGCCTTTTTCCTGCAGCTTCTCTATAAGTATTGTGTTGACTGCCCATAATAAAGTTTTCTTTTTTTTAAAAGAAAACCACTTTTCTCCATTTTTTTCATCTATCACATCATTCATTCTTTTATCTGCCACGTCATCCATATTGCCACTCTACCTCATTCATGCATTCAATCTCCCAGCTATCATTTCATGATACATTGTTGTCCTTTATGGCATGCTCGAGAACTGAATTCAAGGTACGTGAAATCTTTTCATTATCGCATAATTTATTCTTTCTGTTTATTCATTAATTGTAATGTATACATCAACCATACTTGCATGCTTTAATTTTATCACCCTACACATGTGAGGACACATGTCGAATGCTAAGTAGGGGTTGGGGGTATTCTAATTTGAAATTTTCCTGTGCCAAATTTACGTTTGCCAAAATAGTTATGTTCTTGTACTTTCTAAAGTACAATTGCGAACCCATATCCTAAGAACAAGCTAACTACTTAGTTTAGTAGTTATTAAAATTATTTTATGCAAATGTCTAGTTGTTATTCTTGGTAAGGAAAAGGAAGTGCAGTAAGGAAGAAGAGTCTTTTTCAAGCTTTCAACATCAGTCTGAGTTTTTATTTTAAGGATTTTTGATCATGGGTGGCCAACTAGTGAGGCACAAGCCTGTGGCTCATGAACTGTTGATACATGATCCTTAGTTAATGCAAGCATTCGCCAATTGTGGATGGTTAAATTAGTTCTTGAGAATTGATTCTTTTGATGAAGAGGCTGCAGGTGAATTCTTAAGAACATTTTCAGAAAATGAGGCTACGGTATGGGGCTTGGCAGTGGCTATGACAGAGGAAAGAATTGTAGAAGTTACTAGATTACCGACAGTTGGTGAAAATTTTCCTATTGGAAGGGATGTTGTCTCTGCTAGGGCAGAGTTTACCCTACCAGCTGATGGGCCTTTGGAAATCTCAAAGCAAGGGTGCAAAAGAATGTCCCTGCCTTATCCATACTCCGAATATGCCATCTTTGTTATCAGGTATTTAACTTGTGAAGGGTGCTTCTCTTACCTACATTCATATCATTTCAAGTTGTTAAGTCATATGAGACATGGACTGGTAGTGAATGTTCTAATTTTTTTGTTAAACCTTTGACAAAGTAGTGCACACGAAACCCAAAAGGGTAAAGGAAACTTTGTCACACATCATGCCCTAATAAAACTTTTGACTAAGCGATCTTTAAGGGATGTTTCACCTCTTTCCTGGCATGAGTTTGTTTCCTGAAAAGGTCTTCAACCGCTTGAACCCCATAGGGCACTACCTGCGCAGCCTAGAAGAAAGAAAATGAGAATCGAGTCCACAAGTACAAAAACAAAGCAAGAATCTACTGCTCCTGCAGTGCTCAATCTTGCAGCTTCTATACCAATGTCCTCTACCAGTGTGCAAACAAGGTCTACCGCTAGGAGAGAAAAAGGAAAGACAATTGTAGGTGAGTCATTTGGGGTAGGGCAGACTCCTGAGTTGGACCCACATACTCAAAGACAAACTTTTTGCCTCATCCTCTCCTGCAGAGTCTTCACTTGTCTCTGTATCTCCTGCAGCAACACTTGTTAATACTCCAATTTCAATATCTTCTTCCCCTACCAAGTCTAGATCTTCAAGACCAGCTAGGAAGAGGACTGCTAAGGAAGCATCCTTTGCTGCTCCTTCTGAAAAACTACCAAAAAGGAGTTCATTGAGAAAACAGTCTAAGCCTGCTACAACCTCCGTTCAAATAGAAACTGTCATAATATTGGAGGACTCTGCTGAATCAGGTCATAATAACTCCCTGGGTATGTCTACAAATATTCCACAAAGCCCCTCTGCTATTTCTGAGGCAGCACAACCCAGTAATGTTGATAAGGGGAAAATGATGAGTCTGGATGACTTGGCTTGTGCTGCTGAGAAAATTTCTGAGGAAGAAAAATCTTCTTCCATGCAGCAACAGGGCTTCATCCTGCAACAAGAGGATTTTGTCCTACATCAAGAAGAAGGTATGCTTGAAAAGCCTGAAATACCCTATGATAATCCATTGCCCACTAAAGTTTGCACAGATTTAGTTGTGTACAAAAGGACTCTACTGATTGCATACTTGGAATTTTTGAGAATTAAGAATTAGTCTGTGTCATTCCAGACTTAATGTTTTCACCATTTTGCCAAAACTGAGGTCCAACAAAGTTTATGGGATAAGGAAAAGAAAAAGTTGCAAAGGGAAATTGAAAGGCAAGAGCAAGAAATTCAAGATATGCAGAAGAAAATGGATGAAATGATGAAAATAACTGGAAAGATAATGGAGTGTAGGCCGCCACCCAAAGTATATGCAATGTGCCTCAAGGAACAGTTTCTTTGGTTCAAACTAATAAGGATCTCTAAAAATTTGGATCCCGAATATTGAAACAACCAAGGAATTCTATGATGCCTATGAAGTGGCCCCTAATTGGTTAAAAAACTCCATGTGTGAACTTTATTTACATGGTTATTTGATTCCTGTAGAAACTGAATGGAACCCACTTCCTTATATAGGTGATATCCATCTAAGAGCACTTATGTCTTGGGCTACAAATGAGGTGAATTATGGGAGACAATTGGAAACATATGAAGAAGCAGAAAGGGATGAACCTATTCTTCTAAGAGCTGAGAGTTCAGACCCATGCACAGTTTTAAGAACCTGGTTTGCAGTTACTTATGGATGGAATCATGCTGAGGAAAGACAAAAAAAAATTGACATCACACAATAGGTATACAGTGAGTTCAAAGAGCAGAAATATACATTTTGGAAACTCGCCTCTTCTAGGATTGAGACAAGGTGGGAGAGATTGACGGTTGGTCTAAGAAAGATAGAGCCTCACAACCCTTTGAACTTCACAGCAGCACTTAGGAGAACAGAAAGGTACATGCAACTGGGTTTGCAAAGTAGATTTGAATTATGGATGCCACTGACCTTCCAACCCCTAGTTTTAATGTGGCCACTCTATCCCTATCAAGCCAAGGAAATCAATGAAGAAATAGAAAATCGTACATTTGAAAGATGGCAGTTTACCCGAAGTTTTTACTTCAAGTTTGGAACTTCGCTATAGGGTCATGTTGCTCCAACAAATTTTAGGGAAACAACAAGGAAAGTCAATGTTGGAGGACCAACATTATGATAAGTAGGGGGAAGAATGATGAGCCTTAAATATGCTCATAGTTTGAAACTTTTGATACTCTTACTTTTGTTATTAATAGTTGTTTAAACCTGTTGATTAAAGACTTTTCGGCTGGTATCCTGTAGCAATGAATTCCATATTCCTATAGCTTGACAACTTTATTAATTACCTTTTTGACCTCTCACATGGCTGATGTATGCTTATGATTTTGGATAATGGAATAGGATTAACATGTGATTAATGAATGGGTGTCGTGTCACTTGTGTGTATGCTTTCCTTCACCTCTATCACTTATTGTAGGTTGTTGGAGGGAGTAGGAGCTGATCAAGTGAAAAGAATCTCGGCTCTATTGAAGAAGTTGTTCCAGTAATAACTCTTTGACCGAATCTTTGGGAAGGAGCTTAAACGGTCCTTTGATCTAGGGAGTGTGTAATGCTATATTCTCTCTGGGTCGTGTCAAGTAGATAGACTTTCATTTATGAATATCTGTTCCACAGATTCAGAATGTATTTATGATCATGACTCCCTCTGTTAGTTAGTTAGTTGCCTTTTTCATTTAAATAACCGTTCCTCCTGCGTGAGTGAACGAGGATGAAATGGTATGTGTTAAAATTAAGTTGAATAAGCAATAGAGTTTTGTGTTAAGTTTTATTTTCAAACAGAGTAATCGATGTATCTTGGTTCTGAGTATGAATAAAATTTGATGAAGCTTTGAGTCAACTTCTTGTGTAATCTAGTTGATGCTTGCTAAGGGGGCCCACTTAGTAAGTATTATGTAGCAAGTTTTCGTAGTTAACTGTTCATTTCATGTTGATTACTAGTTAGAATCTATTTTTGTAGATTTCAACACAGACTCATCCTTGTATTGTTCCTGCAGCATTGAGAATCCATCCCTGTGTCTGTTCCTGTAGCATAAGGCCAGTTCATAGTTTGTCCTTTAATAATAGCTACTATGATTTCTATTTTAGCCGAGTTGTGTTTGAATTAAAAAGCTTTAAGTTGCACTTCTTTTAAGAATTTGTTTTCTATAGATGGTGACTGGAAACTAGTTCTTAGTGCACATACCGTGCTGCTCCATTTCAAGTATACGTCCCTTGGTTTGACAAAGTAAATGAACGAACATGAGAAGATGTTATTCGCCTGTTGGAATGTCCAATTCCCAGGTTTAGTTCTATTGTGACTTTTATATCTTTTTGTGGGCGTGACCAATCTTATGTAGTCTTTCCCCTAAATTTTGGAAGAACTAAGGGTGAAATGTTTTTCATAAGGGGTTCATCAAGTTGTCTTTCAAGATTGATAGGATTTGGAAAGGTCCTATTTGCTAGGGGATGTATCGATTGGTCACCCATTTCTTCTCCTGGAAATGGATTTTGCTTGTCCTCTTGATTTTCAATGGGGTTTTCCTGATTAATTTCTTGATTTTCAACTTGGTATTGCTAGATATCCTCTTGATAAAAACCAAAATTTCTTCTAATGTCAACGTTTCATGGAAGAAACCTTCCTAGTTGGTCTTTGTTTCATCTCATCCATAATTTCATATCTCTCTTCCCTATCAGCACTAAGGCTTCACACTAAATAGCCAGACCGTTTAAGTATCCCCAGCAACGGTGCCAAAAATGATGGGAAAGGTCATTGATGTCACAACTTGCATCATTTAATTAATTCTTTTTTTGAACCGGGTGTGTCTCAAAGAAATATGCGATAAGGATATTTGTCACGAATTCTTTTGGGGGGTTTCCACTATAAACAATGAATTCAGATATCATTTTTCCTGCTTCAGGAGCTTTCAGGAGCTAAACTATAGCGACTGATTCCTAAGATTTAAACCTATTTTAGCTTCTAATTTAAAATCCTATTTACTTAATTCAGACTTTATTGACTTCAATTTTGACCAATTCATGGAGATAATTAATGATTACTTTAATTCCTAATCTAAAAAATGGAATTCAAATTAATTATGTTTTGCTTCAAAATAAATCCATAACTTAATTGCTGGAAAGTAAACACTAATTTAAGAGCAGGATTGAATTGTAGGAAAATGACAATTATTCTAAAAAGCATAAAGACTAATCTCCATGAATAGATTCTGAATAGACTTCAACTCCATCTTTCCATAAATTCCTAACATTTCTTTAATGAAACTCAACAAACAAACATCAAGTTTAACCGATTCAAACATCTAAATCTAATTTATCTAAGAAACCTGTTAACAATTTTAATGGTTCAATTAAACAAGTCTAATAAATAAATCTAACCATTCTAACAATTCAATCTTAACCATAATAAATTGAAACTTCGAAACGTAATTGTAAACAAAAGTAATTATCCGATTTTAACATTTACCAAGGTAGAAGATGATTTCAACAATTGAACAATTCGAAATCAATTTCTACTATAGATTTAATATTAATGAATCAAAAATTATCAACACTTAACAAAAATACCGTAGATCGTTCTAAAGGTTGAGCGGGCCCTGCTCTTCCTCAGGTAAGATCCTTTAACACAGTGAATTGATTAACTTTTTGCTTCCCTTCTCAGTGATCAAAAGTAGAAAGTAGAACAAAGTATTAGTTGTGATTATAGAAATTTTGATTACAAATTATCTAACTCCTAACTAAGACCAAAATATGGATATTTATAAAAGATCCTTATTAGCTTCTAACATGGCATTAACTACCAAAACTTAAGGCAACAATGAATAGATTACAAAATTAAACTAAAAATAGAACCAAAGTGGACTAAGGACTATGCCAAAACTATGCCAGATTGGCATTGGAAGTAAAAGTTCCTCAACCGACTATAAAGAAGTCGATTCAAACTTTGAGTGACTCATCATCCAGTAGGGCCCATCTATGGCATAGTCATTCCTCATGATTAAACAGAGAGTTTAACCATCTCATCAACCTTTAAGATACCCTATTAAAAACCCTTAAGAAAAGGACAACAATCATGGTAATAAAGATCAATGTAGCATAATTATCTCATCCAAAGTCATCATAAAGCAACACATTTAACATAAGCTATTACTTCCAAAATATTCACTAATTTAGTTAAACATAAAGTAAAATAAAAAAATATGTTAATCTATTTTCTATTGTCAGTCATGTCAATTAACAATAACAAGTCTTTTTAAACATTAAAATCCTTAAATGAAAGTATTTTATATCTCCCATCAACTAGCTAGTATGAAAAATAACAAGTAGACTAATCTAAAAGAGCAGGGATTGATCGTTCTACAAGAAAAAGTTAGTTAGTAGTCAATACCTGAAAATGAAACCAAACAAAATTTGAAAACTAAAAGTTTAAGTCTTAGGTTTTCCTCAGATTCACCTCTATAAGAGGAAAATTCGCCTATTTGATTGAGCAAATTCACCCCTATCAGAAGCAAGTTTGGTTGTTTCCAAGAGAAAAATCGCTTGTTTTAAATGGATGGGTGAATTTTCTTTCAATTCAAATTTTCCTATTTTAGATGGATGGGCAAATTTGCTTTTAGTGCAAATTCACCCAAATGTGCAAATTTGTCTATTTTTAGGAGAAAATTCACCCTAAAATGCAAATTCACCCTTATTTCTTGATCAAATTCACCCTTTCTTGGAACTAGTTGCAAATTTTTCCTTTAATTTTATAGGTGCAAATTCACCTCTGTTACAAGCAGGTTCAACCTTCCTAGTAGGTTTTCCTATTTTTTGGTGCAAATTCACCCGTTTAGGGCATATTCGCCCCTACGTGTAAACCTAAACCTATAAAATTTAAACATTATAAAACATGAAAGAAAAGACCCATGATGTGGGTCCCACCAGGCGTGCCAGAAATGTGTGATGTGTTTTTCTCCTAGTCTAAAATGAAAAATGAATGCAAACAAGGGAATATAACAACACCTCAAGATTGGGCTTAAGATGGAACTCAAACTTTTAAAAAATGACAATAAACCAATTTTTACCTTGTTTGAGCTTGATGAAGTTGTTTTTCCTTGTTGATGACTTGATATGTGTGCTCCTAGAATGATTTCGACGGCTTGATTTTTCTTTATTTGGATGCAAAGATGGTGGATTTGGCTATGGGTGCAAGATAGTAGTGTGAGCTTGAGAGATTGAGAGGATGAATGCTTGCTTGAGAATGGTTGTGAGAGGCTAGGGTTTCAAAAATGGCTAAGTGCTAGTAATTTAACTAAGGGAGATGGAATGAACGGTGGAGATTGAAAGAGGGGAGGAAGATTAAGGTTTGAGATCAAAGATTTAACTAAAGGAATTAAAAATTCCTTTTTAATGTGCATGGGAATGATAAAAGGAATTTAATATTCCTTGGGAAAGAGAAAAGGAATTTAATATTCCTTGGGAGATGAGAGAGAAATTAAAAATTCCTCAAAAAGAACCTTGGGAAGACAAAAAGAAATTAAAAATTCCTTGGGGGATGGGGAGAGTTGACTAAAGGGTTGATTAGACCAGTAGATCAATGACTAGAGGAAAGTTAGGTGGTTAATGAGGATTAAGAGCCAACTTGCAAAAGTTGGAGGATGTGACACATCCTAATCATGGTTTAGGAATGTGCACACCCCTAATGATGGGATTGGGAGGTGGATTAGGATTAAGTGTAGATTATAGAGGGATGGGAGATAAAGGGAATTAAATAAATAGATTTATTTAATTCCTTGGAGGAAAGGAATAAAGGGTAAGGTATTTAATTATTTAACTAAATACCTTAGGGATTTAGAGGACTTTAGGGGTACTAATTAAATAATAATAGTATTACTTAATTAATGCAAATAAGAGGATATTTAGATGAAAAAGGATAAATATGACCAAATATAAGTAGCCAAATTTAGGTGTCTACAGTTCCAATTGGATACTGATTTGTGGCTACTAGTAGTTGGCTGATAGTGGTATCTAAAATGAAGTAGTAGTCTGTAGAAAAGCGAGAAATGCTTTCAACTATGCTTGTGTCTGTCAATATCAGTATGCAATCATAGTCTCATCTGTCATAATCTATTCTAGGTGCAATTTGGAAGCTTGATATTGAAACTCTCAATCTTGGAACTATTTTGTGCTCATTTTCTTGCACAAGGTATCCATTGATATTCAATATAATTGTCATTTCTACTTTAATATTTGTGAGATCTGCACGTAGTACTTCATGTGTTCTATTGAATTTGTCCAATGTTGCTTTTTAGACAACAAGGACGTCACCTTGGAATGTGTCACCAATTTTTTTTATTTAACTCTTCAATTGATTGGTCTTTTTTATTTTTGTTCTGCAAACAAGAGAAATGTAAATCTTATATTTGGACAATGCAAAAATGCAAGTCATAGGTAAATAGGATAAGTTGATTACCATGTGCTTGTGTCTTCCTCCATGTCTTGTACTTGTTGTCGTGGTCTTTTTGTTTGATCCATGATTTTCCTACAATGTAGTGATATAGTATTGGACAATTCATTGGAGAATGTATTACTGATATATGCTTATGTTTGTTGTAATGTTGAACTAATTGAATAGGAAAATAGGAAAGTGGTCAGTCCAATATGCCTCTGATTTGTAAATATTGCATACACTTGTGATTGAATTTGACCAAATATGGTCAATGAGCGGCTTGTGTATACTATGTGATTTGTTTAACAAAAAAATAATTTCATTAGTTTGCATGAAATTTTGGAGTGTTCTTTTGCTTTTTTTTATGAACACATGTTGATATTAAAGTCATCCAAAATTTACAATGTATTTTTTGTATCTACGTATGCAATTATAGATTGAAGAATTACAATTATTTATTGTATGGGAGTATTAGGCCTTGTATAAATATTACATATATTAAGTTCATCGATGCGTCGTAGTATTTTGACTGTGTTGGCTTCAATATTTGTAGAACAATGTTCTTTTGCTTTTGATACAAACAAATGTTTTTTGGTAAATGTTGTTGTGCCATGTATCATATTCATACCAAAGGTATTAAATATTGCAATAATATATTAGGTTGTAAGATATGCATGTGTACTTCTTGTAAACACAAAATGTCAGATTGCATTGTGTCATAGTCATTGGCAATGTTATGTGCATGTGGATTTATTGTACAAGTGTTTAGTGTGCATAAAATATTTTGTGGTGTATTGTGTGGACATGTAGTTTGAATATCGAGTTGCCACTGTGCAGTTGACTGCAAGCAATGTATTTCTAGGTGTATCTTGTCCTTAACTTTAAATTTTTTGTGGTTAAAGTTTTTAGCAGGAATAACAAGTCTATTTTCTTTGTTCATGATAGTGTTGTATAAGTTAAGCCATATTGTCTTATGCCTATTGGGTCAAAATACAAATCTTGCATTGTTAGTCCTTATGATCGATGATGGTTCATGCACATGCTAGTTGTATTGGGAATTGTCTTCTAATTGTAATTTTCTTGTTTGTATGGCTCTAGGAATACTCAATATACGAACCCATTCCTTGTCAATGAGATTAGTGTAGTACTGTACTATTTGTGTGTGTTGTTGTTGTCCAATTGTTGGATCGGTAAATTTGAGCCAAACAACATCAATTTCATTATGTTTTGTATATGCTTTAAATATTCCATCAGAACCATTGACTAGGCCACCTTGTGTATTATAGTTCCCTACATATATTTCAACAAGGATATCATGTTTCAAGTATATTTGAGGTGGAAGAGTAGTTGTATGGATATAAATCCGTATTGTATTATAGTTTTCCTTATGCTCGTCTATTGCATCTAGCACTATCATTTGACTGGAAATGGCCAATAGCATTCTATGGTTGTGTACATCCACATCAGCTTTCCTATAGAACAAGTATGGAAGTGTTGGATCCAAAGGTGCAAGATGGAAGCAAAGTTGGTTAAGATAGTCTACATCATCATTTATTTGTAAGCCTATTCGTATTCTATTAAGGATTGCAATAAAATTTTCATCCTTTTGTCTCATAGTTGTGACATGTTGTGCAGTTTTGCACACACGCCCCACTGAAAGTGGGGACCCTCTTTTTTTGCTCTGGCTTTTGGTTTCTTTTGGCCCCTTAATTTTATTGATTTCATTGCCTTTAGAGGTCCTTAGATGTTCATCTTGCTTGCCCAAGTGAGTTCCCTAGGTTTCCCTTTGAAAAAACTAAGTTCTGAGCAAAATCCGGGTTTTTACCCCAATCCGGGATTTTTCGGTCTATCCAGATTTTCCCGGATTCTACTCAAAGTCCGGCTTTGTGCAAAAATCCGGGTTTTTACCCCAATCCGGGATTTTCTGCCCAACCCAAATTTTCCCGAATTTCTTCAGTTTTTTGGGTATGTGCCAAAGTCCAGAATTTTATGCCGTCCGCGGAAATCCGATCCACCCGGATTTTTTTGGATTTTCTGCCAAGCTTTGTGCAAATTGAAATACTAGATTAAATTGATGAATTTGATGATAAATGCTCAACACCCCATGCTTAATTTGATATATTACACGATGTTTCATGCATTCTTGGTTCGTTTTGATGATTTATTGTTGAAACTTTTGTCGTATTTTGCAAAATCCTGTCCGGCTAGATTTTTCTGGATTCTAGTCTGGAATCCACTTGACCTGGATTTTCCCAGATTTTTCCCTTGGTCTAGTTTCCCGAAATGGAAATTTTTCTGAAAATAATTATTTATTCCAAAAGTGGAAATTTTTAAAAAATGTTCCTGAAAATAAAAATTCCTTGAAAAGATTAAAAGGGGGAATTGCATATGGATTCGTGCCAAAAGAGGGAAATTTGGAAGTGTTCAATTTAAATTTTCAAAGTGGGACCTGCCTAAGAATCCATGCCAAAACTGTCTACAACTGGAGGACTTTCTGGAAGACACGTGAAGATGATCTTGTTGTAGATCATGGGCCGACATGGATAATATTCATGCATTTAATGCAAATCTTGTCCTATTTTGAAATTCTCCTGGCCGACCCGTTTGAGGCTAGTTATTATTGTAAAATCTAATTGGGCTGACATGTTTGGGGTTTTCTATAAATGGCATTTGTGCCTCATTTGTAAAGAGAGATTTTTAGGAGTTTTGACTAGGCCAGAATTGGCAGGTAGTTTTCAGAATTAGCTGTAGGAGATGAGAGACTTGAAATTGTTATGCAATGCTGGAGAAGTAATGCAATTGGATTGTTGATTTGGAAAAATTTGTATTTATTTTTGACAGTTTTTATGGTTTCTTGTTCTTGACTCTCGGATATTAGATGTTAGATGTTAGATTTCAGCTCTTTTACAATGATGGTGAAATGTTAATAATGTTGATCGATTTCCAGTCCATACTTTTAGAAATTTGCTAATTGTAGATTGTTGTGTAAAGTTATTTTGGGCCTCACTTCTATGCTAAGTTCAACTGTGAATGCTTGTTTACATTGTGCCAGCAGTTGGGTATGTGAATGAATGTTCAAAGTCTGAAAATATTTGGATTTCCCCAGAAGATCGCACCATTTTTGTGTAGTTGTAGGTTTGTCCTTGATCAAGCAGAGATCGATTTTATTAGGGATCTATCCATTTGCATCTTTCATCATTATTGTGATTGATCTTAGGAGTTAGAATCGAATAGAATCTCTCTAAACCCTTATCTCTTTTGTTGTTTATTTTGAATCTGGGTTAGTTTTAGGATTGAAAGCATCACCATATTGTTGCATCTGACAAAAATTCACTTCCAACATTGTTCATTTGTAAGGCCCCTTGTGATTACCAGCATTTTCACATATTATCTGAGTTGTTTATGCATTGTCATGACCTGACACCCGAGAGACCTTGGGGTGATTTTCAGTAATTTATTGTTGAAGATTACCTTTCAAGAGAGATAGGATATTGTATTTTGTCTGAGTTGTTGTTGTGCAGAAAACACCATCAACATGACCAATGAGTAGCATTTTACATTGTCTTTCAAAAAATTGTAAGGAATCAATTCAATTACAGTACGTTCATTCTCAAATACAATGGAGTCAAGGACAGGTTGTGCTTGGTAGACATCACCATAGAATATTGTATCAAGGTTTCCAAAGTACATTGTAGGTATTTGCATTATGTCTCATAGTTGTCTATCAATGTAGTGTAGAAATGTTGATCCTACTAGTGAGATTTCATCTATAAGGAGCACATGTAATTGATCGTAGTGCTTGGACATATTACCCAATGCTTCAAAGGCTAAGGGAAGAAAATCTGATGTATTAAATAGTATGTGAAATGTTGAATGTAATGTGACTCCACCTAAGTTGTAAGCTGCTTTACCTGTATATGCAGTTAATAAGCCTTTTGGTTTTTTTGGATTGTTGTCATAGACTTGCTATAAATGAGAATTAGAGCTTGGTATATGGCTTTTGCAGTGAAAGTCTTTCCAATTCTAGCTCCTCTAGTCAAGAATAAATGCAAAGGCTTGTCGATGTTATTCATCTTTTTCATTATAACATCTTTAAAAATTGCTTGTTGTTCTTTGTTCAACATTATTCTTAGTTTTTAGTATTCGTGTTGGAATCAAGCAACACTAAGAGGAGGGGGTGAATCAGTGTTGTGCAATTATTAAATTTATTAATCTAATCCTTAAAGTATTGATAACATTCAACCAAAATAAAAATGTATGCACATAAGACAAGTAACCACATCACCATAACACAAGGATTTTTATGTGGAAACTCTGTTAGGGGAAAAAGCCATGGTGGAGGTCAATCCACAATATGTTTTGAGTATAATCAAAAGAAAATTTTACAAAATGAGAATGCACTTACATTCAGGCACACTGCCTAGAGCTCACTGCTCAAGAACTGAAAGGCTCATTGCCTTACAAAAGTTTGGAATAATTCCAAAAATTTGAACTGAGAAAGTAGCATCTACAAATTCTTGAGTATAGTTCTAGTTAGGCTCAACAATCAAATTTTGGACCTTCTAATTGATTATGGTCTTCTACTTTGTTCTGCTTCAACTCGCAACAAAAATCCTTAATGCACAAGTGAAACTATGCATAAACACTCTACTGACCTTATGACATTCACAACATATACCAACTCACATTGAAAATATATCAAAATGATATAAACAATCATTTATATATCCGCTACTTAGGATTTGATTTCTTCATGTCGGCTTCAACAAAATAAGAAATATTCACAAATTGTCGGCTCAAATCATCCATAATATTTAATGTGCATCCACAAGAGTCAATCACAACATAGTGAGGACCAAAAACAAAATTCTCAAACACAAAAACACTTAAACAATACTCCTCAAATATATGTGACACACTATATTCACCAATTCGGCCTTCATACATTGATGAATAGAAAATTAGTCAACTGAACCTTCTAACTTATACTCAAATCGATATGATACACCAATATTTATAGATAACACAAATTATGCATTGAAAAATCTTCCCTAGGATCCACAACACAAAATAATAACAAAAAATCTACATATGAATCAAAGAACACAAATCTACCAAAAGCTTTGTTCTAGCTTAAAAGATAATCACTGATCTTCAATCTATCTGCCAGTATGAGTAAATTACAACGTTCGAATCAACTATCTGACAAGGGTTTCCATCAATGAAAACACCAAAAAAAATGTCCAGTGTCTCTTGCCAACAATCTCAACCTTTGGCACTGATGGCAACACTTAGTGAAAAATAACTAAGTGTCAGATTAGTACCAACATAAATACACTACCAACCAAAACTCCAAAAGATCTTCATTCATAGCTCAAAACTACAGATCACCCTTAGATGAACATACATTTTTCATTGTTCTACTCTCCCCCTTTGACATCAATGGAAAAGATGGGGAATCTGCATACAAAACAAACAAAAAATTCAAACTACATATGTACAAACTTGTTTCAACAATTTACACAAAATTGAAAATATCTACAAAATTGGTTTTCAACAAGTTCAGGCTTGAGTCTCAACACTTCTTAAGGCTTTCCATAATAGCTATGTGACCACATGGTAAATAATATTACATCCCAGTTGATTCATGGTTCACCGAATCACTGATAGTCAAAGCATCTTGTGCTTCCTTCAAAGCACTCAACATAGTCTCCATCTTCAGACCAATTAGCCTTATAAGTTCACAAGCTCTTTCCACAACTCTATCATTATCATGCTTCATAAAATTTATCTTGTCAAGTAGGGATATAACTTGACCTTCTTGCTCTCCAACAAAAATAGTTAAAGGATCAAAAGCATCAGAAATAATAGCTAACTCTTTCTCATGATCCTTAACCTTCTTCTCATTTTCCTTAGTAAGTTTTGACAAAGACAAACACAACTTATAAACCTTTCCACTTTTAGATAGAGCACTATGAACATTGTTCACATAGGTAGCTAACAGAGATTTATCATTAGCTATCATTCCTTTTATACTACTAAACCTTTTGTCATCAAACTCCTTCTATACCTTGACCAAAGCTAACTTCTCAAGTGACTCAAAATGAGTACTTACCAAATTTATAAATTTCTTCAACTCACTGGAGGAAGAACCAGATTGATCCTCAACATGATTAGGCATGACCTTCTCTAGAATACCAGATGCAAGATTCAATAATTCGTTGTCCTCAATGTGGGACTTTAGAATTTCTTCCCTAGCCTTAGCTTGTGCAAATGATGCAACTTTCATTTTCTGAATTCGGGACAAGGTAGACAAATGAATAGGACCTTCTCCCAACTCAAGATCAAATTCTTCCTTTTTCTCTTCCAAAAATTTCTTCACTTCCTTTACAATGTCTTTTACTTCCATTGGAACTTCCTTAACTTCAACCTTCTTTTCCTCAACCACTATTTCTTTAGCTACAAATTTTTTCTTGTCATTTAGAGTTTTAACCTCTTCAACTGATATCTCCTTTTCTTCAACTGACACAAATTTAGGAGCTTCATTCTCCATAGGTACTTCTATATCATGCACATTAGGGGGAATCTAAGTGTCCTCAATTGTAACCTCTTCATTTACCAGACCAGATGAAATATCTTCCACATACATTTCTTTAGAAACAACATCAATTATGTTCTTTAATAAAACTTCCTTCAAAATACTTTCAGTTTCTTTTACAACCTCTTCAGTCCTACCCATCATAAGCTTGTTTATTCTTGTTTTTCTCCTAAATTATCTTTTTGCTTCTTTTAGGATTGTATTAATTTTATCAATAGACATTACTGGAATTAGATTTGCAAGAATCCATTCTCTCAACTGCTCATCTTCAGTTCTAGCACTAACTCTCCTCATCTCCAAAATTTCATACAGTTCCTTAGGCAACTGTGCCATTATCTCAACAAGAGTCATATTGAAATTGTTCAAATTTTTTATTGTAGCCTCCTCAAGAACTCTTTGACCAACACTATCAAAGGTACCATACACTTCTCATAGGAACATCCTTGATTATACCTCTCTCAATTTCCTCTACAGACATACCTAGTTTGTTAGGCTTCATCTTCTTCTTTGCTTTCTTTTTTTCATCAGAGGGCTTGTCCTTAGTGACTATTGTTGCAGCTTGGGTTCCCATATGCTTGATTTCTCTAAATTTTTCATCAAATTTTGTCTCTCCATCTTCTAAAATAGTTGTATACACTCTTGTGCTCTTATCCTTCTTCATCTTACCAACTGCCTTAACTAGAAAATTTTTAGGGGCCGACTTCTTTGCATGATCGCATGGGGGTGCAGAGCTCCTTGTTGATCTAGTTTAGGCAGAGGATGTTTCCAGAATAGAAGATTCAGTTTTAGTAGGCTCTTTTCCTTTTTCACTTTCATCTTGTTATCTCTTCCTTCTGGCTTCTCTTACTTCTTCTTTAGATATACCATGCTCTCTGCAAAGAATTCCACTTCTTTCCTTACTCTTTGGATTATCATTTGCTTCTTTAACTACTCATGGACTTGCATTTCCTTTTCTACATATGTTCCAAACCTTTCTTCAGACAAATCCAAAGGCTTACTCAACAACTTTTGTGCATATAGCTCCAAGATTCTTTCCTCAACTTCATAACCCATTGGCATAATCCAAACGGTTCTAGGTTTTGCAGGATTCCATCAAGCATTGATCAATATCCACCATAAAAAAAATTGTGTCCTTATACTTCTCCACAATAGAAGTAGGAATTCTTTCCCTTGCTTGCATTACATTCTGAAAGTTCTTGAGATATCCCCAAATTGTAGTTTTCCTAGCTTGTAGATCACCAAGGCTGAATAACATGTCTCTAATCTGAACAACTATAGGCTTATTACCTCTTTTCCAAAACACTTCTTGGCTCCTGAAACTTCATTCATGAAGTAAAAGAACAAACACAGTAAAAAATTATTGTATTTAAAGGAATTCTTCTTGTCTTTCTTTATATTACCAAGATTCTCCATAAGCTGACTTCGAATCAACTCACACAGGTCAGACTTTGCATTCTCCTTCACCATTTGATATGTTGCATATATGGCAGTACCAGATACAAAATTTTCTCAGCTGGCATGATATATCTTGTAACCAATGACCATCGAGGAAAATTTCACATCCTCATCAATGATGTCATCAATTGTCATTGCTTTTTTATCAAATATTGAACCAGATACATCAATGACTATCTAATTCTTTACAGACTTCAAAATTGGCAATCCACCAGAAGAATTTAAACCTATAACAGTGCTTATAGATTATTTTTTAATCTTGAAACGTTGATTCAACCACATAAATTTAGCATGAACTTGACTCAAGATATATCAGACCCATTTGCTTTCATCAAACATGGGGAATTTCACAATCTGCGTGAATTTCTTCTCCTCTAGGGTTTTGAATTTGGGCTTAACACATAAATCCTTTCCAACAATGTGTTTGGAATATAAATTCAGCAACTACGAGCTCCCTAACGCCTCAATATTAGCATGAATATATTCCCTAATGTCTTCAATATGTAAAATGTACCTAAGGGATCAGTCTCAATAGATTTGAAAGGATGCCACTTGAATTTCGAACAGGGTCTATCCTTGACTTCAACTACCAATGGAGTAGCCATTTTCACAAATTCATAGGTTTACAAGTTTTCCTGATAAATACCTTTTTTCATATTAAGGTTTGATGTTCGAGTCGTCTTCACACTTGAATTCTCCCAAATTTTCCAAAGTTCACTTCAGAGCTCTCAAAACTTCTTCTTCTCAAAATGCAAAGTGACAAATGAAAGATAAAAGTGACTTTTTATATCATTCACACACCTAACCTTTTTGATGCAATAAATTATTTTTCCCTAACTCATTTGGATACCCTGTTTCCATGCACTCTAAAAGATAACTCTTTTGCAAACCTTTAACTCCGCATAAATACTCTCTCCAACTATTCAATAGCATCTATAGATCATCAATGCAATCACTATACTCATCCACATCCCAGTGTCAATTACCGATAGCAGGTTTGAAATATTTTCTTGACAGCCCCCCCTATGCCAAAGGCCCAAAACTAATTCCTAGAGGAATTACCAGAAGCAGGCTCTGGTGTTGGCTCATTTCCTGTAATAGAGGGACTCTTATTCACCCATATTTTCTTCATCTTCTTCCTAATCTGATCGGTAGTGACTTTCCCTTTTCCTTTTTCATCCTTCTGCATGTTTCTTCTTTGATTTACTGGACCTCTTCTATTAAATCTAGCAATATGACCGATTTTGTTGCAATTGTAGCACACCACATTTCTTTGTCCAAATCAATTGTTCCATTGATTTTCTCTTGATCTACACTGGTTAGCAATATGGCCATCTCTATAAAAAATTGTTCATCACATTTTTGCATTCATTTGACTTATGACCATACTTGTTACAGTTAAAGAATTGACCATAGAATGATGGACCACTTGAATTCATTCTAATTCTGCATTGAGCTACCATATGACCAGATTTATTGCAAACATAACAGTTACCATTAAACCTTTTAGCATTAGGTTGTCTTATCAGATACCTTCTAGAGTTGTTCATTTGATTTCCTTGTCTGAATCTCCTTTGTCTAGATCCAAAACTTTCTCCTCTCTCATATCCAAGATACCGAAAATAGCCTCAAAACATTTCAAAAATACCAAAAACATTCAAAAAACCAAAAATCATCCATCTCATTTCACATTCACTCCTGATAAAAATCCACTCACAATAAATCAATCACCACCTTTAACCTTTGGAAAAATGATCAGAGAAAAGTATAGCAAATTAAAAGTGAAAACTCAAACTTATAGGTCTCGAGTTTAGGTTAGTAGGTAAACAAGTTGGTCAACTCTTGGTATCGATAGCCTAATTATCCCATTAGTCTCACAATCATCTGATAACATCATGTCCTAGGGTGCATCCTTCCTACAATGGACATCAACATCATACATCACTATAGTTTAGTCTTGGCTAGAGGTATGAAGAACATTGACTTGTTTGTGTACTTGATCTTTTCTTTTGATTTATCTTATTGCACTCCTTCCAATGACCTCTAGATGATGTCTAATCAATACAATTTAGAGAGAAAGGAATGAGGTATTGATCATTTCCTTTTTTCTATTGTGCTTGTTGGATATTCTTGTAATATAACTTGGTCATGCTTACTTTGTTTGGTTTGTAGGAAAGGTGTTTTAGATGTCTTGTTGACTATTACATGAGAAGGTTTTTCCTTCCTATTTTTGGTCTAAGATGTTAAAAATATTTGAAGTACATCTGTATAAGAGTGAATTTTTATCCCCTACACAAATCCCTTTTTTCCCCTTATCCACTTTAGAAAACCAAGTTTGGAGGCTTAATTCCACTTAAGCTCTTTTTTGGCAGTCCACTTGGTGCTTGTTTTGAGCGTTGATAGGGGTGATTCTGTCAGGGACACTCGCATGGTGCACAGATGTTTGCGTGGCACACTTACATCCTTGGTAGATTCTTGTGGCTAAACCTACAGAGGCATTACACTTCTCATTGGCAGTGAAGTTGTAACGCCCCCTTTTGGCCAACATGAATATGGTTGTTTTATTCCTTCCTTCTTCATATTCAATCCTTCAACAAGCATTTCAACTCTTCAATAGACCAAGCCTTCATTCTTGCACACTTCAAGCTTCCATACTCACACTTCTACATCCATTCTCACTCACTCTAAGCATTCAAGCATTCCATTGCATCCAGAGCTTCACTTTGTCACTTCAGTAGAGCACATTTGGGACCATGCCATTGCAGCAGAGGCTTGAGTTCCTCTCATTTGTCCCCCAAGTAGCCTTGAGTGCTCTTGGTGGAGGTGGTAATCTTCCCTCTCCTCTCCTCTATCACTTGGTTGAGTAGCATAGTATATGCTTTGTTGTGTTTGTGTTTTATTTACTACACTATTTATTTATCTCATTTCCTTAGATGTCTATGGAGGTGGAAACACCTAAACGAGGGTCTGACTGAGGTAGGCCCCTATTCATCCACCCAACATTTTCCCTCTTGCTATGTGTAGGTGTGCATGTTGCAAGGAAGATCAACTGGCGAACAAATTCCTTGGTGAGATCCTTCTTACCCTTCCTACACTTGCTTTTCTACTTTATAACATTAGAGAATACTTCATCTATTAACTCATTTTATGTTGGCCCTTTAGTTGAGTAGCTAGGTTTTTAGTCTTTTTGGTAAGTTCAAGCTTGTTTCTGTTGTTGTATGATCGTATGCACTACAACACACTTTAGAGACATCAGTGTGTTGCACTGTCATCCAGAGACCACGTTGACATCCTCGGGTAGAGAGCTCCCTGAGGTGTAGAGTTGAACCTAGAAACAAACTCACCTAGCCCCACCTTAGAACTCAAGATTTTAGAGTGATTGTAGGACCTCATAATCCTCATCATTCTCATCCTCATACCCTACACATTGCACTTAGCTAAGGTAAGTTAGGGAAACCTCTCACATCTTGACCCTCCATGACCTGGGTTCTTGCATGTGGTGGTCCCCCTCTCTTACAACATCCTAATAAGCTTTCATATGCTAGGTGTGAATAGGGATACTCCTATCTAATTGTCGAGTCAAATTCCATCTCACTAGGTACAACACCATTCTCATCTTTCATACCTTGAAGTTAAATCTATGTGTGTTATCAAAAATAAGGAAATTAAAGCCCTTTACTCCCAATCTTTGATAAGTAATGCATTATTATCATCACGCCATCATCATATCTAATAAAGTATCGATGACTCATAGACTCTATGGACTTCTGCATCTTCTCAGAATCAAGGGTTGATCCCTCTCATTCTTCTATCCTATTTCACGCTAACATGCTATCATGACATGCATGCATCCCGCATTCATAAAATGTTAGCATACCCATCCTGCATACTCATACATATAAACATAATAGGAAACATTGTTCATCTCATTTGCGTCATCATTATCATATATGTTTGTTAGTCTAACCTTCTCATTTCCCCATTTTGAACCTTCTTCACAAGCTTGACCTAAAATTGAAATTTTCACCCGATCTCTTAAGGGGGCAATGTAGCAGCGTAATTTCTTCTATTGGGGCAGTAGTGGGGCATCTAAAAAATAAAATAAAAAATTGAAATTTGATCATTGCAGTGTTATTCTTCGAACTAACGTAGAAGGTACCTCTCTTCAAAGAGGAGCAAAATGTAGACACTTAAAAGTATTGATTGATATTATACATTTGATTCTGATAAATTAACACCATTTCTTCCAAAATCACCTCAAATTAACCAATTAATTAAATAATTAGCATTATTTAGTTAATTTAGCAAATTCAGCTATTAATCAAATGATTTAATTTATTGGATTAATTCACCCTTCTTCTAACTAATTGTCATCATATTTAATTAAATCCCCCTAAGTCCCCTCATTTTATTAAATAAATCAAATCAAATGTCACAATCCCCTAACCCATCTAGATTAATTAATTGAATTAATTAATCGTAAATCAGTTTCTAATCAGCATTAATAATTCCTCCAGCTTTTAACCCCTCAAGAGTTAAATCAACCCATGGTCAACTAACCAGGTTGCACATGAAATTCATTTCTTTTAATTATCTAATTCCACTATTTATCCTCACAAAGGCATATTCCAAAGAATATTCCTCTCAAAAACCTCTCATTCAATTTCCCTCCAAAATTTTTCAAAAACCTTTCACATCCACAATAAATTCTCTTACATCCTTTCAAATCTCAACCATATTCATTAAATTCTTCTTACAACCTTTCAAATCCTCAACCATTCTCATTTACTTATCTTCCATCCTCCTCCACTCACACATTTCCTAAAATGTGCTCTACCTTCCTCCAATAGAATTGTAACACTTGGCACATTCTCATTGGCTCCCATTTTATCCCACATTCATAAAATTCTCTTATTCTATAACCCTTGGCTTCTATAAATAGAAGCATCCTTTTCACAATATGGATCCACAACTTCAAGTATTATCATTATAGGCATTTCACTTCATATAAATCGCCAATTTTCATCATTTTAGCTAAGTTATCACCATTCGGCATCAATTCCATACTTGGAATCATCTTCAATCATCAAGCTTATCAAAATGGATTGGGAAAGGGCTTCTTTCCACATCAAAGGAGCACCACTCCCCCTATGGGATGAAGGTTTAAAAATGTCAATTGGATTTCATGTTTTTTTTAGTTAGTTTATGCTCATTTTCATGTTTTCTCTTTGATTTGGTTTCTAACAAGTTTAACACTTGTTTTTTTATCCTTGTTAGTTGATTTTAGACTAAACACTCACATTACTCCTTGCAACCTTTCCCTTCCTGGACATTGCTTTGAGTGCCCTCACTATCACATAGGGAAATCTTGTATGCCTCACACATACTCTCCCAAAGAGATTTATTACATTATCATATATACACATCCTAGATACATTAGTATCTATACATGAAACATTGACTAGAAATCATTGGCCCATGAATTTATCCATTGTATAATCCAAATAGAAAATGAATAGTGATGTATTACGCACTACACTGTGGGTCGCATCCTTCCCCTTTGGTAATTACACTTTTTAGACAACTCATAAATCAAGTCTTTATGTCACTTACACATCCATTTTCCTTACCATATAGTACTTGTTCTTGATTACTTGTCCATCTTAAGCATAACATTGCTCTTGGACACTTGTCAAATTTTGATACTACTTCATACTTAAGTTTTGTATTGACATTTAGTTTCATCGATCTCTTCGATCTATTACTCATTTTTTATAATTTATCAAGTCTATGGTTAACCCTATTTCTAAGCCTATTTCAGCCTAATAGAGTTTGGAATCTTTACTTCCATATAATGGTCCAAACTTCAATGTTAGAAGTTTATAAATCATTCAAGATTTAGTCTACCATTTTTTCCTATTTGGCTATAATAATATATTGTGCATTCGTTCAACTAAATGTCTCATAGTATGATCATGGTTTACACAGCCTTATCATTATTTTCTCATTCATAAATGAGATAACCTTCTTAGGAATACTAAGCAACTACTTCCCACAATATATTATTTAGGACCAAAACCCTACAAGTCCAATTTCCAAATAGTGTTGGTTACTTTGGTGAGTCTGTCCACTAAAACATTATGTCATTTTTACCAACATAGATGGATTGACATGTCTTGTGTTCTACCACTTTCCCTCTAGAATCTCAAGAGAGTATACATGTCCTATTGATGATGATATCCAATCTTCATTTCCTGGCATACTAGACATTATCTTGCCACATTCCATGTAGCCTCTTACTCTATCTTTTCCTAGGTTATAGTGGATCCTCATTTGAAAATTCACTTTCTCATTCCAATTTCCTAATTCTGACATTAATTTCCTCATTTCATTCTTCAATCTTCCAAAAAAATTGGTACATAGGTTCTTTTATATCCAATAATAGTCTATTCTTTGACTAAGTAAAAACCTATTTTGTGATCTCACACCTCCTTTAGTTCCCAAGTAATAATGGTTAGGAGTTTTGTGGAGATAAATCTCCTTTATTTTAGGACATCCACAACTTGGATTTCTTCTATCCTCAGATTATTTTTAAAGATGTAATCCATCTTCCAACTCAATCTAATTTTCTCGATAAAAATTGGTACTAGTTTCCAGTATTAATCCTTGTTCAATCATGTTGGTCCCTAGAAGATATGAAATTTAATTACATATCTAATTACCAACCACGAACGTTTCTTGTTAGCTCCATGAATTCACTTATTCATATAGGAGAGTCCCAAATTCGATATATCCTAATTGAGCACATGTAACAACCCCAGTTTTCTACTCAATAAAATTCCAACATTTTACACTAAGTGAAAATTCTATGATGTCACGAAATAACAATAGATGCTTCCCTTTGAGAGTGTATCCCTTTT
Organism: Sequoia sempervirens; assembly: GCA_007258455.2. Taxonomy (NCBI): domain Eukaryota; kingdom Viridiplantae; phylum Streptophyta; class Pinopsida; order Cupressales; family Cupressaceae; genus Sequoia; species Sequoia sempervirens. Next base: position 101,038,087 of record VDFB02179234.1, read on the forward strand.
AATAAAATATCCAATCAAAGTAGAGTCTTTTCAACAATATGACTTCCTTTCAAGAGTGTGAAGTAATTAACCAAGTAGCTACTTTAACTCACTAGGTATCCCACCTATGATTCCAATCATATAGAATTTCATAAGCTCAAGTTATTTACTCATCCACATGGCAAGTCTCAATCTCAGTATTCCCTTCCAATTCTTAGGATAGAGTCATCAATCCATGACTAGTCTAATGTTATAGATTACTCTTCCCCTATATGTTCCAATCAAGACCAAATGTACAACTCAACCAAGTAAGTTATTCCCAACTTAAAGGTATTTATGAGTAATCTAGTACATATGCCAACCTAGTAGGTAACTTAACCTAAGGTTCCTCTCTTTAATCAAATGAACTTTTCATCCCAATTAGGTTATTCTAAATATATGGCTTCATTCAAGTATAAAGTATGATAAAATAATCACTCTCATAAAGATATTTTTGATGTGGTTCACATAACGTCACATCCTACCATATCTTTCACTCCATCTCTATGGCTTAATAGCTAAACCTTATCATCCCTTGGTCTCTTAGCATAGTAAGCTACAATGTCAAGTCACTTTATGACATGGATATATTTCATAATATGTAGTATTATTACTTACATATAGAAATAGCATCGTTATCTAAATTCCCCATATAAAGTATATAGGATTTTAGAGAGACTTTCTTCCAATTGATGAGTAACTTAGATCTCCCCTTGCCAATCCCATAGACAATGATCTTTCCCTATCATGATCAAATTATCCACCTATCCTCTTCTAAGGCATCAATGATAATATCATTTGATCTTTCATTTAGATAAATATAAGGTATGGGATGATAATAGGTCATAATCCTTGACCTTTCAATTTATCTTTCTCCAAAAATACCAATATTTTTTTCCTTGTAGTCATAAAATGTATGACTTAATTGACATCATGATTTGCGAAGAAGTCATTATTTTTTCCAAATCAAAAACATATCCTTATTTTTTGTTGGGTGGGGTACTTAATCCAATTCATTCCACTCTCTACCTTCCCCCTTAGTGTTTTCACAACTTTCGATCTACTCAAAGTTGAATTCCTAGCAAACACTTGCTTCTTTGAAATGATTTGTCACTCCTTGTTGTTGGCTTTCTTTTTCGTTTTCCTTGCTCAATGGTATACTTTGATTATACTTTTCCCAAAGCTATATTCATCATTCTAGTCTCGTAGATTCAATATTTTGGATCATTTTAATAAGAGTTCTAATGAATAATCAACAACATAGAAGTTAAGAGACACACTAATATTCTCATTTTCTTTCCAATATCCTTTTTGGTGGGGGAATATCCATGCTTGAAATCCTCTTTTGTTGATGTACCTTCTAACTTAGAACATCGTTTTCCTTACAACTTCTATTGATCTGACACATAGTGCCTTATTGTATTTCTTTTCTTTTTGGAACTTCTAAATGATGAGTCCTTGCAAGTACCTCATATATTTTCTAAATTTAACACTTGATACTTTATGTTTGGTTTAAATTTTGATGATATTACCTTTTAAATGCTTCATCTATGGGCTTAATTATGTATAAAGACTTGGAATATAAATACTTTTATATAAATTCTTATTTCCTATGAATGCATAATTTAATGGTATTTAATGTGTGACTATTTCATGATTGTGTGTATTTAACACATAACTGGAAGAGTATTTATATAACAGATGAAGTGATAATAATTTCCCATTCATATTAGATTGGCGGCTAACCTTTCATAACTCAACATCTTCAACTGAGTTACCTGTCAACCAAACAACAGTTCTAGCTAAGCACATATTCTAGCTCTAAAGTTTTGTTCAACATCAACTGAAGATGATCAGGAGATCTCCATGATTATTTTCCCTATGCTCTAGAATATCTTTAATGGACTAGAGTTAGTTTAATGTCCTACTTTCCCCTATTTTCAAAAAAGAGAAGGATATTTATATCCAGTCTCAAGTTAGTTTAGTAGTAGATTGTATTAGTTTCTAATTTTCATTTCTCAGTTCTTTGTTGAAACCTTGTACTTTCGTCCCTCTTTGGGAAATTTTGATGGAATAAAAGAAGAAGTTGAGCATATCTATGTTAAGAGCCCTCCAAAGGTAGAGCAGGGCCCACTCTTCCGAAGGAAGGTGATCTTGTTATTTAAATAGCTCATCTTCATTCTTGCTTTAAATTGAAATTGTTTCATCAACTTAATGTTAGAATAAATCTCAAATCTATCATTGAAATATTTATTTTGATTATTGTGTTAATTAAATAGAGCCCTTTCAATTAACTTTCCAGTTAATTAGATTGCAGATAAGATAATTAATTCATCATTGATAAATTAGTATGTTCTTAATGGAATATGAGAAAAGTAGGAATTATTACTTGTTAGATTGGGCGAATGAGGATTGGAGTAGATTGTTTTCAAAACTATATTTAAATTCTATCAATTAGTTAGATCTTGAATTTGAGTAAATGTTAGATTCTTATTTTCTTGTAAATTAGATTAAGTTAATCATGCATTCTCAAGATCTAATTTAGCTTGGAATATGACCTATCTCTACACATTTTATGTTTTGAAGTAATTTTGGTTTAAAGCTTTAGAATAAGTGAAGTAATAAATAAGTGAGAAGAATAGCGTAGAATAGCGTAGAACCACTTTCGATCAAGAAGGAACAAATCTGAACTACTCCTAACAAAGTGGACCTACAACAAAACCCCCCCCCCCCAAACCGATCCAACTCTTACCATAGATAGCTTTAGACACCCCTGGGTTGAAAAATAAAGATTAAATGATTAGAGAATTGTGACATCAACAACCCCTTTCCATCACTAAACAAATGTTTATTTTCAAAGACATGTTGGTGATTTCATCTTATAATCCATCCAATCAATGTATTATCCATACCCTTGGTCAGTCTAACCTAATTTACCACTTTAGGTTTCTTTCTCATATCCACCTTTTCAAGTGACTTGCCCACTTCTTGGTAATTTATTCTCTCATAACCTTTTAGAGATACCAAATTTGTTTGGTCTCTTTTTCTCATTTTAATCAAAACTCCAAATTGATCTCATCAATTTTGGTTGGTGGAACATTCTAACCATTCCAATCTTTTCTCTTTTCCTAGATACTAACTCTTTTCTTGCAAGATCTTATCCTTATACAAGAATTAGATTTATGTAAAGAATTTTCCAACCTTGTGGATACCTCTTTTGTTGAATCTTTACTTCGATCTAATTTATGTTGATATTGCATACACATAGATTCGTAGTGTTTTCAATAAATCCAAAAATTCTTAACTCTTTACAACAATAGGTTGCTACTATTAAATGGGTTATCTCATTTCTTCCCATCCCCTTAGATTCATATAATTGTTTTGTAAGATAAAGGTATATACAGGTTATTCTTCCTAACCTTCCTACATAACTTGACTGCATAATCTTCTACACTCTCAAGTAATATCATAAGTTGTTGGTTTAGGAGTTCCTACTCTAGGGATGAATCTTAACTAGTCCCACTTTCCCAATAATTCTCATCTTCCTTTTCACTTCTCTATGTTCTTTTCTCTTGCCATTGTGGCACAAGAACTTTTGAAACATTATCTTTTGATAAGTTTTATGCATTGTTTACGTAATGAGCTCATAGATTTTAGTGTTAAACCTAGTAGCTTTGATACCACATGTAACATGCCAACCCTTCAATGCATTAAATTTTTTTAAATTTACACCTTGCGAGTAATTAATTTAGGTAACAAGTCATTGCAACAAAAAAATTATCTCTTTTATTGATAATATATGAACAAGATTCCATACCATATTACAATAAAGATTCAATTTCATAATAACATCATAAGTTACATCAATACAAGAATACAAATATTTACATACATAGCTCCAATGAGCTTTAGAACAAATAGTTGTAAGATGGTCTAGGATCCTTCCTTTCAAATATTGGTTCTTTTGTTTCCTGCTATGGAGGAGAAGCATCACTCAAATGCTTTTCCACCAACCACAGACTCATAATGAAATCCCTCACACATCTATCATTTGATAGATGGCCCTTCCCTTCAACAAATAGATTGGTAGAGTAACCAATAATGACAACCAACTGAGCATAGTGTTGTGTCTTACATAACTAAAACTTGTAATCTCACAATCTTTGTCTAGAATGTAATACTAGATCACGGTGAACTGATAGTGTAGTCTCAGTAGTCACACAATCTAGAGTGGAGTCTCAATGATTCACACTAATTTGGCCAAAGAGTTCTCATTCAATACTTTGAATGAAGTCATCTATCACATACACTACTCAGGGTTGGTTTGACTTAATACTATGTTAAGCTATGCATAGGTATTTCCTTCAATGGATAGTCCATCATCACAATAACCTATCACCATAATATTCTACATGGAATAATCCTACTCAACTAGTAAACTTACACAAGCTAGGTATTTCCTGCAATGGATAGTCCTTCATCCTAGATAGCCTATATACTTGGAGTAACCCTACTTACACATAAGTACTTGAACTCCCTCCCATACTGTATTTTATATCCTAGGAGTAAACACAAGTTGTCCTAGTTAAATCAATAACTTAGCTAAATGTACCATATGTGCCTTTTGTTTTCAATCATACCTAGTATATAATACTTATGAAAAACATACCTCGTATCATGGAGTAATATGCAAACATAATGCATGGCCTCAATCAAAGAGTTATCATAATAATAGAGAACTCCATTTGAGAGTATCACCTCTTTGACCAAGAGGATTTAAGCTAAGTCTACTTTTATTAATACAATAACTTTGTATTTAACTGCACATTGACACTAATCAAGTAGTATCTCTAACTCACTAGGTCTCACTAAACCTCTCAATCCATAAGTAACCCGCTAGCTATCTATTATAATCAAATAACTAGCTAGGAGTAGCCCATGTTTAAACATATCTAGTATAGTTAAATACCTATGTCAAGAAATATCTCCTACTATGGAGTACTTAAAAACACAATATGAAAATAGCATATAAGCTTCAATTTCCTTTTCAATATAATCTAATTTCTCTAATGCATATACTGGGAAAAACATCTCAACCATGCATGCAAGACACCTTATTCAAAAGTAAAATAATAAAGAAGAAGAGATCCTCATGCGTGTTATCACTTATCCAAATTAAAGACAGTAATGCAACCCTCTTCAACAACAATTAGCATGAAATCAGTTTCTCAAGAATGTCACAACTGGACTCTCTCTCTCTCAAGTTGTTAGCTTACTCCTCTCAAATATATATCCCTCACAAAGTAAGTAAAACTCACTCTCTTTCTCTCTCTCAATATGAAACAAAGTATGGCTAGATATAATGTTGAAAATAGGAAATGCAAAAGATGTGTAATCTCTTATAAAGAATGCATCCTTCTCAAATGAAATGGTTTAGCTATTTATAGAGCAACCAAGGAACCTCAAAGCCTACAGTTTAGGCATGTTAATGGACAACAAGCTTCATGGAAAGTAGTTTGAAAAATTCAAGGTCGGTCTCAATAATGGCGTCGACCAAGTCAAGCTTACTGTCGATAGCAATATCAAATGAAATGCAATGTCATAAACCATGTGTCATCTAAATGATAATCAGTTTACACTTAACAGTCATAATCTATTAAATCGGCTTCATTTGACATAGTCAATAATGACTATTATCAACCTCCATTCTCATAGTCTTCATCGACTATAAATAACCTCTAATAAATCAGCTTCACAAGATTTTCTAGAGTATGACACATGCATTGGAAATACTTTATTATTTCAAATGCTTCTATCAAAGTATGCTTATGTTTATCAATTTGCATATCATAAATTGATCTCATTTAATGTGTTACCAACAATGAGGTCATAGCTTTATTCATCACTTGATATGGTGTGTGGTATTTAATCCTTCCTTCATACCATTCATTGTTGTTTTGGTCTCCATACATCATGTGTTTGCAATAATGTACTAAGGATGGGGTCTGCACTTTCTAATTATGTGCTTCTTACATCTATGAAACCATATATAATATCTCCACTATAATATATATATTATATGTTCTAATAGATATATATTTATATAACCATGAAATCATTCCCCATGCTTTATAATATACAATCACTTCACAAATACATGCATATATGTAAATGTATAGGATATATCATTCTCATTCAATTGATATATGACTGTATGCATCCTCATTATTACTTTCATACTAATGCATGTGTATTTACATATACATATATATTTGTACACTTCTCTAGTAAGCATTAACGCTTATGTGTATACACGTATATGTATATGTATATATTGTCACTCACATAGACAAGAATATATATATATATATATACTCAAGATAATATTACAGTGCATCAAGTTATCTTATTCTTGTCTGTACACATACTCGTTAAGCGTATATATATCCATATATATAATTGATCCTTTGTGTTAGTAGGTTTGTAAGTATTTCTACTTACACATACATGTGTATGATTATGTTCTCAACATGGATTAATATATGCATATACTCATAGATAATTTTTACGTAAATATGTATCGACGGAAAGCTCAAGATATATAAACCACAAACACATAACAACATCATATGGTTATAAATATATATTTATATATGCACTTATAGAGATATATATATATATATGCATGCTTGTTAAATAGCATTAATGCTATCCCTCATATATATGTTTATATATGTGTGTGTGTATTAATATTTATATTTATATCCTATGTCAATCAAGTATGTATTCATTCGATATACAAATGAATACAAATGAGTAACCATTCATGTATAATAACAATATATATATATATATATATATATATATATATATATATATATATATATATATATGTATGTATGTATATACACACTCCTCTATTAAGCTTTCACGCTTATGTGTGTATTTGTACATATATACAAATATATATATATAGCAACGTGTTTAGTGGAATGGTATTCTAATCCAAATGATCATGACCACGTGATTATACTCTCACATACATCATAACTAATATTTATATTCATATATGCATATCTTATACATATGTCATCATACTCGTATGGACATCCCATTATATCCATCATACGAGTATGTTGGCATATGCATATGCTGCTATGCATGCATATATGCATATATCTCAATACTCATTCACCCGTATAGTCAAGCATAGTAAAATAAGGAAGGTCTCAAAAGTTCAAATTAATAAACATCACCCAATAATGTTGTAGTGCCCCTCCCCGATTCACCCTTTCATGATTTGATTGTTTAATTTAACTTTATTTGATGAATGAGGTTTTTAATGATTTGATGCATTAAAATAAACCGTTGTGCTAAAGGCATACAGTTGATATATAAGTAAATAAAAAATGTAAATGTATATAATAAAAGATTATTGTAGTTAAAAGGTATTTTGATAATTTAAATAAACATTTTAATATATTTTTGGTTTTAATAAATAAAATATTATTAATGCCTTTATTTGGTTTAAATGAATTAAAAGTATGAGTTAATAAAGAAATATTAAAATAAATGAATATTATTATTATATTGTGTAGATGAAATCAAAATGAAAGATTAAATTAATAAATTAAGTATTTTAATTGTTGATTTATTATGAACAAATATTAAAGTGTGGTTAAATTATAAAAAAAAAAAATAATGAGGTAGTTGACGTTAGTGGGAAAATAAAATAAAATTAATTAATTAATGAAATTAAAGAAATGTTGCATGCAAGCAATGGATTGGGAGTGGAGAATAAATTAGTTAAATTGCTAAAGAAAGGGGCATTTTTGGGAATCTTGGAAAACTAATCTTTTCTTCTCTTCCCATGAGTTTTCTTGTTCTTGGAGAATTTCATTGTAGGAAAGAAATTTCCTTTGGAGATAGTTGGGGAATTTGAAGTGGCTCAAGCTGCAATCTTGAGAAATCGAAGCTTGATATCAAACCTTCAGCTATGTAAATTAAACCAGGTTCCATTATATCTCCTCACTTTGTTTGTTTTTTCAGAAAATGAATATTGTATGATGGTATTGTCTGAAGCAAAATAATTACATGTTAAATTTCTGAGTGTGCAATTTAATTGGTGCAAAGCCTTTCTTAGAAATCAAATTATGCTTATTCTATAAATTTCATTCAGTTATTGAAATTTCATTTATTTTGGATTATTTTGTTTGTTTCATTTCTTGCTATGTATTTTTGATGAAGAGAACTCCCCTTACACTCTAAAACTCACAAAAACAACAGATAATGGCACAAACAAAATGCAAGAAGGAAAGCAAATATTTTCTATTATCATTGAAATGAAAATGAAATTACAACATTATATTTTCCATCACATGGGCTTTCTAATTACATAAATCTGCAAATCAGAGTCACCATATACTCTACTTTGGCCTCCTCTCTATAGTCCCCCTTTACATCCTTTATTTGGAAGGTGTAACCACCCTAGAATCTTCTAGAAAGTGTAACTTCCTCAGGAAGATATTTTGAAATTTTATTAATTTTGGTATTACAACTTCGTGGGGTCATAACTTTTGATCCAACTGTCAGATTTTCTATTATAATACCTTTTTGAAAAGGTCTCGAGAAATCTTGTGCCATAAAGTAGCGCCTAAAGGCCAACTACTTTTGTTTTCCACCAATTTTCAAGCCCATCCAGAGCCTCTAAGTGCCTCAAAATTGACCCCAAAGATTTTACTAGGATTTTCAAAAATTAAAATTTTAATATCTCTCAAATGACAAATGGTATTGAAGTGATTTCTTCGCCATTGGCTTCAATTTACCATTCTAGAGGTATGTGTAAGATTTTGTGTCCAACTATGCATAAATGAAAACTTACTAAAATATTAACCATACCAAATTTAGCCCTTATTGAAAAGAAACAACATTGTTTTTGGGTGATGCAAGATTGCTCTTACACCCTAGATGCTCCTACATCAATTTCCCAATTGAACTATAATTTATCTGAATATCTCCATTGTAATATATGAGAAACCTCCATTTCTTAATTCGAACAATCATTTGTTTTCTCTCATTCTTGACTCTGAATATTTTTGCTTCAATTTGTTGCAAACCATATTTATCCTATTAATAGTATTTTTTTTCCATGCCATGGCATTCTGCCTTAATCTGTAGTTACAATTTTGGGCATATTGGGTTACAGGTTTACCCTTGCTAAATTTTTCTTGGAAATTATTTTGCTTCTTTTCTTTTTTGTTTGGGTGTAGTGTGCCTCAATTTCCAAGTGGTGGAATTCTTTATTCCTAACCATGACTTCCATGGCAAACTTCAGGGCTATCATTGCATAATATTTGGATTTCTAACAATGATCAAGTTGTCATTTTTTACTCTATATATCTTATTCATTGCAATAGGAGTGAGTAGTGAGTATTTATAATAATACACAATTTGGTTACTGGCGTATATATATATATAGAGAGAGAGATATCGTTATCGCTAAAAATCTACATTCGAATAATCCTCTATACATATATACTTGTATTATGAATTTCTTATGATATTCGATTATGATAGATACGAATATGTATATATAGATATATATATATATACATGTATATATATACATACACATGCATATATTTTATGGATGGTTAAAAAAAATTGTATTCAAATGAGTGGGGTTATTTTAATGTCTAATTATTAGAAAGAATATTTCAGTTTCTAATTAAAAGCTTTATTTTGAATGGAATTTGGTAATGATGAGTTTTAAAGAGGGGTGATGTATAGTATAAACAAGCATTTAGAATAATTTTGAAATTGGTAAAATGGATGAATTAGATAAACTTTCAAATTGAGTATTTCGCTTATAGCTTTATATTGAGTTGCTAAGTTATTTTGCAAATATGAATTAGTTGAATATAGAATACAATAATTATCTGGGAAATATTATCTCTCTAAAAGTAATGTTGATTATTAGTTTGGGAGCATTGTGCTTGACTCTGAGATTGGAATGTTTTGGGCTATTATTGTTGTTGCTCTAAAGGAGATTCTTTTTGTGTTTATAGGATTGGGAGTCTTCCAGAGGCTTGGGAGTTTTGTTATTGGTTGAATCATTATGTTTGATCCTTGAAGTAAGTAATATTATGCTTTTGATATGTGGATGAGGTCTTTAGCCATGCACCATTTACTTGTTATTTCAGTTGTGTTTGAGAGCGAAATAGTCTAAGCCTTGCTTGGATTATGTAATTTTATGGTTTTTATTTTGTGCATGATGGCTTTTTCATGTTGATTTTATTGGGTCTCCTAGCTAGTAGGGGGAGTGGCTCTTAATGGGGGCTGACACACAAAGTGGTGCAATGGTAACCCATGTAGGAGTTTCTTAACTTAGTGATAACTTAAATAAATTAGGGGGTTGGATAGTTTATACATTAATCAAGATAATGCCTCACTTAGGGCTCAAGTTCTCCTTTAGGACTGGGATGAGTGGGAAGGTCCGGAATGACAAAGATCAACTGCCTTGTCTTCTTGAAAGGTATGTTGATCCCACATGAGTTTGTATGGGGGTTGATGACTCAGTAGAGGCTATCAAGGTAACTTAGGATGGGGGTCGGTAGCCTAGGAAGATACCCCAAGGTAGCCCATAGCAAGCTATGTGATGACACTCCTCCCTGCAACAACCTAGCATTCCCAAGTCTTGTGTTCCCCTTTGTTGTTTGTGTGCCTATGGAAGTATTGTCTCTGTTATGTGATTTTTTGTTGTACTTTGTATGTTGGATTCTTGTTATCCCTTTTGCATTGTGGTGGGACCTTATTGCTATCTCCTAGCATGGAGGGTGGACCTTAGGGTTCCACATGGTTAGGTGGAATGTTCCTTGCACTCCATTGGTTTTCCCTTGTTGTGGTTCATGGTTGTGATGATTGCTCTTGATGATGCATACTATTGCACTTGTTCCTATTTGAGTGGAATATCATCATGTACTTGTACTAAATTTTAAATCAATTGTATCATGTACTATAACTCTGGTTTATAATCTCCCCAATTGACCTCGGGGAAGCATTGATGTAATGATGTAATGTTGTAAATTCATTTTTGAACTCTCTCTTCTCCTTTTGACATCAATCAACAATCTCCTAATTTGATATCATTCAAATATCCTTTTGACATAAATGACAATCAACTTGCCAAAAATCTATTGGAACACAATGATCTACTAAGAAGGGGGGTGAATTAGTAGCTATCAAAGCTTAGCCCTTAAAACATTTGTGCAGATTGCTTTCTCAAACTCTTAATGTGTATATTGAAAACTAAAGATGCAAACATAAACATGCAAATAAACAATCAACACACACATTCCCACAACACTAGATATACGTGGAAAACCCACGATGTGAAAAACCACAGTGAGAAATGTTGCTAGGATCTACTATCCTAATATAGCCTCACAAATAGATCACTATTACAACATTTAGGGCACCAACCCAAGGAAGCACCAACTCCCTAATTTAGAAGCTAAAACTTCAAGGATGCACCAACACCCTGATTTAGGAGCTACAACTCCAAGGAGACAACAATCCCCTAATCTGAGTTGCAACTTAGTACAATGAGGTCACAACCTCTTACAACATTAAAATCTCATGTATGCATAAAACTGGTTTTGCATAACCTATAATGCATCAATACATTCTATACTTTTTTGCACACATTGCAACTTACTTTATGTTGCTAAAGTTGCACTCTCAGCAACACACACACCTCTACACCTCTCTTCTCTTTCTATACTGCACTCCTCTCTCCATATAGAACAATCAATGTTCTAAGTTGCTGCTCTACACCTCCTTCACTTTCTGCAATGCCACATACATCTAGAATTAGTGGGTTTTACTTCATTACTCTGAGGGACTCAGTAAGAGATATGACCAAGGCCCAATTCTCGAAACATTGGAGACATAGTCGAAAATGACTAACTCCAAACACCTTCCTTCTTCAACAAGTGATGCATAATAAGCTTGAGACCTGATGCCTAAACTTCTACAATCTCTTCAACACTTGCACAACACAGCTTCAATCTTTGACATCAATGACACTTTTATATTAATGCCAACATCCTCCTTTACCAAATCAAGTCCATCTCACCTCTAATCCTCTTTCATCATGCCAACAATCTCCCTTACATTATTTTCCCTTTTGACATAAATGAGAACAATATTCTAACACAATCTCCCCCTTTTTCATTGATGGGAAAACTAAATGATCTTCACCAATAGAATTATTTGCACATTCATCGACATTGACAATTCTGCACAAGAACCATTCTTCCCCTTAGGCACACAATTGTTTGTAGTCACATACCCTCCTTTGACTGTCTTCCAGAGTATCCAAAGCATGTGTCCCTTTCTCCCCCTTAGCATTCAAGGTTCAATTTCCAAAGTATCTAGAATTTTTCTCCCTGTTTGACATCAATGGTAAAGGGACTTTTATGGACACAAATTGTTCTTTCCTGGTGCAGGGGCACCGTTTAAAGATTTTTGTCTATTCAAGGTTTTAAGGTCTAGGCTTTAGGATTTTGGGAGTTTTACATAAAATAAGGTTTTTGAGACCATTTTATAATGTAATTAGTCATATTTGAGTCATTTTGGTGGTTATTAGGTTTCTAGATGGTCAATATTGCTAAGATTGCAAAATATTGCAAAATTGTCAAGTTGAAAATGCAAAATTGCTAAAAGTTGCTAAAAGAAAATTTTAGAGGAATGCCAATGGTCAAGCATTTTAAAAGACAGTTTTTGGAAGTTAGTTATTTTAGGTGGAAAATCATAAATATGGAGGAAAGCATCGATGTATGTTTGATTTTTGAAGTTTTAGAAGAAACCATTGCTATAACTTTGTTTTTGCAAATTTACTATTTTTTCTTTAATTCCACAACCTGGTACGGTTCTGTACAGGTGTTATTTGCTTTAATGTTGACATAATATAATCGAGTATTGAGTTAGCTCTATTTTGGATCCATTTTGAAATTTCTTCACTCAAGTTGAGGGATTTTATTGTTAAAGTATTGTAGGCGAGTCTGTGTTTGAAAAAAATAGGGCTTTATTGATCTAAAATTAGTTTACACCCAATCCACCTCCTATAACTTTTGTATTTTGGTGGAATAGGTGGAATTTCAGTAGGTTTAGGGTAATTTATGGTGGTTGAGTGCAGGGGAGGCCAAATAGTGAATTGGGAAAGATGCCCTAAGAGGGAAAGGTGTGTTTTCTTAATGAACTAGTGAGGTTTTGATAAGGAAAAGTGAGAATCAAATTGGGGCAGTATTATTTTCTAATGAATTGAGTTTTTGTAGGTCTATTAGGTCCTATTTGAAGTGATTTCAGATTTGTGAGAGGATTGGAAGCAAGATTTTCAATAAAACCCTAGATTTTTTCCTAGAAATGAGGGTTTTGGAGTTGGTCATCTTGATTAATGAATTTGTCGAAATTAATTGTGGAATCCTTAGTTTGAATAGATTTAAATTGCTTCCCAATTGATTTTGGTGAATTTGGAAATGTTTTGAGGCAAGTTCCTTTGGAAATTAGGCCTAATTTGAAGGCTAGAAAGCGTAGAAACTAGTTTTTGTTGAAATTGTTGCAAAGTACCATATTGTGATTTGTTGATATGTTTTTGAACACCAAAATAGGTCCTTGAGATAGTATGGGTTCTAGTCTGAAAAGATCCCATTGAGAAGATATACCCAATTGAGTGGGTTGGCTATGCTACAAGGCATAAAGAAGGAATGTTGTGATAAAGAGTATTTGAGAACTTTTTTATTTGAAAATTGTTGTTTTTGTGTGGAGTTGTGTTGGGTGTGTTGCAGGAACTCCCCTGATTACATCAAGTGGTATCAAAGAAAAGGTACCAGATCTTTGAGGAAGAAAGTTGCAAATTGAAGGTTGAAAAAGTTGCAAGGAAGGATGCCTCCAAAGGCAACTGCAATGGAAAAGGAGATAAAGGAATTGAAACATAAGTTTTTTATAGAAGGAAAGGCTCTATAGAGAGTCTCAATAAGCAACCTTAGCCAAGATAGCAGTTCTGGAGAAGAATCAGAGAAGAGGAATGGTGAATGAAGACCAGAGTGATAAGGAGGATGAAGGGGAATAAGGAAACCATCTAGTTGGAGTCCAAGATGATGATGATGACTTACACCCTAAAGAAAAGAGAATGGTAAAGATGCTAAAGGCAGTAAAAGGTGACAAAACTCCAAAAGTGAAAGTTGAAGTGCCTATGTATGGAGGTAAGATGGATAGTGAAGAGGTTTTGGCTTGGATTGATGCCTTAGATAATTTTTATGAGTTTGAAGACATAGAGGACAATAAGAAGGTGAAATATTCAAAGAAAAAATTGAAGGGCCCGGCCCTAACATGGTGGAACTTTTTTCATGAAGATAGGGTCAAGAAAGGTAAGTCAAAGATAAGCTCTTGGGATAGGATGGTAGTAAAGGTAAAGGCTCAATTTTTACCAGCAGATTATGCCATACAAACTTTTATGAAATTGCAAGATTTGAAGTGGAGGGAGTTAGATGTGATGTCTTATACTGAGGAATTTCATAGGTTATGCATTAGGCAGGTCATAATGAAGATGAGGTTGAAAGAGTTTCCTGGTATTTGAGTGGATTGAGATTGAACATAAGAGATGAAATTAGTTTGAACCCTCCTAAGATAGTGGAAGAATGTTTCCAAATGGAAGGAAGGGAAAAAGATAAAATCAAGAGAAAGTAAGAAATACAAGGGGCAAAGGTAACATGGATAGAGGGAGGGGTACAAGGCAAAACAATGAAGAACATGAGAGTGCAAGCAAGGGTAAAGAGAAAAATATTGATTTTAGAGGTGGATTCATCGGCACAAGGGGCAGGTTTGGTGGTGGAAGGAACCCTAACACTTTTGCAAGAAGGTGCTACAAGTGTGGTGAGTATGGTCACCCTGCTTGGAAATGTCCTAAAAATATTGGTTCAACATCTAGTGGAGGAGAAAGGAAACCTAATAGGAGAGCCCAAATAGCTCAAGAAGATGAAGCTAAAATTTCAAACTCCAATACACTTCGTGCTACTCCTGAAATAGGTGAAATTCTGATGATGAAGAGACAAGTCTTGAAGACAGCAAAGGAGAGAGAGCTACTTCAAAGAAGAGCATTGTTTAGGATAGCCTGCAGATGTAAAAACAAGGTATGCAAAGTAATAGTTTATTCAAGGTGTACTGATAACATTGTATCTAGTGAAATGGTGGATAAATTTCATTTGGAAAGAGTTCCTAGGGAAAATCCATATAAAGTATCATGGGTTAGTGATAATAAAACTATGGTGGTGAGTGAACAAGCTATAGTTGAATTTTAGATTGGTCAGTATAGAGATAAAGTTCTTTAACATATTTCCCATGACTTGTTGCATTATGTTGCTAGGAAGGCCATGGTAACTTGATAGGTTAGTCATGTACAATGGAAGGAAAAAATACATACACAATTGAAAAAGATGGGAGAGAGCTCATTTTAACTCCATTCAATGAAGAAGTAAAAGAGCAAGGTGATATTATCATGTTAGGGAGAAAAGAGTTTGTGAATGTTGATGAAGGTAAAAGTATGAGTTTGACAGCCACACAAGGCATGACAAAGTTGATAGGAAGAGTGAAAACAAAATGAAATTAGTTGGCATAAAGAATGCTTTTATGTGGAAGAAAAAGGAAGATGAAAATGTGTCTTAGTCTAAGATAGAGCAGAGCAAGTGTAAAGTGCTTGTGAGACAGCAAAAAGAGTGTGATGGAATACTAATAGGGATAGTCATGTGTCCTGTAGTAGCAGTGAAAGGAGTAAAGAGACAATTGAAAGGCGTTAGTACAGGGATTGGTTAGACAAAGGAAAAGAGGACATAATTTTGTGATGGGACAGTGGTTTATGATGGTGATAGGATAGTAAACAAGGTACTAGCAGGTCTGACAGAGACCATTAAAAGTGATGATACAAGTATTGACAAGATTGACAGTGGTGAAGTTGTAGTTGAGAGAACTAGTGGACAGCATGAAGAGGAAGTGGAAGTGATGGAAGCTAATAAAGATAAGTGTGCAGATGCAAAAGAGGATGTGACAACAATATTTGATTATGTAAGAGATGAAAAACACCCCACAGTACATAGTGAACAGTTGGAGCATATTTCAAGTGAAGATAAATGCAAGAGTGTCAAGGACAGTGGCAAGATAAAGCAAGGTGAACCTGTTGAAGAAAAACATGAAGGTCAGAGACAAGTGAATAATAATGATGGAAAAGATTCAGTACCTCCCTTGGAAAAATTACAAGTTGGGGTGTATGATGCAAGGGCGCCATTTAAAGATTTTTGTCAATTCAAGGTTTTAAGATCTAGGCTTTAGGATTTTGGGAGTTTTAAATAAAATAAGGTCATTGAGACCATTTTATATTGTAATTAGTCATATTTGAGTCATTTTTGTGGTTATTAGGTGTATAGAAGGTCAATATTGCTAAGATTGCAAAATATTGCAAAATTGTCAAGTTGAAAATGCAAAATTGAAAAACATTGCTAAAAGCATATTTTAGAGGAATGCCAACGGTCAAGAATTTTCAAAGGTAGTTTTTGGAAGTTAGATAGTTAGTTTTAGGCATAAAATCATAAATATGGAGGAAAGCATCAATGTTTTTTATTTTTTTTGAAGTTTTAGAAGAAACCATTGATATAACTCTATTTTTGTAGATTTACTATTTTGTTCTCTAATTCCACAACCTGGTATGGTTCTGTACAGGTGTTATTTGCTTTAAGGTTGACATAATCTAATGGATGATTGAGTTAGCTCTATTTTGTATCCATTTTGAAATTTCTTCACTCAAGTTAAGGGATTTTATTGTTAAAGTACTGTAGGTGGGTTTGTGTTTGAAAAAAATAGGGTTTTGTTGATCCAAAATGAATTTACACCCATTCCACTTCCTATAACTTTTGTATTTCAGTGGAATGGGTGGAATTTAATTAGGTGTTGGGTAATTGATGGTGGTTGAGTGCAAGGGAGGCCAAATAGTGAATTGGGAAAGATGCCCTGAGAGGGAAAGGTGTGTTTTCTTAATGAACTAGTGAGGTTTTGATAAGGAAAAGTGAGAATCACGTTGGGGAAGTGTGATTTCTTGATTAATTAAGTTTTTTCAAGTCAATTAGGTCATTTTTGAAGTGATTTCATAGTTGTGAGAGGATTGGAAGCAAGACTTTCAATAAAACCCTAATTTTTTCCTAGAAAGGAGGGTTTTGGAGTTAGGCATCTTGGTGAATGAATTTCTGGAAAGTAATTATGGAATCCTTAGTTTGAACAAATGTAAATTGCTGTCCAATTGAGTTTGGTGAATTTGGAAATGTTTTGAGGAAAGGTCCTTTGGAAATTAGGCCTAATTTAAAGGCTAGAAAGCGTAGAAACTGGTTTTTGTTGAAATTGTTGCAAAGTACTATATTGTGATTTGTTGATATGTTTTTGAACATAAAAATGGGTCCCTAAAATAGTATGGTTTCTAGTCTAAAAAGATCCCATTGAGAAGATATACCCAATTGAGTGGGTTGGCTAGGCTACAAGGCATAAAGAAGGAATGTTGTGATAAAGAGTATTTTAGAAATTTTTGACTTGAAAACTGTTGTTTTTGTGTGGATTTGTGTTGAGTGTGTTGCAGGACCTCCCCTAATTGCATCATTTCCCTATAGCAATTAAAACTCAACTACCAAAGTATTTCTCTTTTTCCTTAATTCCCCCTTTATCAAATAAAGGAGTGTTTGCATGATATATGCAACCATCAAGTCATTAGAAATTTTTAAAACAAATCATACCTAACTTGAATTTTCTCATTTCTTCCAGGGTTGTATAAATATTCTTGTGAAGCTCCCCATAGACTCATGCCCTATCACTAAGAATTAGTGATGTGAGATAGGAGCAACCACTCTCAATTTCTATCTTAGATACTCAAATTTATCTTTGGGAAGAGGCTTGGTGAATATGTCTACAACCTATTGCTTGGTTGGCACATATTCCATGCTAACTTCTTGATCTATTAAATTTTCTCTCAAAAAGTAACAATTGATATATGCTTGGTCCTTGAATGCATCATTGGATTCTTTGATATATTTATAGCACTTGAATTGTCACAAAGAATAGAGATAGGTTCCTTGTACTCTACCTTGATGTCTTCAATTGTTTTCTTCATCCATAACACTTGAGTACAACATGCCATAGCTACAACATATTTTTCTTCATCTATTGAAAGAGCAGTTGACTCTTGGTTCTTGCTCAACTATGAAACAAGTTTGTTTCCAAGGAAGAATGCACCACCACTAGTGCTCCTTCAATCATCCATGCTTCCAACCCAATTAGCATCTATATAGGTTGTCAAACTGAAATATTCACCCTTGGGATACCACAACCATAGTCAATGGTACTCTTGATATATCTAAATATTATTTTTATTGTGTTGACATGAGACTCTTTTGGAGCAGCTTGAAATATTGCAACCATACACATTGCTTGTATGATATTTGGTCTTGATGTAGTTAGGTATAGCAGGCTACCTATCATTTATCTATGCATGGTTTGATTTGCATTAGGAATTCATCTATCTTGCTCAATTTACATCTAGTTATCATGGGGGTACTAACTAGCTTGGTGTCTTCCATCCAAAACTTCTTGAGCATCTCCTTAACATACTTGGTTTGAGATATAAGTATCCCTTCATTAGTTTTTGTTATCTATAGACCAAGGAAGAAAGAGAGTTCCCCAAGCATTGACATCTCAAATTCATTTTGCATTTGAATAGATATCCCTTCATTAGTTTCTATTATCTATAGACCAAGGAAGAAAGAGAGTTCTCCAAACATTGACATCTCAAATTCATTTTGCATTTGGATAGAAAACTCTTTACACATTTTATCATTATTTCCACCAAAAATGATGTCATCCACATATACAACAATAATTATCATCTACTCACCTTTTTATTTGAAGTATAGATTGTTGTTTGTGCATCCTTTCTTGAATCCATGTTGTTGTACGTACTAGTCTAACCTTGAATACCATGCTCTAGGTGCCTGTTTTATACCATATAGTGCTTTCTTTAGTTTGCAAACATAATCGTCTTCATCTGACAGCTGAAAACCTTTAGGTTGTTCTATGTAAACTTATTTGAGCTTCCCATTTAAGAAAGTAGAATTAGCATACATTTGATAGACTTTGAATATAAACATAGAATGTACAAACACTCTTATGCTTTCTAATCTAGCAACAGGAGAAAATGTTTCTTTAAAATCTATTCCCTCAACTTGTGCATACCCTTTGCACATCAATCTTGCATTATTCCTTACAACAACTCCATCCTCATTGAGCTTGCTTCTAAAAACCCATTTTGTACTTATCACATTCTTGCTTGGGGGTTTTGGAACTACTTCCCAAGTTCTGTTCTTTTCAATTTGGGTCAATTCTTCTTCCATATCCTTTATCCAACTCTCATCCTTTTTGGCTTCAACATAGCTCTTGGGCTCTATTTAGGACATGAGAGAAAAATTTTCTTTCTCTTTATTCTTTGCAGCTCTTCTCCTTGTCTGAACTCCATCTATATTTCCAATAATATGTTTTGCAGGATGATCCTTTTGATCATATATTGTAGGTGCCTTTTTATTTTCTTATTTAGACTCTTCATCAATCAATTCCACTTCAAATTTAGATTCTTCTTCATAGCTATCTTTGTCAAGTTTAAAGTGATTCAAATCTTCATCAACCTTGACATTGATACTTTCTACAATCTTTTGTAGCCTTTTTTTATAGAATTTGTAGGCTTTACTTTGGGTGGAATATCCAAGAAATATTCCTTCATCACATCTTGATCCAAAGCTTCCCAAGTTATCTTCTTCTCTCATGATGTAACACTTTGAAGTACTTAACTGAAGCAAGTTTTCCATACCACAATTCATAGGGGTCTTTTCACAATTCACCTTTAATTGAACTCTGTTCAAGGTATATATTGTTGTATGTACTACTTCTCTCCATTAAAAATTAGGTAATTGGGCCTCATTTGGCATTGTTATAGCCATCTCCTTGACTATTTTGTTCTTTCTCTCAACTACTCCATTTTTTGTGGAGTCCTTGCTACAAAGTATTGCCTTTTGATTTCATGCTTCTCACAATATTCAATGAACTCATTTGATGTGAATTCTCCACCTCAATCGGATCTTAAGCATTTGACCCTTCTACCAATATCCTTCTCAACCATAGCTCTAAAGATTTTGAATCTTTCAAATGCTTGAGACTTATCTTTCAAGAAGGTTACCCATGTCATTCTTGAGTAATCATCAAGTAGCAACATGAAGTACCTTTCTCCTTTCAGTTCTCTCGTCTTTGTGGGACCACGAAGATTAGTATGAACCAACTCCAAAGGCTTTGTAGTCGCATACTCTTTTGTTTGAAATTTGACCCTTGTTTGCTTTCCTTGCTAACACTCCTTGCAAGTGGTGTTTGCAAGTTTTTTAATCTTAGGCATGTGCCTTACAAGTCCTTTTGAGCTTACTTTAATCATATTATCAAAATTTACATGGATCATTTTCTTATGCCACAACCAACTCTCATCAAATTGTCCTATCAAATAGCTTTAACTGCTCACTTCATTGAGATTTTAAAGGTTCCTTTTAGTCCTTTCTCCTTCAGCAAATAGTCTTCTTGATTTCCTTATCTTACATCCTTCAGCATTGAATAAAAATTTGTATCCATTGTCACACATTTGGATGACACTTGGCATATTATTTTTTAGTACTTCAACATAAAGGACATCACGTGTAGGAAATCTTCCATATATGCTTAGAGTTTCTTTACAATAGATCTTCACTGTAGTATTGTCTCCCAAGCTGCCTAATCTTTCCTTACATTTACTCATCTTAATGAACTTGATCTTGTCACCAGTCATATGTTTGGATCAACCACTATCTATTACCCATAAATTATGCTTTGTGGCATGGAGAGTAGTTTGTGCAATAATTGATTATGCAGACTTCTACCCTTTTTCCTTCCAAACATTATTAGGTTTCTTTTATGTCTTATTCTTCTCCTTTTCAAGGACTTGTGATCCTTTGTTCACACTAGGAGGTATGCTCTTCTTTTCATTTTTTACTTTTGGCCTTAAAAAAATTGTTCTATATTGCTTGGCTATGTGACCAAAATTATTTCAATTGTAGCATATTACATTTGTATCTACCAAAGGAGCAAATGGATTTCTACTTACAATTTTTTTTCTCCTTATAGGTACAATTCTACATTCACTAGCCCTGTGACCAAACTGATTACATGTATATTAGTAACCATAGAAAAATTATGTGTACCTAGTCATGGTATTTCTTTGTGTTGGACTATGTCTTCTTTGCTTTGGCTTATTCAAATCTCTCACCCTTATGAAACCATCTGCATCAGCTCCCTTTATGTTTTTCTTCTTCAAGTCTTCAAGGATTGAGTTATTAATCTTCTTATCTATTGCAGGCTTCTTTTCTCCATCAGCTTTCCTCATCTCAGCAATGTTTTTGTTTGATTTTTCACTCTCATAATCATTATTTTTTCAATCTTTTTCATTCTTAGTACCAGAATTTTCTTCAGCTTTAAACTTATCATATAAATTTTTAGATGCACTAATTGTAAGACTCTTTCCTTTCTCAAAACCCAAGCCACATTTCTCTTTGGAAGGCTTTTGTGAGTTAATCAATTCTTCAAGAATCTATGAGCCTCCTTTCAGCTTCAAACATCTGTCAATCTATTCTCTAGCCTTTTTAAGCTCTTTTCTCAAAGCCACTATTACAACTTCTAGCTTCATGCATTCATTGTATTTAGATTGTAGTTCAGATTTGACTACATATTCTATCCTTTTAGATTCTTCAACTTTACCACCATCTGATCAATTTCCTCAAGAATTTTAGACAATTTTTCAATCTCTTTTTGTGCAAGCTTCTTTTTCTTTTTTTTCTCTTTTCTTAAGCTATCAATCTCATCTAGAGCATAGATGAGTTCACCCTCTAGATCAATTTCTCCTTCTTCATCAGAAGCTTCAACTTCTCCATTTTCTTGATCCACAGTCTTTTTCCATGAGTAATAATTCATTTCCCTCAACCATAAAGGCACAATCATGTTCATCATCTAAGCTATCACTAACATCAAATGAATCTCTTTCTTCTTTTATATACAGACTCTTTTTCTTCTTGGGGAAGTAGGGTTTCTTCTTTTTACTATCCTCTTCTTGCTTAGAGTTATCATTTTCATTATAGGGGCATTTAGTAGCAAAATATTGTATCTTTCCATAGTTAAAGCATTTAAAGGTTAACTTGCCTTTGTATTTTCCTTAGCCTCTTCTCAATCTTATGACTAAGTTGGCCTCTTCTTTAGCAGTCTCCTCAAGTACGGTTGTAGATGCTTCTACCTTTTCCTTTTTGGCTACTTTGAATGTGGCTTCTCTCTTGGTAGTTTATGTATCTCCCATTCTCATCTCATAAGCAATAAAGGTGCCATGCAACTCATCAAAAGCAAGTTTGTCTAGATCTCTTGCTCCTTCTATTACAAAGATTTTAGAGTCATATTTGGATGGTAAGGATCTTAGAACCTTTTTGATGATAAGAATCTTTCACTTCTTCTCCAAGACCTCTGATTACATTAACTATTTCATCTACCCTGAGGAGGTAGTCTACAATTTTCTCTTCTTTACTCATCTTAATACTTTCAAACTTTTCTTTGTAAGTATGTATCTTGGCCTGCTTTACCTTATCATCACCTTCGTAGATGCTCTTTAACTTTCCCCAAATCTCACTAGTTGTTTGAAAGTGCATCACTTTGAAAAACTCTGAATTAGACAACCCACAAATAATGGCATTCTTTCCCTTAGCATTATTTTCATATGCTTTCTTATCAACCTGGTCAGTAGGAGTAGCAGGAATTGTATATCCTTTTACAATAGACATCCAAACATCAAACCCTAATGAATATAAATATGCTTCCATTCTAATGCTCCAAAAGGTATAGCTTGATCCATAAAAGAGGGTTTCTTTGTTTGAGGAGGAACCTTCTTGACTAGCCATTTGTGTTCATCGTCCAAGTTCTACCTGAGCTAATTAAGCTTCTCCAAAGGAACTAGGACTCTAATACCAATTTTTGGAACACAACTATCTACTAAGAGGCGGGTGAATCATTAGATCAATAAAATTTAACTGTTAACACCTCTTAAAGCAAATTAAATAAAGCATACAGAGATTTTCACACACACAAATACTCATAATACCAGAAATACGTAGAAAACCCAATATGGGAAAAACCACTATGAGAATAGCTGCTAGAATTTGTTGTCCTAATCCAACCTTACAATAAAACCTCACTAGTTACAAAGTTTAAGGGCACCAACCCTAAGGAGACACCAATCCCCTAATTTAAGAGCACCAACTCCCTAATTTGAGGACCAACTTAGTTTTTTTATGGCACCAACCAATCAAATTTACAATGAATTGTGGAGCAACAAACTCTAGATTACAAATGATTCAAATGAATCCAATTCTTTGTCACAGACCTATTCTGCAACTGCTCAATCTCAACTTTGCACTACAAGCTTTCTCTCTCTACTACTGTTTCTAACTCACTAATTCATACCTCTACTTTTCTCTACTCCCCTTTCTCTGCTTTGTTTCACTTCTAGTAATCTAAATGTATACCCTAGATGATGTCCTCTGTAATTCAATTTAATTTTCCTTCATATAGCATTCTCAAATCAGAACACACTTTTTGATGGAATCATCTTTACTTTTCTTCACTGACAAGCCTTCTCTACCTCAAGCCATGCACCATTGACCTTGACATTCAATGAATTCTCTATATTTAGTATACTACAAACCCTAGATTTGATTCACATTAAATTCATTTTCTTGCATGATTGAACTGAATCTAATTCTGTAGCTGACTATTCTTTGATGTCATGAACCATACGTTTCAATCACCAATTAAAAATATAGTTGGAGTTATTACAACAATTAATTCCATTCCATGTGTCATTTTGTAGCTATTTCCATTATTTACACTACACTTTCACAATTTCCCATTGCCTAGCCATTGGAAGAATGCAACTTTAAATTCAGGTCAATCTCCTACTTCATGCCACGATCTAATGGTTATCATTTAACTGCTTCACCTTTAAAACATGGTCATCAAATTAAATCCCTTTAAACCTATGTCATTGATCTTTATTGCATCACTTATGCATATCGCATTCTTGCTTCGATATTGAAGAATGACGTGTGTGATGTGAAGGAGCATTGTGATGAAATAATAAATTATCATCTCTCACTTTGGACATGAATCATTATTTCGTGTTACCATTTAATTAAAATTCAAACCCACCATGTCTTTTGTGAAATAGTAGAGTTATTCCATCTATCTGAATACATCATGTCGGACATATGGAGTTATATCATATCATAAATTTGAGCTTACCCAGGTGATTCAAAATAGTGATGTGAATCAATTGTGTGATGCAATCAACATTTGACACTTGTCACCATTTTTCATATTTCAAGTTTAGCCTTGTCAGAGAATCCTGGAAATGTGATGCTATGACATGCACTAAAATACCTTTAAACTCGGCCCACTAGACATATGCCAAGTTTTCATGCTTTCACGAAAAAAAGGGTCAGGTCCACCATGGGTCTTGCAAAATTGCGAGGGGAAAATATCAAGGCTTTAGACTTTATAAATATTTAAGTTTCACCTGGCCGATAATACTTAGGTCAAGGGGTCGATCACTACAACAACTTAGAACACTTAAGTCATAAATTAAGCTACCAATAATCATTTATCACCAATCAACAATCAATTAGAAATTTTGTTTGGCACCATGACTGAAACACTTGGGTTTCTCTGCTAAACCCTAATAATGGTTGAGATCAGATAAAATTCAATTATGAGATCCATCTTCATCCTCTAATCATGCGGATCACACCATTGGAATGAACACAAAAAACCCACATCAGATCAATTATCTTAATTCTCTGCAAACTTCCAGAAACAACCTCTGCAATAACATGTCAATATTGCATGACAACATTGCAACATTTTGAGCAACTTTGCAAAAATTTCAAAAAATTCTCTTCTCTCCATCATACTTCACCATTCTTCCTGAGACTGGTCCATTGTCATTAATGACATTTAGGCTTTCACAGATCTTCTCCTTTTGACATCAATAAAAAATCTCCCAATTTGGTATCACTCTGATATCCTTTTGACATAAAAAAAAATCAACTTTCCAACACTTACTCTATCAGTGAACTTCCCCTTTTGGTGAACTTACCCTTTCAATAAACCTCCCCTTGTTAGTGAACTTCTCTAGTTGGCAAAATTCCCTTGTCAGGAAACTAGTAGGTTCACAAACTAGCAAGCCTACCAAAAACTTCTTCAACCAAATTTTCTTCTTTCTTCTTTGGTGAAAAAAATATTTTTTAGACATATAAGATTGATGAAAATAAAAGCAAGAGAAGAAAGGCCAAAACAAGGAAAAAATTAAATGTAGTCTCTTTTTGATGGATTAACAAGTTCACAAACTAGCAAACTTGTCAAAAAGGTTTTTCTAAGAGCTAATTCACAAAAATCCTTAACAATTAGATAAATTTTACAATTCTCAATTAAGGATCATGAAGGTAAACACATAGCTATAGGAAAAAATATCATGGTGACCCATTATCTCACATGTTAGTTTGACTACCAACAATGGGAAAACAAGGGTGACACAAACTGTCAACATCTTTGGTGACCTCTATAGGATTTTTTTTGACTAAACATAGGGACCTATAAGCCTTAAGCATCCATTGGGCTTAAATTCATAAGGGGAACTACAACAATTGGCCTACCTCAAAACACACGACACAATATCTACAAAAGGGTGCTACCACAACAATGTGTCCCACTTCTGGGACATCATAATTTTTACCTCAAATCACTTTATTTTTGAAAAGTTAATGATTTAAGCCTTGAAGGGTTCCATACAAAGTGTTTTAATTGAAGAGGGTTAGATAAGACCCCCTTGGATAGAACCTCTCTAGTTTTAAATCATACCCACAATAGAGTCTCCTTCACATTTATTAAAATATTATCTTTTGTGGGATCAAATAAGTACATTTAGAAATTATGTTTTTTAATTATTTAACCCTTATTATAAGATTTCCAAAAAGTATAATTTTAAATATTTTTAATTTTATTATTATATTTATTTTTATTTTACTTCTTTGGTGAAATTGTAGGTTTTCACCAAACATCAAAGTATTTGTTTCACATACAGATAAATTAAAAAATAGAGATATTTTTTTCTAAAAAATATTTGTTCCCTAGGTATTGATGTTCTTGTTTCAACAAAAAATAAATTATTGAATTTCAGCTCATACATGAAACAAGCTATGTATTATGGCATACACCTATGTCCAAATTATAATTACTCTAATTTCAAAAATCAATTAAAAAAATATGTAACAATAAATAATGAAAAAATATGCATGCACTATCTATTGATGTTACAAATATATATTTTAAAGATTATAATTGTATCCTTTTTATATAAAAATTTATGCATTACGACATAAATGCCACATTTTAAAAATATTGTTTACTATAAAAAGTTAGTAAAACTTATGTTAAAAAATTCACAATTTATTTATAATTTTAAAAAATATATATTTATAATCTACACACAAATCCTCACAAATCACTAGTCCATGTCATCTTCAAATGATTAATGGTTTAGTTGCTATAGGTTTCATAAACTAAAAATTTGGTGAAAAATGTTGATTTCAATGTCCTACTTTGGTGAAAAAGTGGGATGTAGGATTGTGGGCTGACCTAAAATGCACTTGGAGAAAGACATAACCTAAAACATGTATTCCCTTAAGGAGAATACAATGTGTGTAGCAAAAATTTTAGAAAGTATCAAAACCTAATTAATATGAAACAAGAGTGAAAAATCACCTCAAAGGTAGGACTTAAGGTGTATCCCATTCACTACGATTGGGAGAGTTTCACCACTCAACTTGGGAAGGTGGAATGCATTGGCCTCTTTGTAGCTAGTGATAATATATGGGCCACTCTAGATGGCATCAAAATTTTGATGCCTTCTATCCTTCACCTTATTTGCATCCCACTTCAGTGCCAAATCTCTATGGAAAATTTTGTTGATGGATTTTTCAAAGGCCTTCTTGACTTGTGCTTGATGAGATTCAAGTGTATGCATGACCATATCTCTAATTTCTTCTAATTTTGTTAACACAACCAACATTACTATCATGGCATCACTTTCCATCAATTCTAGTTTTTGTGCTAATTCAAGAGATGGCAATTCTAGAGATAGTAGAAGCCTTTCCTCCCTTCCATAAACTAACATGAAAGGGAAATTTCCAATAGCTCTCCTGGGAGTAATCCTATCACTTAAAAGGGTTTTCTTCAATTTTATGTGCTATGATCTTTGATTATCTTCAATGGTTATTTTGATGATTCTAATCAAGTTCTCGTTAGTAGACTTAGCTAAGCAATTACCATGAGGGGTAATATTTGGATAAATTTTTCAAGTATATACCATACCTAACTTTCTAGGAACCAATTTGGACACCAAAAAACACCTTGGAATTATAATATATGATGGGGGAAGGGACTCCACACTCGATTACAATTTTTCAAGGAATTCAAAGATTAAAGCTTCCATGGCATATTTTAGTGCAACTACCTCTATCCATCTAGTGAAGTATTCTATTGTTTTTAAAAATCCAATTATGACCAACACTAGATGATGGATTTATTAGATCAATGATTATAAACCCCATTGTGCAAATGACTATTCAACTTGAATAGGATAAATAGGGAGAGAAACTAACTTTTTCTTTCTAGAAAAGAAAGCACACTTATTGCAATTTTTCACCCACCTGTGCGCATCATTGAATAGAGTCAAAAAATAATATCCAACCCTCATTATTTTCATGGTAGTGGTCCTTGTAGATAAATGGACACCTAAGGGGCCATCATTTAATTATTTCAATAATTTGCTTTTCTAATTTTGTCTTATACATATCAATAGTAACTCATTGAGGTCTCTCTTGAAGAGTGTGTCATCCACTAGCACGTAAGGGATGGATTGTAATCTAAATCATATTCTCTTTTCTTTGTCTAGACCTAGGGGTATCTACCTTCTTGTAGGAAAGTAGTCATATCATGTATTCAATTAGTTTGGACATCAATGTTCATTGTTTGGTTATCCTACAACACCAAGGAATATTTTATAGGAGTCTCAAAATTTGAGATAAGTTATTCACATAATCCCTTACCACTTACCAACTTGGTGATCTTTATTTCTATGTTACACTCCATGACCTTTGTGATCCATTCAACTCTTTTCTCATTAATTTATTTGCTCAAGAGGAACTCCTTGATGCTAGCATGAGGGACCATTAATTGGATATTTTGTTGAACATGTGTCTAAAATTTTCAATGCCCTAACAACAATAAGGGCCTACTTCTCTACATAGTTGTACTTGAGCTCATAATCCTTAAGTCCTTCACTAAAGAAGGCAATAGGCTAATCAATATTGGTGTTGTTCAACTATGTTAGGACAACTAATATACTTGCTTCTCCTTGAAAGGTGTAAAGGATGAAATCCTTATCATAATTTGGATTGAAAAGTGTAGGATCCTAATAAATTTAGTTTTTGATAGATCCAAAGCTATTCCTTCTTTTGTCCAACTAAATTCCAGGTTTTATTTAGCATTGAGGTGAGAGGCCTTATTGAGGTTTCAATATTCAAAATGAATCTCCTTACAAAGTTGATTCTTCCAAGGAAGCTTTGTAGTCCTTTCTTTTGGCTTGGGAGTGGGATTGAAAGAATAGCCTCCACCCTTTCTAGATCAATTGTCATACCTTTTTTGTACATTATGTGTCCCAATAGTTAATATTAATCAACGGAAAACACACATTTTTTAGGATTCGAGGACACACCATATTCGTTCCATTTCTTCAAGCCTTGTTATAGATTATCAAAATGATCCTTTGAATGATTTGAAAAATAATAATGTCATCAAGAGAGATGAGAAAAAATACTACCTGCATACCTCTGAAGGCCATGCACATTTCCCTGTGAAAGGTTGCACCAACATTGGTTAGAAAAAATGGTGTTTTTTGTAGTAGGAATAAGTATCCCACTTTATGCTAGATGTTGTCTTATGTTGGTCTGATTCTTGAAATAAAACCTGATTGTAGCCTAAGTAACCATCCAGGAAATAAAACCTTCCTACATCACTCACTTTTCTCAAGATTTGTTCCATAGAAGGAAGGGGATAATGGTATTTAAGATAATCTCTATTAAGGTCTATGAATTCTACACATAATATTATCTTTGTATTATTTTTCCTTACATGAACAAGATTGGCAACCCAAGAAGAGTGTTTGATGGGAATGATAATGTTTTCATTTATGAACTTGGTCACTTCTCTCATCATTAAGGGTTGAATTTTAGGATTTATAAGCCTTCGTTTATGCCTAATATGATTTTTATGAAGGTT
>VDFB02179234.1:101667787-101856225 GCA_007258455.2 Sequoia sempervirens
TAATAATTATAACTATTCTTTATTATAATAATATATTATAGGTAAATACATTATCTATAATATATATTTATCTATTATGACTATAATAATTATATTACCATACATATATGATTATGTTTAAGTTATATATTTGTTTTATTCACATTATTAATCATATTATAATTTGTATGAGATATATAGATAATTTATAATATAATGGATAATATAATGTAAATAATATAATATAATATAATATTTTATCTACTAATAAAATAGGTTTATATATTAGGTAATTTTCCCTATTATTATTAGTTATAAATCATATTATCAGTGATGTAGTAAGTGCATCAATATATTATATAATCTATAATGTGGCATGACTTATGTAATTACATATCCTATACTCAATTGAATCTGATTTAATAAATTATGCATATTTCATAGGCATATGTTATGGTCATATATTTGTAGTTTCAAATCATTATAAATATTTGATATATAATTGGTAAAATCTTTGATAGCTGTGTGTATGAAAATATGAGTGCGTAAATAAATTGAAACAGTTATTCAAACACACCAATAGAACATTATAACAAAATAGAATATAAAAAGGTAAAGAGACGCAAACTCAGTATCCTGTTTCCATTGTCGTCCTATCGTCCTCTATCTTCAGTGTTTTGTAGATTCCAGCCTTGTGTTCTCAGATTGTAGGCTAGGCTCAACAAACTATCTTCCTAAAGAACGAGATTTTGATATGATGTTGATGCAAGATTAAGCTATGATGATGATTTGAAATAATAAACTTGAAATAAACATGATGCTATGAGATTTAAAGTGCTACATGAACTAAATACATGAACTCTAATTAATTGCCTATTACCAATGCTTGGATTCACATAGGTATTTATAGAGTTTTTCGAATGATTTTGATTAGCTGTCTTGATGGACGGTTGTGATAATTCCTGGCAGATCGAACGGTTGAAGAAAGATGAAATTGAAGAGAAAATAGAAGAAACCTAAAACCAGATTTTTCTATTTTATTATGAAAGAGGAAAAAAGAAGAGAAGATAAGAAATCATCTTTCTTTAAAAGAATAAAAGAAAGATTTAAAGCTGATAAATAATTAATTTAAAAAAATCAATTATTTATTTGTGGATGACATTCAGCTTTTCTTAATTAAATAAAATATTTAATTAAGTTTTTAAAAGCAGAAGAAAGCTTGTGATAAGAAGAGAGCTTTAATCATGTTTTATTGAAAAAAGTAGAATATCTCATAATTAAATAAAATATTTAATTATGATATGAGAAGATTTCACAATCAGGTAAAATACCTAATTTTGATTTAGAAAGAAAGCATAAGATATTTTTAATTAAATAAGATTTATTTAATTAAATCACTTTTATGAAATTAATTAAATGAAACATTTAATTAATTAGAAGAAGAATTAAAAATAGAAGAAAGAGAAATATTTAAATTTAATTAAATCAAAAGATTTAACTTTAAATTCAAACAATGATAATTAATTTAAATAAATAAAATGTATTTATTTAATTAATTAAGTGGACATATGAAAGATATAAAATTATTTGTGCATACAATTCGAAATACAACCTTGAAAGTTAGGATGGCGTTTGCGTGCTCTGCAAGCCGAGCTAGGGCGATCGTGCCCTAGCTCGTTCTCTGTGTGTTGCTCGCTTCTGCGTTGTGGGGGGGGTTTTGAAGCTATCGGGGCTGTGGTGGTGGGGTTTTTTTCTTTTCTGGAGGCCTTCTTGCTACTGTTTGGGTGGCTTGTGGGTGGAAGGGTTTTGATCCTGCCCTTGGGGTCTTTTCTTTTTTCCATTTCTTGCTAAAGTGTCCTGGGGGTTTGCATGCCTGCTGGGGATCTTGTTTTTTGCTATGCCGGGTGGGGAAACATCTGGGGTTAGCCCCAAATTGGATTTCCGTTCAGCATTTGGTTCGAAGCCTTCGGCGCATGGAGTGAATGTTTTTGATAATACGCTGTTTTCTTCAGAGATGGAGATGAATGATCTAGGATCGGTTAATGGTTCCCGAATTACGAAGATTAATGGGTGTTTGGAAAGATGCAAAGAGCGACCGAAGCTGATTATCCCGATGGAAATGCTTGCAGATGATATTGAATACTATTCAAGGCACTCTTTTTATTGCAAGTTCATGGGTTTGAGAGTCTCGCTGCATTTTTTGGAATCCTGGGCTCAACGGACTTGGATGCCGGAGGGGGAGATGGAGATTAGGCTCCTTGCGAACAACTTTTTTATGGTCTCTTTTGATTGCATGGCAGATCGGAATAAGGTCTTCGAGGGTGGCCCCTATTTTTATAACCAGGTGGGTTTGTTTATCAAGCCATGGCATGCTGGCTTCAACCCGACTGAGGCAATACCGAGTCGGATTCCAGTTTGGGTTCGGTTGCCGTGGTTTCCAGTTGAGTGTTGGCGGGATGACGTGTTGCATTTGGTGGCTTCAATGCTCGGTAAACCTATTGGGTCTTCACAACAGACGCAGTATAAAAAGGTAATGACTTTTGCTCGTATCTGTGTAGAAATTGATTTAAGCAAGCCACTACCAGATTCTGTTGAAGTGAGTGCTAGATCATATACTTGGGTTCAACAGCTAGATTACGAAACCCTACCTTTTCGGTGTCGTCTTTGTCATGAATATGGTCACTTGCAGCGTAGGTGCCCTAGGGCTAAGCCTGTGGGGCCCCAACCTTCTCAGCCTTCTCGTAATCCTCCTAGGACTGATAATGGTAAGGAGCCTATTCCGGGTGATGGTAATGGAGATGATGGTTATGTCCCTGTTAAGGCTCGCAATAGGAATCGGGGCCAGAAGCGGACCTTGAGGGAGAGGCAGGATGATGAAACTTTTAATAGGTTTGAGGTGCTGGATGATCTCAGCCAGGAGGAAGTGAATCCGGGGTTGTTGAACTTGGATCAGGGAACTTTGGGTACAGGACAGGATGGGCCACCATTGGAGGCCATGCAGGTTGTGCAGGAGATTGGGGTTGGGCAGATGGATACAGATCAACAATTGATTGTCCAGACTGAACAAGAATCTTCTATTGGAGCTTCGAAGAGTGGTGGAGGTGGCTCCCCATTGCCCCTGAAAGGTGGCAAGGATGTGGGGAAGAGCTCTTTGGCCTCCTCTCGTTTAGGTATTCAGCAAAATGAACTGAAGAAAGGGGTTGGTGACAGGACTTCCAAGCTGGGAAGGAAAAAGGATATGGAGAAGATTAAATTAACTGGGGAAACTTTGGTGGAGTCAGGGTCAGTCAAGACTCTTGATTCACATTTTTCATGCCCCCAAAATGATTGTTCTCTCATGGAATGTAAGGGGCTTGAACAGTGGCCCTCGACAAAAAGTTGTTCGTGATTTGGTTAGGAATCATTCTCCGGATGTTCTTTTTCTTCAGGAGACTAAATTATCTGTAGATAATATGTTGGCCATGGCTCCTAAGCTGTGGAAATATGGTGAATGCCAGTGTGTGGGGGCTCTTGGTGCTTCTGGAGGGGTGGCTTGCTTTTGGAACCCTCGGAAGATTTTCCCCCTATGGTGGATGTCCTCTAGATCCTCTATATCCCTTGTCGCCTCTTGGTATGAGACTGGTGAGTGTATTCTCCTCTCTAATGTGTATGCTCCTGTTGAGTTTCTGGGTAAACAACTTCTATGGTCCCATCTTCGTTTTGTTCGTAGCTTAGCTCCTTACCATCCGTGGGTTATGGCTGGCGATTTTAATGCTATTGTGGAATTGTCTGAGAAAAGAGGTGGAATTCCTAGGTTGGAGCCTTCTGCTCTGTTATTCAGAGATAGCATTTCTGAATTAAATCTTATTGATGTTCTACCTAGTAATGGTCGCTTCACTTGGAATAATAGGAGAATTGGTGAGAGTTGTGTTGCTGAGAGGCTAGATCGTTTCTTGGTTTCCTGTTATTGGGTTGGAAACTTATGGTCCACTCGATCTGAAATTCTTGATTGGAGAGGTTCTGATCATTGGCCTATTAAGCTTAGTATTATCTCTGCACGGGGGCCTCGGTCTCCCTCATTCAAGTTCCAGCTTATGTGGTTACGGGATCCCACTCTTCATGATTATGTGGCTGAGTGGTGGCGGATTGGTAGACCAACTTTTGGTACGGCAATGTACACATTCTCCAAGCTTCTTCAGTTTGTCAAATATCAGCTTAAAAGGTGGAATCGGCGATGTTTTGGTAATATCTTTCATGCTAAGGTTGCCGCACAGGAGGAGTTGAATAATATTACGCGGTTGATTCGTGAGAATGGGGCCTCTGAGGATCTTCTAAGGGAGGAGGCTAAGACTTTGAAAGTGGTTGAGGAATTTGAATTGCGGGAAGAAATCTATTGGAAGCAAAAGGCCCGGGTTGAATGGTTACAGGAAGGTGATAAAAACACCGCCTTCTTCTTCAATTCTGTGAAGGATAGGAGGCATGGTAATTCCATTCCTTTTCTGGTGAATGATAGGGGTGAACGTCTTGCCTCGTTTCAAGAAATCTCTGCTGAGGCATCTCAGTATTTTGCTACTTTATTTAGGGAGGATTCACAAGGGGGCTCTGTTGAGGAAGCACAAGTTCTTTCTTGTATTCCTCAGTTGGTCTCCAGGGAGGCGAATGAGTATTTGATGAAAGATATCTCTCTTGATGAGCTGGAGGGGATTGTGTTTCAGATGAAGAAGGGTAAAGCTCCTGGTCCCGATGGTTTCCCGATTGAATTTTTTCAGGAATTCTGGGATATCATAAAGTTGGATCTTCTGGCTGTTGTCCTTGAGTCCCAAAGGAATAAACAGATGCTTCGTGCTCTGAACTCCACCTTCCTTGCTCTCATACCCAAGTGTGAAGGGGCTGATAGGTTATCTCAGTTCCGGCCTATCTCTCTTTGCAATGTGGCTTATAAAATCATCTCAAAGTTATTGGCTGAGAGACTGAAGAAGTGGCTTAAAGTGTTGATTTCGGAGGAACAGAGTGGATTTGTGGCAGGTCGGCAGATTCTTGATGGGGTTGTCATTGCTACGGAGACCATCCACTCCATGGACAACTCCCATGAGAAGGCTATGTTCATTAAGCTGGATATGGCTAAGGCTTATGACAGGGTTAGATGGTCTTTTTTGCAGAAGATCCTTGTTGCTTTTGGTTTTGGTGAGGAGTGGATCCAATGGGTCATGAGCTGTGTCACATCTGTTTCCTTCTCAGTTTTGATAAATGGAGATCATTCTGAACTTTTTGGTGCCTCTAGGGGTTTGCGCCAAGGGGATCCTCTTTCTCCGTATCTTTTTCTGCTTCTTGTGGAAGGCCTTGGTCGTTTGTTGAAAAGAAGGGTGGAGCTTGGCATCATTCAAGGTTGGCGATGGGGTGGAGACTTGCCTCCACAATCTCATTTGCAGTTTGTTGATGATACTGCCCTGATGGGGATGGCTACTGTTAGGGAAGCTACTAACTTGAGGCAGGTGTTGGACATATATCTTGTTGCTTCAGGACAATTGATTAATGAGGAGAAGTCTTCCATATTCTTCTTCAACACGCCGAGCCCCATACAGAGAAGAATTGCTAATATCTTAAGGTTTCAGATAGGGGTTCTCCCTTTGACTTATCTGGGTTTCCCAATTTCTGTTCGCCATCTTCCCAAGGGTTCTTGGCAGAATATTATTGATAAGCTCCGTGCAAAAGTTAATCATTGGACCCACAGATGGTTGTCTTTTGCGGGGCGGGTTCAGCTTCTCAAGTCGGTGGTGCAGGCTCTCCCTACCTACAGATGTATGCTTTAGGTGGCTCCGATGGGTTTTCTGAGGGAGTTGGATTCTCTTGAAAGGCAGTTCTTATGGGCAGGTAGTTTGGCTTCTTCCAAGTGGAGCCTGGTTAGGTGGGATGTTGTGTGCAGCCCAAAGCAATTTGGTGGTCTTGGTCTTCGACAGTCTGCGTTATCTGGAGTGGCTGTGGCTGCTAAGCTATTTTGGAGATGGTGTGTGGAACAGGATCAGCCGTGGGCCAGGATATTATCTCATAAGTATTTCCCGGGGATTCCACGGCAGGATCTTCCTCGTTACCCTCTTGAGGGGAAAGGTTCAGTGATTTGGAATACTCTTCAGAAGGGTGCAAAGCTTATTAAGGAAGGTTTATTTTGGATCTGTAGACGAGGAACTGAGGCTCTCTTCTGGTCGGATTCTTGGGATGGATTCCCTCCACTTACTTCTCAGTTTCCCAATCTACTTCCTTTGTGCCAAAGATTTCTCGAGGCTGGCTGGGCTAGGGTGAGTGACTTCAAGTCTGTTGCTTCTTTTGGTCAGTTGGAGGTAGCTCATTGGAAGGATCCCGCAGAGTGGCCAGATTTGGGACTTGCGGAAGAAAGTGCTGAGCTTCACAAGATTCTTCATAGTAGGAGTTGTAGTTCTCTTCTGGAAGAAGATATTCTTGCTTGGACCCATAATCCTAAGGGGGTTTACTCTGTTGCTTCTGGTTATCAGGTGTTATTGGCTCAGAAGCTAACTGGGGCAGAGGTTCATTGGTGGAAAAGGGTGTGGAATAAACTCTCGTGGCCTAAATGCAACTGCTTTGTTTGGACTTTGGCTTGGAATAGGTGCTTGACCTGGGATAACATTCGTAAACGGGGATTTCAAGGACCTTCAATTTGTGTTTTGTGTGGGGGAGCGGAAGAGGATTCTTCACATTTGTTCTTTCGGTGCCCCTTTGTTGTGCAACTTTGGCATTGGTGGTGGGAGGTGTGGAAGCTTCCCTGTATTCATGCGTGCTCTTTGGTTGAATTCTGGGATAGTATGGGAAGACCTCCTTCTATGGCTTCCTTTTTGCAGGAAGTTTGGTTCGTGGGCCCTACCTTTCTGCTTTGGCAGATTTGGTTGGAGCGGAACCGCAGAATTTTTCGTGATCAGAAGTTGGTGGGTCGGCAAGTTTGGATGCGTATGCTTGGAATGGTGCAGGAGTCTGTTTTAGCTAAATGTGATGTGGTTTTCCCCTTGGAGAGAGGTGATGCTGAGTTGGTGGCCAGACTAGGTCTTCAAGAAATTCATTCATCTTTTGTCAGTTCTAGGAACTGTAGGCATGGGAAAAAGAGGGTCCAACGGGTTGGAAGGTGGTTACCTCCTCCCAATGGATTTTTAAAGATCAATACTGATGGTTCTTCTAGGGGAAATCCTGGGCCTGCTGGAATTGGTGGGGTTGGCAGGGACTCAGCTGGTTCGGTGATTTTTCTATTCTCTATACATGAGGGGGTGAAGACTGTTAACTTCATGGAGGGTCTAGCAATTCTTCATGCTATGGAGAGGGCCCTTGCTTTGGGATGGAGAAAGGTTATATGTGAAGCTGATTCACAGATTTTGATTAATCTCTTGAATGAGCGAAAGATATCTGATATAAATTGGCAGTTGGCTTCGGTGGTTCAACGGATTCTTCAAGTTAGTTCTCAGATGGAGGAGGCATCCTTTGTTCACATCCCAAGGGAGTGGAATCGCGCTGCTGACTGCTTGGCCAAATGGGCCTCTGAGCAAGATAGTGGTTGGAAGGTTGAGGATTGGGATCAAGTTAACCCTGAGCTGCATCTGGATTTAGACCAGTTCTTGGAAGAGGATAGGAGGATACATGGGGATAGTTGATTTTGTTTTATGTTGTGGGGTTTTCGCCTTGTTTTCTGGGACTGGGTCCCATGGTTATTATTGTAATGCTCTTTTCTGATTTCTAATAAAGTTTTTACCCCTTTGTTTTTAAAAAAAAAGTGGACATATGAAAATAATTAAATAAACTAAATTTATTTAATTATGGAAGAAGAATAAGATAAATGAATAATATAATTAAATTAAATAAATTTAATCATATGTAGAGGACTTTTGAAAACTAATTAAATAATAAATATTTAATTAATTGCCAGGATTATAGACATGAGCATTTTTATGCGTATACATTTTGCCCCTCTTTGAAGTGATGTGTGAAACGCATTGCTTCAAAGAAAATAATTTTTTTTTTGCCCCTGATATGTTTCTGATTTTTAATATTGATGATGCCCCCTCGGGAGGTAAATCACAGATGATTTGAAGTCTGAAAATGTGATAAAGAAGGTTGGATAATGATATTATGCCGAGGAGATAGTGATTTAGCTCCCGATAAATGATGTAAAAGATACCTCTGTTGATATGATGCCCCTTTTGATGGAGATGATGAAATGATGATGATGAACTGATAACTTTGCTTCCTGAAAAAAAACAAAGAGTAAATGATTGATACAGTGTTTGATAAATTTGCTTTCTGTGATAGAAAACAAATAGTAGATGAATGATTTCCTTGTTGATAAATTTTCTTTTTGCGATAGAAAACAAATAGTGATTGATGGTAGATCAGATTGATATGATATCGAGCTAGATAGATTTGTGTATTGGTTTTCCTGATAGGATTGATTGGGTGATATGGGTCTGTGATATGATGCACTGGTATGAGTCACTGATATCGATCACTGATATAGTTTACTTGATATGGGTTACTGATATGGGTCACTGATATGGGTCACTTGATATGAGTCACTGATATGGGTCACTTTGATATGGGTTGCGATTGCATGATGTGAGGCATTGATAGATAGAGAGATTTTGGTTGACCTTTTCAAAATTAAGGTGTGTCGGGAACACGCAGAGATCTTGGGCCAGGAGATAAGACTTTCATCACAGAGGCCAACACTATCAGGGGGCTCTAGTAGTTAGAGTTACGAGACTCGTGATATTTTTGATGTATCATTATTGATTCATTCACACATCTCGATGCCTATTATGTTTGGAGCATGTACGTTATTTTGGTCATATCTCATGTATCTCTTTGAAATTTTTAGCTTCATTGGACATTGGACATTTGTATTATTTTTGATGAGTGATGATATGCAGTGGAGATGATTTAACATGATATGCAGGATGATTCGATATGATGTTTTTATGATGATGATGATGACTGATGATGTATACTAATGATGTCAAGTAGGTGGATGACTTATGATGTGTATATGGAAATGTATATATGGAATGGTTGTTTTTGGATTTTCAAATGTAGGATGATAATGAATGCAATGATATGGAAAATGAGAGGATGATTAACGATATGATATGAATGCAATGTTCTGTAATGATGATTAAGTGAAATGATAAAATGAAATGCAATGATAATGACATGTATGAAAATGATAAGTGATATGAAATGAACTGCATGATATTGAAAATGATGAATGAAATGATAAGTGATAATGAAATGAAAATGATATGATAAGATATGATAATGAAGGAAAATGATATGATAAGATATGATAACGAAATGAAAATGAATGAAATGATGCAAATGTATAAAAGGAACATGAAATGAATATGAAAATGATAAAGTGTTAATGAGATGAAGATGATAGAGAATCTAAGTGATATGCAAATGAATGATAAATGATAAATGATAGGACCCAGCTGAAATGATAATGCAGGTAAAAGGTGATGATGAAACAAATGTTCAAATGTCCTCCACAAGAAAGCTCAAAACTATATGACAACAGTTGATGCCTTCATTCAGCCTTTCAAAACACCGATATGAATCCAATATGCAGATATATACAATGATCTAATAAATATGCAACTAAATGAAACTAACCAGTTTGTTGAGCCTATTTCAAGCCTTCTTGAATCATCATAGAACATTTTAAAATGTTGGAAGTATGTACAAGCATCAGAGGGGAAGTTAGCACCAATGATGACCAGAGTACAACTTTCATGATTTTTGATATAGCAAGCGAACACAAGCATCGAGGTATAATTGAACCGAGACGACCTGAGCATTTCTTGCATAAACAGACAAAGATTAACCACCTTTTTGATGTAAATGTGGAACTGTCATTGATGATATTGCTTTGGTCGTCATATCCTGTGACATATTTGCATCAGATTGACTATTAACCTCAAGACAATAGACAAAGAAAAATCATTCTCGTTCCTTGCCACTCTAGTTCAGTACATCATTGAGTGTGCTCCAGAGTAATGATATCGAAAATCAAACAACCTCTATTCAAAATGTAATACTGTTATTTCATACATTATTCAGATTGTTGGATCATCCAATAAACAATGATATGGTATCTGCTGAAAAATACTCGATGATTGAATAATGTTTTAAGTGAGTTGATTGTTTGTTTCATATGATCAGATCCTAGGCCATAGTCTAGCTGTCTTGGTATGCTCTGAAAGTTAAGTGCCCCCAGTTGAGTTTTTGTCCCGTTTATTGACACAACTTGCGGAAAGGAATATGTATAATAGTCAAGCCATGGTAAGACGTTTGATCACTCTTAGGCAAAAATGACGGCAGGATAATGCGGTTAAAAACCCTAAGACGCTAA
This sequence comes from Sequoia sempervirens, assembly GCA_007258455.2. NCBI lineage: Eukaryota > Viridiplantae > Streptophyta > Pinopsida > Cupressales > Cupressaceae > Sequoia > Sequoia sempervirens. The sequence continues at coordinate 101,678,148 of VDFB02179234.1, forward strand.
AAAGATGCGAAAAAAGGAAAGCTTTGAAAAGACAAAGTGCAAAATAGGAACTAATAGATGGAGAGGTACGGATAGCGTCTGTTTGCCAGATTTTCACTATCTGTATTTATTGCATTTTTCTGATTTTGTTTTGATTTTTTTGTATTTTTCTGTCAATAGACTGCCTGTTTGCCAGGTTTTCACCCTATGACATTTTTTTTTTGGACTTTTTCTGCTGTTTTTGGATTTCTTCGACTTTTTCTACTGTTTTTGGATTTCTTCAGGACTTTTTCTGCTGTTTTTGGATTTTTTCAGGACTTTTTCTCTGTTTTTGGATTTTTTTAGGACTCTTTCTGCTGTTTTTGGATTTTTTCAGGACTCTTTCTACTGTTTTTGGATTTTTTCAGGACTCTTTCATACTTAAACATAATATTTCTTAAGATGCATACTGTTGATGGGTTCATCAAACAGGTCTCCTTCTGGCGTTGATAACTTGTATGCTTCTGAGCCGTAGACTGCAATAACCGCGTAAGGGCCTAGCCAATTTGGTTCAAATTTTCCTTTCTTTTCTCAGTCTTGTTGATTTCGTGGGTTCTCTTTCAGAACTAGATCCCCCACCTGGAAGGTACGTGGCTTTACCTTGTGATTATAGCTGCGAGACATCATCTGCTAGTATGCCTTCAAATGGTGAGCTGCTCTTTGTCGCTTTTCATCTAGAAGTTCTAACTCTTGTAGTCGGGAAACTCTGTATTCATCCTCTGTTATGAGACCTTTCAGTGATACTCTTAATGAAGGTATTTCTACCTCTAAAGGCAATATGGCTTCTGCTCCATAGACAAGGGAAAAAGGTGTTGCTCCTATTGGCGTTCAGACACTAGTTCTGTAAGCCCACAAGGCGGGATTGAGTTGAATATGCCAATCATTCCCTGAGTCATTGACAGTCTTCTTCAAAATCTTTAGTATAGTTTTGTTTGAGGCCTCTGCTTGGCCATTCCCTTGTGGATAATAAGGCGTGGAATATCTGTGCTAAATATGGAATCTTTCACAAAGTTCATCGACATCCTGATTCTTGAAAGGCTAACCATTATCCGTAATAATGGCATTAGGAATACCATATCGACAAATAATGTAGTTGAGTATGAAGGATGAAATCTATTTTCCAGTGACTTTAGAGACAGGTACTGCCTCAATCCACTTAGTGAAATATTCAGTTGCTGTGATAATGAATTTATGCCCATTTGAAGAAGAAGGATGAATTTTACCCACTAGATCTAACCCCCATTGAGAGAATGGCTAGGTTGGTGTGAATGAGTGAAGTTCTTGTGCAGGAGCATGAATAAGATTCCCATGAATCTGACATTTTGAGCATGTTTTAACAAAAGTGAATGATTCCCTCTCCATTGTAGGCCAGTAATAACCCATTCTAATCAATTTCTTGGATAAGGTTAGTCCACTCGAATGAGTACCACAAATGCCCCCATGAACTTATTGTAAAGCTTTGTTAGATTCGTCATGTTCAAGACATCGGAGTAAAGTACCATCAAGACCACGGCGGTAAAGGGTATCAGCGATAAGGGTATATTGAGAGGATTGTCGAATAAAGTTACGTTTTTGGTTACGGGATAAGTCAGGTGGTAAAATGTCGTCTTTTAGGTAGGTATAAATCTTACCATACTAGGGTGAATCAGATCCTACCAAGTGGCAGATAATTTGGCTTTCAGGTGTGTCATAGGCAGGTGTAAATAATTGTTCTACTAGAAATTCATAGCGAGTCTATTTTTCTGGGAGTTGTACCAATGAGGTGATCGTAGCCATAACGTCAACCGCTTTTTTGTCAATCCTTGGAATTTGTGTGAACTGAATGTTTACAAAGTACTTTTTGAAGTCATCAATCATCTTCTTGTATGGAAACAACTTGTCATCCTTAGTCTGATAATCATCATTGATTTGGTTAATGACTAACTGTGAGTCGCCATAAACTTGTAGCTCGGTAATCCTCCATTCCAATGTTGTCTTTAATCTAGTGATTAGTGCTTCATATTCGGCTATGTTATTGGTGCATGGAAACATTAGCCTATATGACCGAGGAATGGTATGTCCTTGAGAGGTGACAAAGAGAATGCCCGCCCCCGATCCATGTTGAGTAAAAGAACCATCGAAGTATAAGGACCATAACTGCTTAGAGTCTGTCGTGAAAACATCAGCATCTGGAAACTCAATGTGTAAAGGGTGCTCTATTTGTAGAGGAGCGTCTGCTAATTGATCGGCAATAACTTGTCCTTTGATTGCTTTGCGATCAACATAGTGGATGTCAAACTCACTCAAAATCATGACCCATTTTGCTAACCTTCCTGTTAGCGATGCTTTACTTAGTAGATACTTGAGCAGATCAATTTTTGAAGCAAGATTGATTATATGAGTTAGCATGTAATGCCAGAATTTCTATGAAGCCAAGACCACTGCTAAACAAGCCTTCTCAATAAAAGTGTAGTTAAGTTCATGACTTGTTAGCATTCTGCTAATGTAATAGATTGCACGTTCTTTCCCTTCATGGTCTTCTTGTGCTAATAATGCCCCCAAGGATGTCTTGGTTGCGGCAATATATAGGATCAATGGTTTGTCTGGATTTGGTGGTACTAGAACTGGTGGGTTCATCAGGTACTGCTTGATTTGTTGAAATGTCATTTCACATTTGTCATCCCATCTAAAAGGAACATTCTTATGTAGGAGATGTGTGAATGGTAGACTTTTGTCCGCCAATTGTGCAATGAATCTTCTGATGGACTGCAGTCGCCCTTGTAATGACCTCAATTGACTGATGTTCTTTGGAGGAGGCATCTTCATGATTGCCTGAACTTTTGCAGGATCTACTTCGATTCCCTTTTCTGAAACAATATATCCTAACAGCTTTCTGGATGTGACCCCAAAAACACATTTCTTAGGATTTAGGCGAACTTTGAATTTCTCCAATCTGGTAAATATTTTAGATAGTATCTCGAAGTGTCCTTCTCTGGTGTGTGATTTTTCCAATATGTCATCTACATAATCCTCCATGAATGTGTGCATCATGTCATGAAAGATCGTAGTCATAGCTCTTTGATAAGTAGCTCCAGCATTCTTTAAGCCGAAAGGCATGACATTCCAACAGTATGTTCCCCATGGACAAGTGAAAGCTATTTTCTCTTGGTCTTCTGGTGCAATCTTGATTTGGTTGTAACTAGAAAAACCATCCATTAAAGAATACATGGCATGGCCAGCTGTCAAATCAACTATAGTGTCAATGCTTGGAAGTGGAAAGTCATCCTTTGGGCAAGCTTTGTTGAGATCTCTAAAATCAGTGCATACTCTAACACGTTTATCTGGCTTGGCTACTGGTACAATAGTGGAGATCCATTTTGCATAAGAAATTGATCTTATAAAGCCTGCATCGAGGAGCTTCTTGAGTTCTTCCTTAACCAGTAGTGCTACATGAGGATTCATCTTTCTGAGTTTTTGTTTTACTGGTTTAACTCCTAGTTTGATAGACAAATGATGCATAATGAGATCAGGATCAAGGCCTGGCATGTCTGCATATGACCAAGCAAAATTAACTTGATTTTCTTTGAGAAAGTTCATGAACTCTAGGATTTCTTTATCTGTCATTGATTCAGCTAGCTATAAAATCCTTGGATTATCTGAAGTTGCAATATTGATTTCCTTTGTAGGCTCGATCAAGATGGGCGATCGCTCATGATAGTGCTCCGAGAGAGTGTCAAGAGTCCCATCAGTTGGTGCCTTAAAAAGGTTTTCACCATCTGATACGCTCTTTATTTTATCTTTTGTTTGATCTAGCACTGCCAGATTATGGTTTTCACCACTAGATCATTTTTCTTTATTTTCATTTTTGCAGCTAGGAGACTTGACACTCTCCTGATTAAAGACTTCATACCGAAAATCGCTAGTGGAACAATTATCGACATCTTCGGCGGAAAGGAAGTTTATGATAGCTTCGTCATTGGGAAAAATAGGTATATCAATAGGTTCGGTCAGATCCCAGTCAATGAGATCAGGGTGGATTAAAGGTAACACGTCATTTGGTCGTGTGAAATCGGCGATGGTTAGGGTCAAGATAGAGTTATCTGTAGGATCTGAGGTGTGAGGTAGGTCAATGATGGTACTATTCTCCTGATAGTCTTGTTCGTTAAAATCTGATTCAGTATCACTAGACTCATAGTTGCGTTGTGGTTCAGATTCTTGTGGTTGGGATCCTGAACCGTCTCCTTTGATTAAAGTGGGTGTATACTTGTGTATGACATCTACCTCTTTGTCCCTCCAAAATTCATCATTGTGGATGGTATCCCATTCATATTCAACAGAATCTGTATCAGAATTATTTTCTATGACATTCAGGATTGATGCCAAACATGTCTCATTCTTATCGGAACCTTCTAGCAGTGTAAAAACATTACCTTGTAATTGTTTAGATGAGGTAGCATCATAGCCTATTCCAGTTTTATCATATGCAGCAAGCCCTGGAAGATGGATAGGCTCAACTACGCCTTCTTTTCATTTTCCAAGAGGACCATTGTCATATCCCATCTTTTGCATAATGGTATATCCTTTCCCATATTGATCTATTGGTAAGGTGACATTCAGAACTGTTTCTTATTCATCCTTATAGAGCCAATCCAGAATTGTTGTATCTTCAAGATCTCCCATGGGGAATCTTTCTTTGATAAACTGTCCATTGAACTTAGTAATTGGCTCTGTTTGTATTTGTGCTAATGTTGATGCTACTGATATTTGTTGTTGTGCAATAGAAGGTTTTCCATGTGATCGAGGAGATGTAGGTAGATTAGCAAGACAAAGGGAATATTTCCCAACTCCACTTTCCTTGAACTGCAGTTTCTTGTCCAAGATTTTGGCTAATTGGCTGATTTGTGTATCATGCTTAGGAGAAGTATTAGCAAGTGCTTCTCGATTATTTGGAACCAAAGTATCCTGATGAGCTTTGACATTGGCACAAGTTTGGGTGTTTGAATTATCAGCTGGTATAGTGATTTCCTGTCCATCATATGGAAACTTAAGACATTGATGGTAAGTGGACGGAACATCTTGCATTTCATGGATCCACGGATGACCCAACAAAATGTTGTATGCAAGATCTCAATCGAAAACTTGAAAAAAGGTGTTTTTGATAACAGGTCCCACTCTGATTGGTAGCATGATTAGACCTTTAGATGTTCTCTCCTCATCATCATAGGCTTTTATAGTAATCTTCCTTCTAGGATCAATGGAGTCTTATGCAAATCCTAATGCTTGAACCATCTTCAAGGTACATATATTTAGACCAGCCCCTCCATCTATTAGAACACGTTTAACACAGAACTTATGGATCATGACCTCTAAGTATAATGAAGAATTATGGGGATGCGTCATGGAAACATCATATTTGTCAGAGAATGAAAGACATGTGGGTGAGGACAAATGTCCTACCATGGCTTGAAATCTGTTGACATCCAAATCCGTAGATACAGTTGTTTCAAAAAGGGCTTTGTCTAAAATTTTCTTATGTGCAGGGGAGATCTTCAGGAGTTCTAAAATGGAGATTTGAGCTGGAGTTTTTCGAAGTTGGTTAACTAAGTCATATTGCTGTTGAGGAAAGGTCTCAGTGGATTTTGAAGAGGTGCCCTTCAAGACAACTTTAGCTTGTGCTCTCGTTGTGACATTCACTTGTCCATTGTCTACTTTCTCCTTGATTTTTATAACTTTGAATCGCTCATCATCTGTATAAAGGTGACGGATTACATTGTCATCAATTTGGTTCACATTTTTGTCAGAAAACTCTCCCTTTTGATAATTTGGTAGAGGATTGTGAAATGCTTGGTGATCTTCATTGGATTTTTGTTGTCCTTCTACTGTGATAATGCCTTTGTCAATTAGGTCTTGAATAGCATGTTTCAAAGCTTGACAGTTGTTTGTACGATGGCCTCTGCACCTATGGTAGTCACAAAAATAGGCCTCATTCCATGATGGAGGTTTTACACTAGGTTCATAATTGCATTGTGGTGGTAACGTAAGGACATTCTTTTCCATAACCTCTTTGAAAGCAGATTCCAAGGATTGTCCTAGTGGAGTAAAATTTCTTCTATTGGAGAAGAATGGAAAGCATTGTGGGTTCGTGTTTGAGGTATTCCCTAAAGTGTTGTTGTTGTTTCCCCGGTAGTTTTGGTTACTGACAGTCCCCTGATTGTTGTTCGTTGAAGGGGGATGATTGTTTCCTAGATTCACGACTGAATTGACATTATTATTACGAGTAGTGTTTGGGGTGCTTAGAACAAATGGCCTAGTTGTGATATGATTTGCATCTACAACACCATCATTTACAATGTTCTTGTTGCTGGTCCAAAATTTAGACTTGTCTTGATTGTTGTAATGGTTAGATGAGCTAGGATTGTCCCTGTCAAGTTTTATTGTCCCTCTTTTAACCAATGCACTTTCGATGGTGGTGGCATCCTCAATCAATTTTTCAAAGGAGGGGGGACAATGTAGATTTAAGCGATAGCTCATTTCTGAGTTGAGGCTATTGATGAAAGTAACCATTTTTTCCTTTTCAGGGACATGCCGTGGGTACCTAGCAAACATTCTCCTCCATCTTTGAAGAAAGGTAGTGAAAGGTTCTCCAGGTTTTTGTGCAACTTTGCAAAGATCAATCATGGTGATTTGGTGTTGAATGTTGTAGGAGTATTGTGTTATGAACAGATTGATCAATTCCTCAAATGTTTGAACAGGAGGTGTAATCTTAGATAGCCATTCCATAGAGTTAACTCCAAGGCTTCGAGGAAATAATCGTAGTAAATAAGTATCTTCGTGGGAAAATTCCAATGTCATGTTTCGAAAGTCTCTAATGTGGTCAATTGGGTCTGATTTCCCATTGTAACGATCAAATTTGGGAATTTCACAGTGTTTAGGAAATGGAATCATGTTGAGACTTCTATCAAAAGGATAAGGACATATGTCATCCAAAGTGTATTTCTTGGTTGTGGTTCCCCCTTGTAATTCTTTGACTGTTCCTTGGAGTACTTTAAACTCTTGTTTAAAAAAAGCTAAATCAGATGGGGATGTTTCTTCTTCTTTGCTTTTTAATTTCTCGGTATCGAAATCTTTAGGCAATTTAGCTCCTTGATCTGCTAAGAAAAGAAAATACTTTTCTTTGTCACGTTGTAGAATCTTTTCAAGGGCTTTAAGAAACTTGGGGTTTTGTTCTGCCTCTCTAAGTTGAAGTTCTTCCTCTTGCTCATCATCACTATCTATGGGAGTTTTGTTCATGTTTTTGTTCTTGTGTAACGAATTTTCCTCTCCATCAGCCATATTGTCATTATTAAAAAGAGGGTTGCAACTCACACTAAAAAGAGGACTATTATGTTCACCTTCTTCTTGAATGTTGTGGGTGGGAGCTTCTTGTTGGGATGTTTCTCCTAGTTTATTGTGTTGAGATCTTGTAAAAATAGGCATATGTAAGAAATCCTCAGATATGATCAAAGGTCACTGAAGGATTTGACTAGGATGCGTTGAATATTCAATTGAAGGTTGTGGTATATTTCCAAACTTAAGAGGTTGATTAAGATTGTGATGTTGAGACAATGCTAATCTTTGATAATAAACTTGAGTAGCCAAAGGTTCTACAGCGTAATCATCAGTGTATCCTCTAATGTAATCTTGGTATCTATGGAGAAATGTGCGATAATGGAGCAAGACGTGGCGGCTCTTATACAAGAATTCTCTGCAATCTAAAGTATTTTTGTAACTTAAGTTCTTTTTGGGCTTTTTGATCCTATTGAAAACTGACTTCTTGGAAAACTTGGTTGATTTCCACTTTCTCAATATGGGAGAGAAATCTCAGAGATTCGGGTCTGTGTATCAATTTTAACAGAAACTTAAAAGCGCTATTCTGTTTCCTATATGCGCTACAGAAAGAGGTATATGCACTAAAGAAAGAGTCAGATGCGCTGTAGAATACCTTATATGCGCAGAAACAGAGCGCAGATGCACAACAAAATACCCTAAATGCGTCAAAACAGAGCACATATGTGCCAGAACAGAATTTAAATGCGCTGCAATTTTTTCTAGATGCGCTAAAACAGTTTTCTAAAGACAGTTTTTGACCAATTTCAGCTGAAATTTTTTCATGTTCATTTTTGGATGATCCTTTATCTGAATTAATGTTTTTGAAAGCACAACAAACAATCTGATTTAAGTTGATCGTAACCAAGCACAGAATAAGACAAGCACAACCTAGGTTAGGCTAGGACAATATCCGCTAGACTCCACGTGGGTTTCCCCAACCGCATATCAGTAGCGTGTGAATCCAGAAGCTTGGCTGCACGGGCTCCCCCTTACAGTGCACTCTCTTCTCAGGCCAACCAAGCTTCCAACCCCCATGAAACTCCCATGGCGAGTTGATCACCTCTACTACTGACTGCGAAAGTGTGGAAGGCTTCACACCGACCGGTGCTGGACTAGCAGATAGAAGGTTTTTGGCTTTATAAACAATGGTATTTAGTTCGGGACCCCCATTCGAGTGGCCATACATGGGGCAAGAGATTAATCACCATTAAGGTGGCACTCCAGCCTGAAGAGGTTAAGCTCAACAGGGTTTAAGGGAGTACAACTCCGTCCATATGACACATCCGCACAAACAACCTTAGGTTTTCCCTTAAGATTTACATTTATATACCGGTTGGGGGTAACGTGGCCTTAGCTCTGTTGCCGGTTTGAGTCACGTTGGGGTGATGAAATCCCCAGGCAAGCCCAATTTCTAGAGTCAATAACTGTTTCTTTTGCACCCAGGATCGCACAAGTGCACAAGGGGAGAGGATACTTCGATTATCAAGTCAGGGTTACACAGGGAAAAGTGGGTCTAATCTTTTGATCACCTAGTTTGCACAGGGTGAGAGCATAATCACCTACCACTTTCAAGCACAATCAAGAAGAGTAGACAAGTTTGTTTTAAATGCACCAAAATCAAAAGTGATTTAATCTAAGTGAAGATTTTGCTTCACAACAGACATAGGGTTCGTTTTAACTGCATGATAAAGGTGTGGTGGCTACCCTAGATTGATTCATTTTAAACCCAGCAAGAAAGAAAGAAAGGAATTCTGTCTGCGGAAGGCATCAGACTCAGAATCCTTGTTACAATCCAGATGCGCAACTCTGTTGCTCAAAAGCGCTAAAACAGAATCCAAATGCGCAACTCTGTTACTCAGATGCGCGAAAACAAAACATAGATGTGCAATAACAGTATCTAAATGCACAATAATAGAAACTCATATGCGCAAAAATAGAAACTAAATTGCCACCCTGTTACCAAGATGCGCAAAAATAGATCCTAAATGCGCTAATCTACATGCAATTTTTTTTAGTTTTTCCAAAATATATTTGAATGTGCAAAAACAAATCCTATATGCGGTATCTAAACCCCTATATGCGCTGCCGAAAGTGATAGATGGGCTACTCTGTTTCCTAGATGCGCTGCAGAAATGTCCAAATGTGCTGAAACAGTCTTCAAATGCACCGAAATACCTGCAAAAATAAAATTTTCTGAATCTTCCAGATGTGCTGCCGAATGCCAGAAAACCTGTGAGGAAAACCTACAGGAAAACCTACAAGAAAGAAGTCTAAAATAGGGGCATAGGCCCCACGGTGGGCACCATTTAATGTGTGTATGAAAATATGAGTGCGTAAATAAATTGAAACAATTATTCAAACACACCAATAGAACATTATAACAAAACAGAATATAAAAAGGTAAAGAGACGCAAACTCAGTATCCTATTTCCATTGTCATCTTATCGTCCTCTATCTTCAGTATTTTGTAGATTACAGCCTTGTGTTCTCAGATTGTAGGCTAGGCTCAACAAACTGTCTTCCTAAAGAACGAGATTTTGATATGATGTTGATGCAAGATTAAGCTATGATGATGATTTGAAATAATAAACTTGAAATAAACATGATGCTATGAGATTTAAAGTGCTACATGAACTAAATACATGAACTCTAATTAATTGCCTATTACCAATGCTTGGATTCACACAGGTATTTATAGAGTTTTTTGAATGATTTTGATTGGTTGTCTTGATGGACGGTTGTGATAATTCCTGGCAGATCGAACGGTTGAAGAAAGATGAAATTGAAGAGAAAATAGAAGAAACCTAAAACCAGATTTTTCTATTTTATTATGAAAGAGGAAAAAAGAAGAGAAGATAAGAAATCATCTTTCTTTAAAAGAATAAAAGAAAGATTTAAAGCTGATAAATAATTAATTTTAAAAAATCAATTATTTATTTGTGGATGACATTCAACTTTTCTTAATTAAATAAAATATTTAATTAAGTTTTTAAAAGCAGAAGAAAGCTTGTGATAAGAAGAGAGCTTTAATCATGTTTTATTGAAAAAAGCAGAATATCTCATAATTAAATAAAATATTTAATTATGATATGAGAAGATTGCACAATTAGGTAAAATACCTAATTTTGATTTAGAAAGAAAGCATAAGATATTTTTAATTAAATAAGATTTATTTAATTAAATCACTTTTATGAAATTAATTAAATGAAACATTTAATTAATTAGAAGAAGAATTAAAAATAGAAGAAAGAGAAATATTTAAATTTAATTAAATCAAAAGATTTAACTTTAAATTCAAACAATGATAATTAATTTAAATAAATAAAATGTATTTATTTAATTAATTAAGTGGACATATGAAAATAATTAAATAAACTAAATTTATTTAATTATGGAAGAAGAATAAGATGAATGAATAATATAATTAAATTAAATAAATTTAATCATATGTAGAGGACTTTTGAAAACTAATTAAATAATAAATATTTAATTAATTGCCAGGATTATAGACATGACCATTTTTATGCGTATATAATAGCTATTAGGTAAATTAAGTATATTTATTAAATAAAAACTACAATTTCAAGGCTTTATTTTAACATATTTTTGCCAATTATATATAATAAACTTATAGATCTTAAATAAATATTATTGGGGTAACCTTGTTTGATAATAATATAGTTATTTTACTTATAATAATCTCAATTATTTATCTAAAATAATTTATATTACTTATAATACCAATTATAAATTATTAATTTCAAAAGGTCAACTTGAGAATGATACCTATAGTTACCTAATTTAATACAATTGCATGATAACACATTTTTTATAATGATAATATATATAGTGTATTTTATTTTTACCTTTAATAATAACTACTTGTTTATTATACATATTTTTGTGTCAAATATTATATAAAAAACTACAGTAAATTTAGTGATAAAAACATTATTAATCCCTAATAAAATTTATAAGATCAAAATTTCAAATTAAATTTTGATGTGAAATCTGACCTAAAATCTACAAATAAAAATTAATTAAATATCCATTTGACTCCTTTTTATCCATTCAAAAAAAATTATAACAATTGTTCTTATTTATATATTGAATCAAATCATATTACAAATATAAAAAATAAAAATAAATTTAGCAACCAAAATGTCCTCGCACTATCATACATAATAAAAAATAATAATTGAATTTTTATGTTAGTTCTTTCAGTGAGTTGATGCTTTTTCCATATTGTGTAGTTATGAAATGCATGTGGCATGGAGAATGCATGGCTGGGCAATGGTGTATTTGTGAGGATGGTAATAAAAACACATTGTACAACCCCAACAGAAAATGGAAAAGGGAAAAAATATTGATCGGTCAAAGATTAGTGTGTGATACTTAAGCCCAACCACTTCAAATGATATTAATGATCCTGCATTGCACCATCAAAAGATCAAAGCAAGAATATCAATAGTTTAGAGACATTGAATTAGGGAAAGATACAAAAAAATGAAAGAAAAATACCAGACATACAATTCCAAAAAGATAAAATAGAATTAATATATTTAAAATAAAATAATTTGTTAAAAACTTACACCCAATCAACCTTTCCTATGCACATGTGTTCTAAGTCTAGAAATTCTCCTAGAATGTTTACATAGCGGAAAAAGTGAATCATGTCTAAGAAGATAATTTTTCTTAGTGATCTGAGAGTTGTAAATGCTTCAAGGTTTGCATTTGTGCATAGAATTCAACATGTTGGCAAGTAGATATCTATCTCCTTGATATAAAAAATTTCTTCTATCATAAGGCTCACTAATCGCAGGAAATTTTCTATCATTGCTTCGATATAATAGGAGATATTGAGAGAAATAAGATTGCTAGAACATATCTTTAATCTCTCAAGTCCAATGCAATTACAAAGGACTAAGTTTTCCAAAATTGGACATAATTGTAACATTTTTTCAATGGTATTGTCAATCAGATCAATGTTATAAAAATTGAGTGTTGTCAGGTTGGCATAGCCACCAAAATTGTTGGGTATGTTTGTGAGAAGTAAATTCTTGAAAGCTAAAGATTTGAACCTCTAGCATAAGAAAATAGATGTGGGAACCTCAAATTGAGAATTATGATTATTTTGAATTCTAATCTCTCACATCCTTCATAGTAGCATCCTTGATCCACTTACAAATCTTGTCACTTGTACAGAAGGAATGTTGGTTGTTAAGCTCAAAAATTTTAAGGGGACCAGAATGAAGCTTAAAGATACCATCAATTATATCTTGGAATTCAATGAGGCTACATGAAAATTATACGTTTTCTAAGAACTTCCAAAGGCATTTCCATCTGTTAGACACAACAATACAACACACTGCTTGCTTCAAGGAAATTTTCCTTAGAATTGAGCTCAGTAAGCTATTTGGTAAATCATTTATGCTCTTACAAGCCATAACTTGATGAAGGGTCTTCCCCTTACCTACAAAATCTCACTACATACACACATAAAGAACAACCAAATGCAATAAGACAACAAACATTTTTCTATTACTAGAATGAATTTATATAATATGCGCCATCCTATGGGCTTCTTATTACATGCATTTTCCAATAGGCAGATCTGAGTTTCCCTTTATCCTATACTGTAGGATATTCTTACACTTCCCTTCAACCTGTTCTTGTACTTGCATTCCTTTGTCGTTTATTTCTTTCTCTAGTTCTCCAGGTCGACCTTGATCTTTCCCCTCCTTCATGTCATGGTTTCCATTATCATTTAATCAGCTTCCGAATTCACCAAGTTGTTATGTCATTATTAGTAGCTCCACTGAGTTGGCCGATATATGGGTATTTCACAACAATGATGTGGAATAAACCAATATCGCTCTGCCAAGTGTCATGATCGAATTCATCATTCACCAATGTTAACTATCATCGTTCATCACCTCCATCGAAATGTCACCAAGACTTTGGGGGAACTCACACTAAAGTGAATATGTTACATCGATAGAGCTCTCTTCGGACATCATCAAAATATCAAACAGACCCTAAAATATCTCTCACCAACGTACGTATGTGACATCGACAAGCTCTAGTGGGATATCACCAAAATTTCTAAAAGACACCAGAGGATCTCACGCTGACACCACCCAGTCACACCGACATCGCTAACACCACACCGTCGATGAGACACACCTAGTCAAAGAGACTTAGGAGTATCTCTCGCCGACACCATAAGGTCACCTCGATGCAACAATCCACTAAGCTCACAACCCTTAGAATTTCCAACAGACATGTGATGTTGAAGAGACATCCACAAAACTCCCATCAATGTTACTTTATCTCTTAGATGAAAATAACAACACCAAATCTGAATGTTGAAGAGACTTTAATGCAAGTCTCACCAAAACGTGCTTGTCACATAGACATGAAAGGAATCACCAAGTCAGGAGGTTAGTGAACTTGTGAACACCGCGACATGAGTTAAAAAAAACTTGGATCTTTACGACTCTTCACAACTTTGACCTTTATTCAAAACAAACAACCACATAATTTTTTTTGGCGATGCAAGATTTCTCTTTTCCTAGGATGCTCTTGCATCAGACACCTCGGGTAAGTGAATTGTTCCTAGATTAGGTAAACTTAGGAACATTGGATGGTGCATGGGATGGTAATCCCATGTTTATTCTTGACCCATAGCTACTCCTTATCCATGGGAGCCTTCCCTCTTGTAGGGTATCAACACAAATTTGTGTCACACTTTTGACCAACTTATCAACACAAGTTAATTTAAGTATTTTAACTAAATTTTTTTTTTTTCAAACATATGATCTTGTAAGATTCATTCTAGCTAAGTTATATATGTCCAAAAAAAATTCAACTAATATTGTTGGCTAAATGCATATTTAGCACCACTTTGAGTCTAATTTACCAAAAAATAAAATGATTCAAAAAACTAAATGTTTTAACAACTTCTACTCATGTAGGTGGCAAAAGATTTCCAAGGTGATGAGATGGTGAATTTGGGGAATTTGAACCTAGATTTTGATGGTGGGTCCCCTCCTGTTGGTAAGGTGAATTATGTTGTTAATGTGGATGAGTCTACTCAGGTGTCAGCATCCAAGGATTGGGGAAAGGCCAAGTTTATCCCTGATGTCTCTCAAGATGAGGATCCTCCTATTGGCTCGCATTAGGGTAGGGGTTTGTTTTGGGGGCTATGGATTTTTTGCAGGCGTCTAGTGTGGTGAAAGAAAGGGAAATATTTCTTTTAATTTATTGATGTGGCTAGTTCAAGAAGTGCATGACCTTCACAATAAGCATGACACTATTTCCCATTGCAATAATTCCACTTTGCGTAATCTTAAGGAGGACTCCATCTTTGGTTTGGCCAAGTCATTAAATTCCAATGTCAACTATGTGGTGGACGAGGTGGCTAATCTGAAGAAAGACTATGGGCCAAGGCTGGTGTTGCTAGAAAAACATAATAGGAAGCTTCGTAAGGGCATGTACACAATTATTAATATTAGCAGGGAGAAGTTCGAGGCTTCAGCTGAAGGTATGGTTTTCCTCAACCAGAAGGCTAAAGAATGGGTGGGCAAAGGACTGTTTGATGAGCACATGAGCAAGGATAGGGGGAAGAGTGTTGGCATGGAAATGTGGGCCATGGATTTGGGAGTTGGTCTGAGTGTGCATACTCAAAGTTAAACCAAAAAGTACAAAACGGTCCCTGGGCAAGATGTGGATGATATCATGGAAATGCACGATAGGTTGGCATCTAAGGACTTGGAAGCGCAAAGGATGCTCAAAGAACTTATCTAATGGTCATGTTTTGCTCTATTATTTTTGTTGTTTACTATTGTTTTCACTAATGGTCTACTAATGTTCTGTGAATTAGCTTGTTTTTGGTGTGTTGGGTGGGCAATCCATTGTTACATCTTTTTCTACCACTATTCCTTTTTGTACAAGGTTTAAAGTACCCTTCAAAACCTATTTATCGTTAATAAAAAACAACTTTTACTCACGTAAAAAATATTTTTAAAAAAATATAAAATACCCTTTTGTAGATCCATAAGTTTAGTTTTCAAAATGTATATATTTTAACAGTTTAATCATTATTTATATTTTCCTTTTTATTTTTACTAAATGTAGGTTATCAACACAAAACATTAGGTTGATTACTATATCAAGGAAAAATAGTAAAAATTATTAGAATTTTAAAAAATAAATTTGATTCCCTAGACACAAAAATCTATTTAAAGATGGTATAATTTCTTTTCTATTTTAAATAAATAATTAATATGAAAGTTGACGTCAATTGGAAACAAGTAAGTTTTAATACACACACATTTTAATATTTATTTAAAAATATATATTTATCAAAATTGGAAATAAATATATTCATGCCCTAAAGTTTCAAGTTATAAATACATACAAAAATATTGAAGAAAAAAAATTAAATTTACTATATAAAGATTGACATCTTATGTAACTTCATTTTTTAGCATTTTATTAATGTTAATTTATAAAAAAAAAATATTCAAATATTTTTTTACTTTTTCAAAAAATACAAACATAAAATATACTAAAAATAAATATTTTATTAGTTTACATCATTTCAAAATTAATATATATATATATATATATCACTTTTTAGTGATTCAAGTTTAAAAGTTGGATCAATGTTAGTTGGTTCCTTATAAAAGTGTGTCATGTTAGGTCTCAAAAATGCAGGTTTGAACGACAAGAGGTTGCCAAGCTCTCACAACGTTTTTGGCTAATGTACAAGGTCAAATGTTGAATTTGAACCTTCTTCTCTTTAGGCTCTGCCAGACCTAGGCGGGTGCACCTTTATAATTGAAGCGGATTTAGAGTTGTATGACTTGATTGAGTTGATGGATCTATCACAATGGCATAAATGCAATACATGATAGCTTGCTAGATTCTTTTACTCCCACTATATGAAAAATAAAAATTTATATATATTTCATTTTTAGACTTGATTGAGTTGATGGATCTATCACAATGGCATAAATGCAATACATGATAGCTTGCTAGATTCTTTTACTCCCACTATATGAAAAATAAAAGTGTATATATATTTTATTTTTATGAAATTTATCTTCTAGGGTGTGACAAATCAGTGCCTTCTATCCACATGGGCAATGGAGTTAAAGAATGATATGTGTTTCCCTCTTTTGGCTTAACTCTAGTTGCTAGGCACTTTGAAAATGAGGTTCTCTGGCATAAAACTTCACTAAATTTATGACTTGCATAAATTGTGTTGGAATATTTCCTTACCAGGTTCTTCTTCAATTATCCAAAAGAAATCCTTAAATTACTATGACTCATTCAAAATAATTTAAAACCGACTTGTAGACACCAATTGATTAAATCACACAAAATGAGAATACATTTTGATAAATCAAAAATATACTTGATATACTGATTTAAATAATTAAAAGACCTCCAGAGACAACCAGATAAAAAATAGCAATAACCACATCACAACAACTAAACACCAAGAAAGGATTTCACTAGTTTAAAACATTATCTCCATTGTTTTGCTTCAAAAAAAATTGTACATTATATGCATCCCCTGTTCTAATTATCTCCTATTTCTACTTCCTAATTCTAATCCCATGTTTATTTGATTTTATCTAATATATATACATTATATCTTCAGTAATTGTGACTTCTCATTATCTGTGGGCTCTTCATTATATTTTAATACTTCCCATCCTCGTGAAAGTATTTTACCTTGTGTTTTAACTTGTTCATTTTCACCTGGTGAATAAAAATAATTATCCTTTGAATGATTTAACGTATTTCTTTTCACCTTTATATTCCTTATCATATTCTTGTTTTGAATCCTTAAATTTTTCCCAGCATTCATTTTAACATTGGCCCTTAATCCTTCAGCGTTACATGCATCATCATAGGGACTTTATTTTTTCCCACCGACTTCAATTCTCTTGCCAATGAAGTTTTCATCGGTGTGATTTAAAAATTTTGCTCTGATCCTCATTCTCTCGCCGATGCATTTAGGGCTTTTGCTTTGTCTTCAACAATTTTAGGGCTTCTACTGTGATGATAAGGAAAATCATCTTCGCACTTTGCAGACACTTCTTCATTCATTTCCATTTAAGTTGATGACTCTTTCTCCTCAGACAAATGTTGATTCAACTCTTTTATTTTGGTTGCTTATACATGCTTCTAAGTCTCCCTGTGTCTTTCAGTCGAGTATCTCAGATTCATAATCACTATGGTTTCAATAATCAATCCCTTGCGACGTGTATTCCAAACCGATTTCCTTAGATGGCCATCATCAAGGCCATGGTTTACAGACTCTTTCTGAGTATCATCTGTGAGAAAGATCAGTTCTGGGTTGCTTGGATGTCCACCGCACTTACAATCTCCTACGCATGTCAATATGTAACAATACGACTTTCAAGCAATTGTTTTGAACATCAATTGTCTTCAATATATCAATTGCAAGCTTTTGCAACATGTAACACCGTGGAATTCTTTCCCAATCTCATGCAAGAGATTCTAATTTCTCCGAAACTGTACACACAAGCTGTGGATTTTGTCCAAAGATGGAGTTTTGGAAAGTAAACTTCAATATATGTTTTTCACCCATATGTTGACACTTTGATGAAGTGAGGACAGTATCCTAAGTAGGAGGCCATGTTAACTTCTATCGATTGCATATTGCATTCCATGAGATGACCTTTCTTTAAAGATCCACAGTCTTCATTCATTTCACTATTGTTGCGCTAATGGCAATTCCATAAAAATTGTGCCAGATCTTTTATGCAAATAATGCATCATATATTCATAGCACCTTTAACATCTAATACTTCATTTCTCAACAACTTGTGAATCCAAGACATACGCCATATAATTGCTTGCCTTCTTACTATTTTATGCAGATTTCACGTACCTGTGTTGTTTTCCCCTCTTAATATCTTTTGAATTATTAAAAGATCCCCATTAAAATATCTTGAATGGTGAATGGCGCCCATATATATCTATAGAATTCAACGAGAAGAATAGCCCATACGGCTATCATAATGATCTTCAATTTCATTTCTATTTCTTGTAGTGCCTCTTTTGTAATCTGCAAGCTATCCAAATTCGATATACTGCCTTTTAATGATAGAATATGCATTTGAAGAGCTCATGCGATGGAGCTAAGCCTACATCTTTCGCCTATTGCAGTTATGATTTCAGGGCTTATTCATAATACTTGTTAGCTACCAATGTTTTGAAGCAATCTTGTGCCCGTGGATCTAAACTCAAAGTTTCATTAATAGAATTACCATTGTGATCTCCACAAAACTCATAAAAAAGCCTTTATGTCAGAAGGTGCTTGTTTGTGTTATCTCTGCCATTTCATTGATCAATTTATCTTCCCTTATTTGTTCCTCATTGGGATGATTGGAATTACCCCTCAACTGATAATTTTGTTCTCTCATTACTGCTTGTTTTGGTGTCTTATGATTCTCTTGGCAGATCGATATTCCACTTCTTCATAATTATGAACACTTCTTACATATTGTCAAATATTGGCCAATTGGGGCCTTGGAAAGAGATACACTTGGATGAGTGAGTTAGCATCATCAATAATAGATGCTTCTATGAATTGACCATCAACTGCATTTCTTTTAGAATAATGACATAGGACTTTTAAAATTATTAGATTTAGGTTAACCTTTAATGAATCCTCAATTTGGCCAAACCTCTTATCAAGGGTGTGAGTTTTGATAAAGGTTCCTAACAAGCCCTGAATTTCCCAAAGGGATCTTTGATTTCAAAATATTTGAATGTTACTGACTGAGTGGTTAATCTCTAACATCAAGAATTAGTTATCAAGTGTTAGGAGAAAGATAATTATGACACTGAGAATAATCAGTTTCTAACAGGTCAAGGAGATATTTCTTTGGTAAAGCTCATTTGAGTTCCACAACTTTCTTGAGTGTGCAATAAGTCCAAAGTGTTTGAAAATGTAAATACTATGAGATGGGGGATATTGTATAAAATTCTCAGCCCTAATTCATCAAATTTGAGAACTTGCACTATGAAGAATGAGTCAAGTAGCCTCAAAACCACTTTAGAAAATTAAACAAAACTTCTCCTTCAGCCATGAAAATTGCACCACCATGTTGTGCCATGATAGGGGAATATAGTGTAAAAATGGTTTTGCACGAGCTCATCAAGATTAAAAACTGTCAATGTTCAAAGTAGCTTAGTCATTTTCTACAAAATTGCGTCTGTCAAACTGTGTAAAACTCATTCAGTTTTGATTTTGAAAAAATACCAAACGATGTCCAAACACCTTGAAAATTGGCATGGAGGTGGATTTTGGTGTAGAGAATCAAAGGCACCAATCAGTTTGTTATGACCATCATCCATTTGCTTAATATTTACCCTCAAAGTTGACCATTTTAACATAATTTTCACTGTACTGACAGAGGATTTTCTCAAGAACCCTTCAATTTGTCACTTTGAAACTTTGTCAAATCATATCGTATGAAGCTGAAAATTGGCATACACACTTGCATATGTTAGATGAACACACCTGCAAGATGGCATTGCATGAAAATGACCAGATGGGTGCTGTCACAATAGTGGTTTACAATTCCTGAGAGGAACGAATTTTAGCTGAAATCACATATTTTTAGAAAATATAATGATTTAAGCCTTAAAAATTTCCATTTTAAGGATTCCAATTGAATATGGTTTGATCAAATCACCTTAGATCAAACCCCCTTGGATAGAACCTCGCTAGTTTTAAACCATACCTATAAATGCGTCTCCTTTACACCTATCAAAATGCTGATAAGAAATCACTTTTGATTTATCTTTTGGGGGATCAAATGAATTCATTTAAAATTTATTTGAAATGATTATGGTATTTCTCAGAACAAGCTATCCAATGAATATAATTTTAATATGTTTTGGTTTTGTTATGTATTTGTTTTTGAAGTTTTATTAAACATAGGTTTTTCATCGAAAATTAATTTCTTTGTTCTTCACATGTGGAAAAATAGAAGATTATCAAAACAAAAAATTGAAAAATATGAGTGCACCAGATATTGAAGTCCTTGATCCAACAAAAAAAATTAAATTAAATTTTGGCATATACAAAAAAAGTTACGCGTTATACGGTCACGCTGTGTCTGAATTGTAGTTCTTTTGACTTTGAAACTTGATTAAGGAAAAAATATTCAATAAAAAACTATCTAACCAAGTGGAAGCACTAGATATCAGAGTTACAAATCTAAATTTGAAAGAATTATAATTTTATCCTTCATGGAAAAAAAGTTATGCGTTATCGATGTCGTCACTTTTTTAAAAATGTTGTTTACGAAAAAATCAATCAATTTTCGTGGGAGATGGAAAAGAAGTGCAATTTGATTCCAAAAATTTTGAAAAAAATATTTTTAGAATCTACAAACAAAATTTGATGAGACTCTAGTTTGCACCATCTTCAAATTCCTCACGGTTTAGCCGCTATAGGTGCTCGAATGTGAAGATTTAGTTAAAAATAATAATTTCAGTGTCCAGTTTGGCCAAAAATTATAAACCACTATTATGGGATCACCCAGATTCAAAGTTATGATTTTTCAAAATGTGCTCTTTTGGGCTGATTTTTCAACTAAGTTTCTGATTTGAAGGTTTCAACATGTCACAACTTTGTATTTTTACCCTGTACTCTTTTTCTCAACCTCAACTCTCGAGCCATCTCCATTTTTTTTTCATGTCTCTTTGAACAACTTCTTACCACTAGATTACCTCTATGCCCACCACACCCTTTTGGGTTGCTACTCCTTGTGCCTGTATTGTGCTGCTGCCACAAATTAGAACTTAATTTTCTCTTTCCTCTTGAAACTTGATCTCTAAACGAATACAAATCATTGCAATTACTTTGTTCCTCTTCATCTAATTGTTGCTTCTCTACACTGCAACAAACAATAGAGTTGGATTCTTTCAGCTGCTTTTCCTTCTCTTTTAAAGAAGTCAACACATATTGCTTCCCATCTTTCCGGATGGTATACGCATTCCTCCTACCATCATAGATGGCTTCCCTATCGAATTCCCATGGTCTACCCAACAACACGTGGCACACTATCATAGGCATCACGTCATGCAACACCTTATCTCTGTAAGAACCAATCTGAAGACTCACTAAGAACTATTCTCTCACAGACATTTCGTGCTCCTTCTGCAACCAACAAACTTTGTATGGACTAGGATGCTTATTCCTTTTCAAACCTAGTTTTTCCACCATTTCTTCTGAAACTAAGTTATTTGTACTACCACTATCAACAATAACCTTGCAACACTTACCTCTAGCCTTGCACATAGTCTGAAAGATATTCCTTCTTTTGGATGGTTCCTCCTCCATCATCTTTGGAGTCACCAACACTCTTCTCATCATGAGAGATTCACCTTCTTCTAGGTATGCTACTTTTGGAAATGCATTACACTCCTCATCTTCTTGTGCCAAGTGATTTCTTGTCACACTCTTCTTGCTTCCCTCTTATATTTGATCACACTCGGATGCACGATGACCAACTTCTCCACACTGGTAACACCTAAATGGAAACCATCTGCTACTGCTACCATGTCCTCTTGCTGGTACCTCCTTTTCTTTGATGTTGTGTCCCACTTCTTTTCTCCACTTGGGCTTGGATTCTACCTCAATCTGCTTGCCTTTATTGCTGCTCACTTGTCCCTTTTCAGTTCCAAATATTCACCGACTTTTGGAATTGTTTATTCAATGCATACTAGTATGCTTCCTCAATCGTGGTTATCTTCAGCATACTCATCTCATCCTGTATGTTAAACCTCAAGCCATTCACATACCTGGTTGTCTTTTCCCCATCAATTTCATGCCCTCTAGATTGAATAGCCAGTTTGTAAAATTCTTCCATGTAATCTTTTACACTCATATCCTTTGGCTCCAAATTTTGCAATTTCTTGAACAACTCCATTTCGTAATCTCCAGGCATGAATTCCTTCTTCAACTTTGTCACCATTTGGTTCCACCTCGTTATTCAGGGATCTCCATCCATTTCTTGTTCTTTCTACAATCCTTTCCACCATAACGCAACATGCCCTTTCAATTTTGTTTGAGCTATCTTCACCTGTTGTGGGTCTTTAATGTCCTCCAATTCAAAGTACTCCTCTAGCTCTCTAATCCAATCGATCAACTCATCTGGATTTAATGTTCCAAAAAAAGTTCAGCAAATCCATCTTATTACTCTTTGTTATTCTCAAAAGAGCTCTCAAAAGTCTTTCTTGTTCAGCATCTACTAGTTGTTCCTCCTCCTCCTCCTCTTCTTCTTCTTTTTGATTTCTTCCGCATTCTCGCATTCTCTTCCTCTTTCTCTTCTTTCGCTTCTATTACCAACCCCTACTCCCCCTGCTTTCTGATACCTTCAACCACCATGTCACAAAATATTTCAAGTATAACCTCTAGTCTGGTTCTTCCTCTTCCTCTTCCTATTTGGAGTAGCATCTCTTCCAATCAACGATTTCAACTCTCAACTATTTGGGATTCCACACACACCCACAATATTCCTTTGGAGCTCTGCACTTTCATCACTCACTCCCATAGATCCTAGTGGATACTCTCCATGCTCAAAACCGCTTGCTCTGATACCACTTGATGAAGGGTCCTCCCCTTACCTATAGAATCTCACTGCATACACATGGAAAGAACAATCAAATGCAAGAAGAGAACAAACATTTCTTCTATTACTAGAATGAATTTACATAATATGCGCCATCCTATGGGCTGCTTATTACATGCATCTGCTAACATGCATATTTGAGTTTCCCTCTATTCTATATTGTAGGTTATTCTCACACTTCCCTTCAACCTATTCTTGTACTTTCCTTCATCTGTTGTTTATATCTTTCTCTAGTTCTCCAGGTCGGCCTTGATCTTTCTCGCCCTTCATGTTGCGGTTTCCATTATCATCCAATCAACTTCTGAATTCACCAAGTCATTATATCATTATCAGTAGCTCCATCAAGTTGGCCAATAGATGGGTATTTCATAACAATGATGTGGAATACACCAAAATCACTTCGCCAAGTGTCATGATCAAATTTTCCATCCACCGCCATTGACCATCATTGTTCATCACCTCCATCAAAATTTTGCCAAGACTCTGGGGGAACTCACACCAAACCAGATATGTTACATCAATAAAGCTCTTGTCGGACATCATCAAAATTTCAAACGGACCTTGAAAGATCTCTCACCAAAGTACGTATGTCACATCAGCAAGCTCTAGCGGGATATCACCGGAATGTCTAAAAGACATCGAAGGATCTCACGTTGACACCACCCAGTCATATCAACATCACTACCACCACACCGTCGATGAGACATGCCTAGTCAAAGAGACTTAGGAGTATATCATGTTGACACCATAAGGTCATCTCGATGGAATGGTCCACTAATCTCATAGTCCTCAGAATATCGAACAGACATGGGATGTCGAAGAGACATCCATAGAACTTGGTGCAGTCGAGATCAGAGGGCCTTGTTAGGCTATCCAATCACGCAGCCAAAACACAAACCACACAACATAAAAATTGACACACACAAATCAAAAACATTCTTTTATTCATTTAGAACAACATTACTTTCAATAATTACATCTACAAGGAATTTCCCTATTCCTGTTGGCTACTCGGCCAGTGCTACTTCTCTCTCTACCAGTGCCTTTCCTTCAGGTTGGTTGGTCGGTTGGCTATTCCGCCACCTTCACTTCTCTATGAGCTCCTGGCTACTTGCTTTTTATCCCCCCTATTGCTTCCCAATCTTGGGCTATCATTTTGTAGCATCATCCTCCTACATGTCATCCTGGTCGTTATTCCTTATTTATGTTGTAGTATGACCATTTGGTTACCTCCCTATCTGTAGCTCCAAGCGTCGACTAATCAACATTCAAAATCACTAGGTGGTTACCTCTTCACCAATTCATCCAATGGGAATGAATTTCACAACAACAATGTGGAATTCATCCATTCTCAATCTCCCAAGTGTCATCTTGTCATTCATTGTCTACCGCCGAATCATACTGCTCACGCTATCAAGTCCACCATCAATCTATCAGACCATCGGACTATCGGCCAAACTCAAGTCACCTTTCGTTGATATCACCATGTCTTACTGATATCACATTGTCACTCCATCTTATCGTCCTATTGGGGAGACTCAAGTTCAACTCCCACCGATGAAGGTCACTCTCACCAATCAACATATCATTTCGATGTGGGTCCACCTTATGCTTTGTTCATCATTCCATCGCCACATCATACATCACAATCCAGAACACGGATGTGGATTACCCAATCCCATCATGCCATGTGTCTGTACACATCATCGTCGAATCAGGCCTCACACGTCACCCGACCTTCTATTGCCCCATCATTGGGACCTTGATGTATCTCTCACCAATACACCTACGTCTTGTCGATCATTGTTTGTCAGCCCATCACTGGGACAAAGGTTGATGTCTTGCCGATATGGAACACTCACGCCGATGAACCCGTTACTTCCACCACCATCGAGCCATCACTGGAACATGGGGAAATGTCATGTCGATAAAGCTAAGTTCAAACAATGTCGCCAAGGAGGGGGTGGAGCATGATGCTCTTGCATCAAACTCCCTAGGTGATTAAATTTCATGTGCTCCTACACATGGAATCTATCAGGACATCCTTCAATTCTGATTTCTTCTTCCACACCTTCCAATTGTTCAGTCTTCTCAACTGTTGCTTTTGTAGTTTCACTATCTACACTTGTCGACTTTTCTCCTTCTGGGCATACCTTCTCCTTCAAATCTCTTTGCAAAATTTAGATCCCCACCATTCTTCCTCACAATCTTCTACCTTTGAGGGAATTGACCCATTGTAATTCATCCTCCTTTGAGAACATTCCTTCCATTGTTCATCCACTGCCATACTAAACAATCATTCAATCTTTTGTATCTCCTCAAGCAACCCTTGATCCTCATCGAACACTGGACCATCATGCAACATCAAATCTTCTTCTTTACTAGCTAATTCTCCTTCCAATAATCTTTTGATTCTTCTCATCTCCTCTTTCAGATGAAGATCGTCCTTTCCAACTTCTTCATCGAACATAGGGCTCTTGGAGTTTTTTTTCTGCTCCTTTTCATCTCTCTCTTTTTCTTTTATAGTTGCACCCACAAGCACATCCTTTGTACTTTCGGCAACCTCCACCCTTGGTGCAACCCTTTGCAAAGTGAACATTGCCTCTATTTTCACAATCTCTTCTGCAAACACTAAATCTTCCTCATCTGGCCCTTTATCAAACACAAGACCTCTGCAAATCTCCTTGTTTTGCATACCT
This sequence comes from Sequoia sempervirens, assembly GCA_007258455.2. Lineage (NCBI taxonomy): Eukaryota > Viridiplantae > Streptophyta > Pinopsida > Cupressales > Cupressaceae > Sequoia > Sequoia sempervirens. The sequence continues at coordinate 101,703,904 of VDFB02179234.1, forward strand.
GCATTCATATCATTAGAAAATAAACTAAGAGACCAGGTGGTCTCATCGAGTGTCTCCTCTCTGGACACGTCCTCTTCCTTTCTCACTTCTTCTTTCAGTGCTCCTTGTTGCACTTCCCTTGCATATTTCTTTGTGAACCTCTCTTCAAGGGCATCCAATCTTGCTTCTATTTTTCTCAATTCTTCAATGAGCTTCATTTCGCTCATCTTTTCCCAATAGTCTTCCTAGAATGGGATTATCACTAGTCTCTTCATGAACATTCTTATCCTCTTACCTGAAGACATCTTCAAGAACTCGCAAGTTCCTCTATAATTACAAGTCTTCCTTGCAACACTTCTCTCTTATCAATTAGGGTATCCACCCTCTGCGGTTATAGGTCCTTCCTATAACAAATTCACACTTCACTCTAAGCTTATGTGCCTCCTCTACCCTCTGCAGTCATAGGTCCTTTCCTACAACAAATCTCTCGAGGGTTCAAGTTCTCTACAGTTACAGGTCTTCTCTCACTTGCAACAATCTCCTCTTTTAGAACTCAAATCCTTTACAGGTACAAAATCCTCTTCTGCAAAAAACTCTAGGGTTTCTTTCTGAGACAACAACAAAAAACATCTTATCGTGATCTCTTTCACAAATTCACTTTCATGCCAACGATCTCTTGCTCTGATAGCTTTATAACCTGCTCTGATACCACTTGGTGCAGTCGATATCAAAGGGCCTTGTTAGGCTATCCAATCACGCAACCAAAACACATACCACACAACATATAGATTGACACACACAAATCAAAAAAAATCTTTTATTCATTCAAAACAACATTACTTTCAGTAATTACATCTACATGGCATTTCCCTATTCCTGCTGGCTACTTGGCTAGTGCTACTTCTCTCTCTTCTAGTGAATTTCCTTCAGGCTGGCTGGTTGGTTAGCTATTTTGCCACCTTCACTTCTTTGCAAGCTCCTAGCTACTCACCTTTTATCCCCCCTATTGCTTCCCAGTCTCTAGCTATCCTTTTGTAGCATCATCCTCCTACATGTTAGCTTGGTTGTTATTACTTCTCTGTGTCATAGTATGACCATTCAGTTACCTCGCTGTCTGTAGCTCCAACCGTCGACTAATTAGTATTCGAAATCACTAGGCGGTTACCTCTTCACCAATTCATCCAATGGGAATGAATTTCACAACAATGATATGGAATTCATTTGTTCTCGATCTGCCAAGTGTCATCCTATCATTTTTCATCTACTTTCGAATCATACCACTCACGCTACCGATTCCACTATCGGTCTATTGGACTATCGGCCAGACTCAAGTCCACCTTCCGCCAATATCACCATGTCTTATCGATACCATATTGCCACTCCATCTTATCTTCCTATCGGGGAGACTCAAGTTCGAGTCCCCACTCTCACTAATCAATGCATCATTTTGATGTGGGTCCACCTTATTCTCTATTCATTATTCCATCGCCACGTCACGCATCGTAATCCACAACACGGATTTGGATTACCCAATCCCATCATGACGTGTTTTTACATGTCACCATCGAATCGGGCACCACACATCACCCAACCTTCTATCACCCCATCATTGGGACCTTGATGTATTTCCCACTGATACACCTACGTCTCACTAATCATCATTTGTCGGCCCATCATAGGGACAAAGGTTGATGTCCCACCGATATGGAACACTCACACCGATGAACCCATTACTTCCGCCACCATCGGGCCATCACTAGAACGTGGGGAAACATCACGTTGATAAATTTAAGTTCGAACAACATTGGCCAAGGAGGGGGTGGAGTGTGATGCTCTTGCATTAGAACTCCCATCGACCTTGCTTTGTCTCTTAGATGAAAATAACAACACCAAATCTGAATGTTGAAGAGACTTTAATGCAAGTATCACCGAAATGTGCTTGTCACATCGACACCAAAGGAATCGCCAAGTCAAGTGGTTAGGGAACTTGCAAACACCGTGACATGAGTTAGAAAAACTTGGATCTCCGTGACTCTTCACAACTTTGGCCTTTATTTGAAACAAACAAACACATAAAAAAAAATTTTGGCAATGCAAGATTGCTCTTCACCCAAGATGCTCCTGCATCATAACTTCACTTCTATAAGCCATGGAAGAGAATCGATGGGCCTTAGTAAATATTTAAAGGCAATGTGTGTAGTAATTAAAATCCTATCTCTAAAGAAAGCGTGAGTTGTTTTTGCTTTACTTTTAGCTTTTAGCTTTTAGCCTTAAAGCATAATAAAACAATAGTTTTCTTTCTATTGTGTAGTTTTTACTTAGCTTTGTTTTCTTTAGCTTTATCTAGCCTTTTTTTTAATTAAAATCTATCTCACCAACTCGTTTTCATTTGCATGAGAATCTCCTTTCGTTGTGCACGAATCCAACGGCGATACTAGAAATAAAAATAGGCGAATAGTGGATGAGGGGGATCAAATTTTGATAGACTGGAGTGCATTCCAAATGTTATTTTGGAGTGTTGGAATTTCTTTAACAAGATCCACTAGTGTTGGTTCACTAGCATCATTAGCTAGCTCTACAACTTGAACTCATTCCCTTTATTCACAATGCCCAGTTGATTTTTGAAATCCATGACTCACCTTAATTCGAGAGGATAAACATAATCTTCGTCATTCATTTTGGTCAAGTTGCTTTTTCACTGAACTTTGTACACACATAAATTATCACACATAACCATCCATTATGTTTTTTCATTTTTCATATTGAGTGTGTGATAAATACGCTAGTTTTCTGATTCCAGAAAGATTATATTTCAAATATTTAGATCTCCATAAGTTTGTAGATAACTACTATTTTATTAAGATCTCTAAACATGAGTTGAATGTATATAATTAAGTGATACTACATCGTATAAACTTGTTTATTTGTTTCAAGGTTGTAATTACGTATTATATTCATTATATTAATATATTTATATATAATAATAACAAATCTATATTCATATATTTATATTTAACTTATATTTATATATTTATAATATATATAGGTTAATCTATATATATATTATAATTACAGGTTATATATTAACCTATATTAATAGCATAACCTATATATTTTATCCATATAGGTTACATTTATATCATATAAATGATTAACCAATATATTTATTATAGTACAGGTAATATTTGACCAATAATATCATAATATTATCTAATTATCATAATATAGCATATTTTACTTATATAATTATATAATTATTGTAAATTATATATAGGTTAACCACTGTATATAATTATATAATATATAGTATATAATCATAATATAGGTTTATAATTAAATATAAATAATATATAACTTGTAATATATGATATTATTATAGGTTATATAGTTAACCTATATATAGGTTATGATATTAATATATTTATTATATATAGGTTAATCATATTGTAAGGCCCCTCCCTTCATTCAACATCTTAGTTCTTGATAATAATTAAAATGATATTATGATTCATGTGTGTTGCTTAATGAGGTTATGTATCCAATCCTTAAAGACTTCCAGGAGGAAGTCTATATAAGGGGGGAAGGATATAAGTTGCTTTGATAATTCCTTGTGAAGGGTGCTTGTAAAAATACTAATTGAAAAGTGAATAATTATGTTGTTATAAAATAAGCAACATTTACAGGGTGTTGTACCCTTTACATAGAGAGCCCAAAGCGCCAAGGGAAGCTAGTTCAAACCAACTAAACTAGGGGAGAAACAAACAGAGACAGATGACCGACAGTTGTAGAAGAACAGAAAAAAGATTAAACAACCCTTTAGTAACTAATATTCCAAAAATCAAGTAATCGGGCAGATTCTTGATTTTCCAAATCGAATCTTCAGTTCAAATCTTATCTTCTTAATTTTTCGAATCTCACAAATCAGGCAATCTTATCTTCTTGATTTTTCGAAAATCTTTATTTCTTTAATTAATTTGTCTCATTTATTCTCCACCGTCGATCCGATTATCTGAGATATTATTCTGACCGTTTGATTAAGGATTTTTCCCTAACCCTAATTAGGGATTCTCAGATTTAATCTGGACCTCTCATTCTAGGTCTTTCTTAGAATTCGATCTCATCCGTCCGCTCAAAATTGTGTTTTCTATAAAAGACAATTTTGCTCATAATTTCGGGATCCGACAACTTCATTTTCGAATTTAGGCATTATAGTCATTTGGCATTAGTAGTCATTATTTTCATTTTATCATAATTGTCATAGACATAGGCATAATTTTATAAATCCTTCAACATTTGCATAGGACTTTGACATTATTATAGGTTGCTCATTTGAAATCTGAGGGCCTCATTCGATTTGCTGCAAACTAGAAGGTGCTATGAAGGTGAAGCATGGAAGGAAAGGAAGGTATAATCGTTCTTTGTTTTGATTTTCCATTGTTCTTGATAGCTTCTTTGGATTTTTGATTGTTTATTATTTAATAAACTAACGCCATCTAATTTTCCATTGATATACCATAAATTAAATAATTACTATATGTCAAAGTTAATTGTTCCAACAATAGGGTGTAAAAAATTCAAGAAGCATTCAATTGGAATACTAACATTTGGAGCATTAAAAGTAATCAATGTTTATAATCAAAACCATCAAAACCATCATATACATCATTAGCATGTTTTCCTATCGTTAGTTGATCATTTTGCAAGTGTAAAGTTGGTATTTCAAGGAGGTTGAACTAAGAGAACTTCACTCTAGAAATTTACCCCTAGAAGGTATTTCTAAACACCTCTAATCCTTAGCAATCCACGTAGGGAAAATCATAAGTAATATTACATAGTGCATCATATCAAATCCTAGAAAATGGAATCAATCAAGAGCCACATGTTCAAATTGCACAAATTTCTAAGTCAACATAACATTTAGAGATGATGTAATTTTCAAATTATCTTTTTTCCAAATTTAAATGAACTATTCAATAAGACATAAACATATATACCCTCTCATTGAATCAAAAACTAGATACACCTTATGCATCTTATTATTTTAATAATAAACATACATACCTTCTCATCAATTAAAGAGTTAGAAACACCTTATCTATTTTATTATTGTAAGATTAAACATACATACCCTCTCCTCAAATCAAGAGTAAACACACCTTATCCATCTTAGTATTTTCCTAAAAGAATATGTATTATTCAAACATCAATTCCCAACTATAATTCACTTTAATATAGGTTATATTTACCCCACAAAAATCTCAAACAAACTCATTCCAAGAAAACGAGAAGAATATTTTATTCTCTTGATAGGTTGTAAAAAGCTTCACCACAAAATATCTAAACTCAACTGATATATTTCTACATGAAAGATAAATTTTGAAAGCAGATCATTCTAATATGTGAAAAAAAAACATTTTTTTTTCTTCTAAAAGTAGAAGTGTGCATGCCCAGTTAGATTAGAATAGTTCAACAACTTCCAATATAAATAATCCATGGTTTATCAGAAACATGAGCTGGTTTTGTTCATTAACTAATCAAAGTCAACTACAGCTTAGCTATTTGCATTTGTGGGGATCATCATTCATCATCATCCATCTCCATTGCATATTTTATTTTCCCTTTCCCTTCCTCTGGTCATTATTTGCAATGGCTTCAAAATCATCAATTTTGTTTTTCTTTTTGATTCCCATCTTTCTTATCATATCTTCATTGGCTGGTCATTGTTGTGCCCTCAGCACACACACCCCATTCAGAAATGGGGACCCTCTTTTCTTTCACCTTGCCAGCTCGTTTTTGTCGCCGCCTCATTTTGCATGCCCCATTTTTGTGCCCCGAATGGTCAGCGTGCCTCCAAAGTTTCATCATAAATTGATCATACTTCCCCTGGGCTTGTTTTGTCAAGTTTTGGTGCCATGCGGGGTCTATCTGGCAGTTTTCCTATGCCAGTAGCCTTGGACCTAGCCGGGCCCACCCCTTCAGGTTTCCTTGGCTAGGTTTCCCTGTTGTGTCTGCCATTCCTGATGGCAGATGGGTTGCTCCTTCCTGAACCCTAGGTCTCGGCTGTGTGATCGCCGTCCAAAAAATTTGCAAGGAGATCTTGGCTGCCTTCGAATGTTCCAAGCCCGAGCCTCCAGAGTTTTGCGTTCAGAATTCTATGAAAGTTTTGCCATTCCAAACAGCGGACCTCTGGTGGAACTCTGCCCTCTAGGCCCTGACTTCCTCTTTGCCATTGGCAACCCTCGAGCTGGAATTTCCAAATGCCCGCTGCCTTGCGCCCTCCTAGCCTCTGGACCTCGGGTCTCCCACCGTCGTCCATGAATTTGAATCCACCAACCCAAATGTCCACCGTACTTGCAATTAATGAGGCCATTAATGGCGGTGCGGGTATAAATATCTTGCCCAAACTTGACATTCTCACTTGTTAGTGTTGCAGAGAGTGATCAGAGAACTTTCCAAAGGAGCCCACCGTCTTTGAAACCTCCATCGACCTTCACGCTCCCACCTATTGCCATCACCTTGCCGATCGTGAGTAGATTCCACACCTCCCCACATCAAGTGTTCGAGGTAGGTTTTTCGTTCACCCTCCCGAACAATGTTTTCATGATTTCTAAGGCTTAAAATGAACAATAACGATCAAAAGGACATATGAATGATGAAATATGATACAACGCACAAAACCCATGTCTTAAAAACTTGAGAAAACCCTCGAAAGTACCCTCATGATCAATTTGGAGCTTCACTTCAGCTCGGTTGTTCTTCGCGTAGGGGCGTTCATGCCCTCTGGGCCCGGGCTCTCTCTTGGTAGTCAAAAATTGAAAACATTGAACATTTTTTCCAAAACGGCAATTTGACCCCTCTGGCCTGGGTCTTCAGACCTCTGTCCTTCCCCCGCTGATGAAACTGGAACTTGAACATAAATTTGGCCGACGTTTTGGATCTTCGAGCCTGAGCCTCCAGACTTCTGTGTCTGGAAGTCCGCCAAGTTGCCGTTGTTCCCAACGGAGATGTTGCCCCATCCACCTAGGCTCTGGGGCCTACCTCACCCTTTGCCATCTACATTTGATATTTACCAAATGCCCTCCAAGTTGTCGGGTCCTGTCCTTCGGAACTCTATTTGGATTCTGCCACCCCTAACTTCAAACTTTTGGCAGAACTTCGCCCTCTAGGCCCCGACCCCTCCTCGGTCATCCGTATACATGGCAGATTTCAAAGTGGCCAATCATCAGCTGCCTTCTGCCTCCCAAGCCCCGGGCTTTTGCTCGTTGCTGGGAATCTAGCATAAACTCCAAACATCCTCAACCGCACTAGGCTTCGCCATCCGGGACTCTATCCCATCTTCGTTGTTGAAAGAAAGAAAATCTTGCCCTCCTTCTTGGGCTCTAGGCTCTACCTTCCTGATCGCTGTGAGTCTCAAAATCAAAATCCAATGTCTGACGCTGATGCCAAGTCCGGTCCTCCCTTTGGTGGTCAGTGAGACATTGCGGATTTGCTGAGACATTACATCGATGAAGGAGGTCTCACCGATGTGCATTTTTTCCCTTGTCGCCAGTCGGCAAGACCCAAAGATCTCGCCAAGACCTCTCGCCACCGCAAAATCTCTTATCAACATGCCTGTTTGTTCCGCAGTGATCGGCAAGACCTTAGGAGGTCGATGAGACCTCCCACCGATAAAGAAGCCATCTGTCAATTTTCCTTCTCCTTGTCGCTGGTCGGTGAGACATGAAACATTCGCCATGACTTCACCCCAATGATTGATGTCTCACTGATCAAGTATCTGCAAGAATTCCATCTGCCCAGTTCAAAACTAAAAATGGATTGATGGATTTTTCTCCTCTCGAGTCCGGTCTACCGAGCCGACATCTCTGGACTTCCGCCTGACAATAGCCATCCTAGATGGTGAAGGCATGACGGCATCCCGCTTGCTTGGGCCTGAACACTTCAAACTACGAAACTAAAAACCAAGCAACCGCCCTTGGACCCTCTAGGCCCTGGACCCCAGAATTTCGTCTTCGAAACTCCGTTTTTAATCGGGCATTTCAAATAGCCATCTCTAGACAACTTTCTGGCCTTATACCTCTGAATGCTCCTAAATCAATCCAAATGAGCCGAATTTGAAATCTGATCTCAACCCACATGCTTTATTTTGGTCCTCCTCATTATGAACCTTTTCAATTATCGAACTTCAATCAGAAAGAATCTCCCAGATCGTTTCGCCCCATTTTCCTTTCTAAAATAGCATTCCTGCCAGGGAAGTCCGGCCCTCCGGGCTCAGACTAGACCCCAAAGCCTTCAATCAAAAGACTAATATCATCGGGAGATAGAAGTATCTTCTTATTAACGATAATTTACTTTAAGCTGATTCCATTGGATTTTGACTAACATGAATTCTTTCGTGATCAATTGCACTAACTACGCCTTTGCTTGCAGAATATATGGAATCGGGTGCAGGACCTTCAGGGGTAGCTCTAGAAAAGAACAAAGGAAAGAAGTTGGGCAAGATTCCTCAGGGGAAAGAGGACAAAGACCAAATGAAGTACCAGTTCCAAGGTGAACCCTTGCATTCGAAGGTTACCACAGACTGGAAAGAAATCACCGACACCAACATAGGTCACGTCAATATTGACGAGTTCAAGCAAAGGGTCAAGGTCAACCCAACAACCAAAAATGTAAGGCTTATCAGACAAATTGGAATAGCAAAGGCAACCGGCTTTCCTACATCTCTTGTAGCCCTCGAGCTCATCATGGCCTATCGGCAGGCATATCAACTAGATACAAGAACAATTGTGAACAGGGATGGCAACATTCTTGCTGATATGTCAACTGAAGGAATCACAGAGACCTTTCATATTCCCACCTTCATCAAAATGGAAACACCTACCATTGAGGAGTGCCAGGAAGCATGGGATGGTAACCCTACAGGTTGCAGGAAGTTAATAAATCAACATTGGCTCAAGGAAAAGCAGGGCAGCACTGCGAAGGTTCCTAACAAACTCTTCCGCAGCGATTTCTATGAAGACTATCACAATTTGGTCACAATGCTAAGTAGGGTTATGGGCCTCCCTACTACAGCCTTCTTTCAAGGGTGGATGGTGTACTTTGTTGAGCAGATCCTTCGGGGGAATGAAGATGTTACCACAAAAACCTCATTCTATTGGGGAGGTATAATAAGTGACTACTTTCATGAGCAGTTCCTCAACGTGAAGAAAAGCTCCAAATTCTATATGACTTCATATCTCGTCTACTCCTTGGCGGATTGAAAGCAATACAATGGGTTGTTCATGGCACCCGATGAAGAGCAGGGTCGAAAACTAAAACCCTATGACAGGTATCCCCAACTCCAATACCAGAATTTTAAGGAGTATTGTAGGGTCAATGAGGCCTCCACTGGCCACACCATCAGAATGATTACTGGAGATTTTGAGAGACGAGTCTCTCACAGTGCTCGAGCCTTCCTGAATCAATATGCCTTCCTCTTCATGCAATACCCAAATTTCATGTACATCCGTGCCCAAGGCTTCACTGAGAGGCCAAACAAGTTGCCTTAGTACCCCAATGACCGAATCATCGTATTGGAGATTTCTCGGTAGCTCCAACACATACAGGCGATCTTTAGCAGCAAACACATAGCAAGGATCTCTTATCCCATGACTCTTGGCTAGGGCATGTATAAACTACAAACTTCCCAGTGCACTAGTAACTCTGAGAAAGAACTAAAGGATTACCATTTTCACCTGCACACTGCTCGCCTGAGAATGGACCCATATGGGCACATAAGGTAGGCACTATGACCAGGTTTCACTCATCTACACCACATTGAAGACTTTTGGGGGATTGTCAAGATGATAAAGAGGTACGAGCAAGGAACTATATGCGGATGACTGCACATTTTGTAAGAAAGGTGCAGCCTTTTCCCATACTGGACCAAGTCGAAGAGGATGAGAGCACCATAATGGACCCTAGGTACCCCACGGTCGCCAACTTGTCGGTACCAACAATAGATTGGGATGAGTAGGAGGTTAATGACCTCGACATTATAACTAAGCCAATCTTGGCCTATACTAAGGAGTGGGTTGATAGACAAGTAGTCTGACTGAAGCAGCAGGGGGTAATTTTGACTTATGAAGGGCTCAAAAGTGAGCCAAGTGCCACGAAGGATGTTGTTGCCACCACTTCAACTGGCGGGATGTCCAAATCTCCTCCACTCACCAGGTCTAAGAAGAGGAAGGAGATGCAAACAGAATAGTCTCCTGACCCTAAGTTCTATACAAGAAAAGAAATAAGGGGCTCACCCTCCAAAAGACTCAAGCAAACAAGGGGTATGGTGGAGCAACCCTTAATCCAAGAGGAAGAAGTGAAGGGTACTGATCAATTAGAACCCCTCTTGGCTCTCCCTGACCCGACTGTCGCACCACCTGCTTCTCTGGCCATGATCACCACATCCTTGCCAGTAGTGGACATCTCTATCCATCTCTCCCCTTCACCACCAGCTAAGTTCGTGATAGTAATTGACTCTTTCTCTGCCATAACTACTCCCCCTTCCTCCACTGCTATGTCACCCACCACGTTGCTCCCTTTAGCTGCGGTGACGAAACCTATACTCGCATCCGCTTTGCTTGAGGCCTTCTCCAAGCATATGCAAAATATCCCCTCCGAGCTCTCCCAGATCCTTATGGATCCCACTCTTCAAGCAGCCCTCATACAAGTCCTTGCCACTACCAAACCTTCAAAGCCTCCGACAGAGCCACCCGCTATGGAGGCCACCATGTTAATCTCCGAGGAATGGGAGAGATGAGAACAAGAGGCCTCAAAGCCATTTGAGGAGGAGGCTGATGAGTACCACGAGCACCCAAAGTATGAGCATCAGATGATCGACAGGGTTGCCTATGAGGAGGAAGGAATTGGCTCCTTAGAGAGAGGGGATGAGGAGGAGGATGGTGGTGGAAAGGTCATCGTGTAGGCTTTTGATGATGACCTTGAGGAAGAAATGGCCCGCCACCCAAAAGATACTGGAAAAGAGGCAGAAATGTCGCCCCTTGAAGAAGGACAGCAATAAGAAGATAGTCTGGGGAAAGTTGAACTAGAGGGCGAGGCTCCAGCTGTCAAGAGCATCAAAATTGAGTAACCCAAGGAACACAAACCTGAAGACGAGCAAACCAAAGAGATGGAGAAGGAAGAAAGTCCCCAACAGCTATTATCTACCAAACTTCCTATCAAGTGCCTCGTGTTCATCCAGGATTTTGATGATGAAGAAGTAGACGTTGCTGAAAGGGAAAAAGAGCCCCCCAAGGGTGGGGAAATTGAAGTCTCAACCAAGGAAGGCAAAGGTGATCATGAATCACCAAAGGAGAAGGCTGCTATGCCTAGGTGGCTTAAGGGACAACTTGAAAAGAAAACCCCTGCACTAAAGGACCCAAGGGCGAGGCTAGAAGCTGTCTTGGCTAGAGTGAAAATTACAACTAGAAAAGAGAAGAAGCTGAAGATTAGATCCAAGGTAACAATGGATGCTTCTGGGTCTCGGGCTGTACAAATAGCAACATCGGTAGTGGGCCAGGAGGGAATAACCTACAACATCTCCATCGTGGATCTGGGAATCACTACCAAGGAGCAAAAGGTTGGACACCTTGAGGAGTCAGTTGCCATGGTGGTACACCTGATAAAGCAAGATAAGGTCTCAAAGGATGAGCTTAAGGCACAAGTGGCTGCATTGACGGATTACATCCAGCAGTGGTCCTCGGTTGATGACCTACCTACCACATCCACGGCTCCACCTCAACTATTGCCCAAAGAATAGGTTGATAAGATGGAAAGAAGGAAGAACTTGGAAAGGACTGCAGAGAGCTGGTTCCGACAGGTCCTATATGTCGGGAACATGGGAATTAGTCAGGCTATTAGGACAGCCAACAAGTTCTTGGATCTGTAGCAATCTTTAGAAGCCACGAGGAAGCTCTGCACCGACTTCCCTGCAACATACAACTCCACCTTTCCAAAGATCGAGGCTATCCTTCAATTTTGAAAAGCCAAGTGGGAAAAGGAGCTTGCGTTCAGCAGGGACGACCATTGGTTGATGGATGTGTGACAGCAAGACTTTGACAACCGGAAGGAAAGGTTGGAACAAATAATGAACAAAGTGGATATGGATATCAAATGGATCAAAGAAATTAGTGTGGAATGTGCCTGGTACCTCAAGCTAATGATGGAGTACGACATGCCCACAGTACAAATGGATCCAGAGAAGGTAAAACCTTACTTCCAGAAGATGGAGGACGGGATGTCTAGTGAAATGACAGTGGAATTCATGAGTGTTGCTGCCCGTGCCTTCAATCAATCAGAGTTGCTCAAGGATCAAGGTACAAAGTACGATGAGGACTAGAAGAAGCTAGAAGATAATGCAAAAGAATGGAGCTACCAAACACTATGGTACGAGATTATTGAGATGGATAAACTCCAGCTAGTCATCTTGAAGTTCATAGAATATACAACATCAAAGAAGCAGGAGGACAGCCCCGTTGATGATGAAGAGCTCCCTGAAGAGTAGCTACAGTAAATAGCAATCAGCAAAAAGACAAAATGCTACAGTGTCGTCACTAGATGACAAAACGGGGAAAAGACAAAGATGTATTTTAAAATTGCAATATATTGAGGGTTGGTGAAACCCTATTTTTTAATGAATCTTCGCCACACAATGAGAATCAATCTTGGCCATTCATTTGACCTTTTGGGCACTATAAATAGGGCTCTTCTCTCATTTGCAAAAGAGAGTTGAGTTGTTGTAAAGACATGCTGCAGAAATTTATAATGAAAATACATTGACTTGGTGCATTTTCTAAATTTCTTACATGTTACTTGATTCAACCTCTATTGTTAGATGCTTTAATTATATTTGTACTACTGTTCTAGTTAACTTTTTTATTTCTTTGATATATTTTAGGAATGTTGTTTTGTGGTTGTGAAAATTCTTGTAGTGTAGATGCCTTCTTAGTCCATACTTTTTGTTGTTTACTGATGGCAGATAGCTATGTAAAGTTAGTATGGGCCCTTAAATTTAAAGCTGCTCCACACTTTCATCTTTGTTCATGCATGCATATGGTGAATGAAAGATGAAATATTTGCAGACCTTAGAAGATAGCACAAATTCCATGAGACTGTGAGATTTCTAGTTAAGTGGAATATTGTTTCCAGGAAGTTGTCCATTGCAGGAACCCCATTATCACTGTTCATTCGTAGTTTTAGATCTAGGAACCTTCTCTCTTCCCTGCCTTTTTTCTTTTTTTTAATAAGTACCTTAGGAAAGGTTCATTGCACATTGTAAAGCTAAATCCAATGATAAAAATGGAGTTCAAGACTGTTGTTTGAACCTACAGCAAATGCACAACAACTTCTCCATCTTAGGAACTCCATTTCAAGACCCAACTTCCCATGCTTTGTAACTCATCCATAAGTCCACCTTGTGATTCCAGCAAATCACATGAAACAATGAGATATTCCAAGCATTATCAAGACCTGACATTAGAGACCTTGGGATAGTGTTCTGCAATCTGATTGTGGAAGATTGTATTTCAAGAGAGGTAGTGCACTACACACTTATGTTGAGAAGTGCATAAAACACATCAACAAATATTGGTTGTGTTTTGAGATGGAGGTGAATATAGTGGAGGTGTGTATGTATTTGAGGGGGAAATGAATGGAATTCTTATGGGAGGTAATGTGGTAGGTGATATGATGTGTGATTCCACAAAGGTACTAGGAATACCAGTGGAAATACCCAAGGTAGGAATGGCATTTCTAGTAGGTTGCATCATTGTTGTAACTTAAGGGTTAGTATAGGTAGGAATAGAGGCAATGGTTGTGTGAGGAGGAATTTAGTTCCTCCTTGGCTTTGGAAATTGTTGAAGGTAGAGCACTACTAGTAATTTTGCCACAAATTTGAGCTAGGTTACGTGCAAGTTCTATTCCTTCTTCAGTTTCAATCATACGATGTATGGTATCTATGGTAGGGATAGCACTAGTTGAAATGTTTTCAATACACACTTGATTTTGTAGGCTTGCTAAGTCTTCATGAATTTGAATTATGTTTTCTTGTGGAATACTAGAAACCATTGTTTCAACACTTGTCACACTACTTGAAGGCAAAGAGTTGTTAAGGGTATGGTCCATACATAGTGAACTAGTGTCAACACTAGTAGTGAAAGATCTAGATAACCCAAAATCCACGATGATTGTGCTATCACGCAATGACATGAGTCTCAAACTTCATCTCACTATAGTATTAAAAATAGGACAACAAGTTGTAAACCTCATGCAAGGAAATATCAATGAATGCAATGAACATAAGATAAATTATATGTTCTAATTCTTATTCAAATGAAATTAAGCTAGATACAATGAAATTAATGAAACAAAAACTTTGCAAACTCTAAAAGAGCTAGATAACACAAGATTCACATCGGGTTCACCAAAATGAAACCTCAAAAATAGTCGTTGTATGTATGCAATGTTTAAGGACACACAACCATCGATTTTCTAAAAGTTTCACTCAAGGAAACCCAAGAGACCTCAATCCAATGATTGAGTGAGGGATAGAGATCTGCAATAAGGTTTCCTAGGGTGTGATTAAAGACTAAAGAGGGGTTCACCACCAAGCTAGGGATTGGAAAGATAAGAGATGAAAAACCTAACTATATGACCTAAATTATGAAACTGAAATGCAGAATAAAAGACTAAGAAGTATAGAGGTGCTCATAGAAACTAAAGAGGCTTCAATGAAGGTCTAAAATCCTAGAAATATTGCTTTTTCATGCACACTAGGAATTATATGCTAGTAGGGGAGATTTAGTCCCAGTTTAGTGTTTCAAGCCAGAACTAGAATCTGGAACTACTGAATCAGGATCTACAGAAAAAGTCTAAAAATAAGTATACTAGGACTCATACACCACAAGTGGCGATTTAGTCCTAGTATCAGAGTTTCTCTAAAATTCATATATCCTCTAATGCTTTCTTGTAGCTTCCCTCCTATCAAATCTCTGAGTCTGAATCACTAAATTGCAACCTATTGGTGACTTTCGGTGATCTTTCAAGTAAGGTGACAACATTGACAACTTGACAACTTTTCTCCAATCTTGCTCCTCAATGGATCTTCAACCTATATCTGCAAATCACACATCAAAGAGATGGAAAAATGTTGTTTTGTTAGTGAATAGGGGTTTTCCTTTGTCCACTACAACAAATCCCTATGAATTGCTCCATTTTTTGCTCTGTTTTTTGCTTCCACCCACTATTTTAATGTATTTTTTACCAATTTTTTTAAATGTTGGCACTATTTATCAGGATGGTGCTATTTTTGGTGCTTATTTGCGCCAATTAGGAAAATTTAGTGCTAATTTTGGCACTACTTCATGCCGACATTAGCGTCACCTTTAGCACTAATATTGGCTTCAAGTGTGGTGCCACTATTAGCACCATATTTGGCTTTGAGTTTAGCTTCGAGTTTAGCACCACTTTTATCTCTGACTTTAGGTTTGAGTTTAGCTTCAGGTTTAGTGCTGGTTTAGACACCCCTATATCAAAGAGACTTATTTATATATCTCATTGATGATGTAAAATAGTGAAATATCAAAGAGATACGAGCATATCAAGGAGAGAATCACTTGCGTCACATCGACAAGGTATATCTTCAAGTGCTCGATGAAACACAACTCTTGGATATAACAAAGTAATGTCGATGAGACATTGAGATATCAATAAGACAAATAAGATTGTCTTATCGACACTCCTTAAGTAATGATCAAAATCATACATCGCTATACCATCAAGAAGGTGAGCAACATATGCGATAGAGCGGTATACACCGCAACCCCGCAACAAGAATCCTTGAGAAAGTGGTAGTGTGGTAAACAACATAAGGGAAGGGAAAAACACTGCCATACTGCAGCAATAATCATGAGTCTCCCCAACATGGCAAGGTTACACTGATATATAAAGAAATGCCACCAAAGGAAAATATCGATGAGACAGTGGTATATCGTCAAGAGATATTAACTTGTCTCATTGACACCAGAAACCAATATCAAAGGAACATAAGATCTAATGTCGATGAGACATTGAGATATTGGTAAGACAAATAAGATTTTCTCATCGAAACTCTTCAAGTAATGATAAAAATCATACACCGCTATACCGCTAGGAAGGTGAGCAACATATGTGGTAGAGCGGTATACACTGCAACCCCGCAGCAAGAAGCCTTGAGCAAGGAAATAGTGCAGTAAATAGCAGAAGGGAAGTGCAGAACACCGCCATACCACAACAGGTATAATAAGAGATGGCAGTAGTATGGTAATCGTGGCATCATTACAATTTACAACACTAAATGTAGCAAATCACATCAATCACAATCCATTTGAATAAATCATTTGAATATAGCCCGCCAAAATACTCTAAAACTCTAATAAACATATTATAAATTTTTTGTTGAAATCTTATTTTCAGGCATAGCCCGCCAAAATGAAGTTTTCATTTTAATAAACATACAATAAAACCCTTATTTTTAGGCGTAGCCCGCCAAAATGGAGAAGTGTTTTAGTAAATAATGATAGAGAATGGTAAGGAGATGTGTGTGATAGGAAGCATAGGATTCATTGTTGTTTATCTCATTCCTACTCTAATCAACAAGGGTTACAATGTTCACGCTACTATTTGTAATCTAGGTATTTAATTGACATATGTTTGCATAATCTCAAATTCCTTCAAATGCTTTTGAAGTATCAATGTATCCTATATAGGGTTTAGGATGACTTCTTTTAATTTAAAAAAATAAATCAGATGCTTTTGAAGTATCAATGTGTCCTATATAGGGTTTACAATAATTTCTTTTAATTTAAAAAAATAAATAAATGATGTATTTTCCTATGTTTAGATAATGTGGAAATCTCCTAAATCTTCCCTAGCACACTTACCTCTTTCACACTATGTTCATTACTCAGATTGCTAGGGTTTTGCATTTGAAATATTTAATATCTTCATGATAGTGCCTTTTAAATAGACCTCAGTCTTTTCTTTAATATTTATCATGGTAACCCTTGAGTTCCATAATCCACCTTCAATCTCTTCTAAGACTGTTGTCTTAAGCTAGACTACATAGTATGCATATAAAGTAACTCCTTCATACCTGCCATTTTTCCAAACCACCACTCAGTGCCTTGCTTAAAATGTTGCCTCCATAAGCACAATAGCATGTTTTAAAATCATGGTTGCTAGTGATTGACCACTAAGGTCACTACTTTCATCAATATACAATGAGATTTTTGTCTTCAAACTTAAGGCATTATGAAAGATAACATTATGAATTGTTTGTTGTGTACAATATGATTTTCTTGCACATTTATGGCTTTGCTAACTACCTTTAAGACTGAATATTGCACCATCAGCTACAATCCCAAACAACTCACTCATTGTCACTTGAAGATTCCTTTCATGAGCATCCTTGTATAAAATCAAACTATGCCCTATAGACTGACTACTTACTAATATAGGGGTCTCATTGTTTCATGGTATTTTGAGTTTTATTTAGAAGGGGTTAATATGTGGCATTTTTATGTGGAGGAAGAATAGATTGTGATGCAACATTCAGGTATGGACAGTTCATGAAAAATTGGATTGATATCGATGTCATGTAACTAGGTTGGATTGTACCTTGAGCCGATCTGAAACACTTCCAGGCGTTTTTGCTCGAGAGCAAAACTTGAGTGTAGGAATTTCCAAATATCTAATAGAGGAAGTTCCTACATTCTAAAGATAAAATCATAAATCTTCTTATCCAGTTTTTGATCCAACCTGACATTTTTTAATATTCAATAGAGAAAGTTTGTACATTCTAAGATAAAATCATAAATCTACTTATCTTTGTACAATCACTCGTTTGAATTATTTCTTTAAAAAATTTAGGGCCATGTCCACGTACATATCTTCTTCTTTTGTTAGTTGAACGCTCAGGCTCTACATTTTCTCCAATCTCCATCTAAAATAATCAACATGCATTAATTTATGATTGTACCTTGAGCCAGTGTGAAACACTTCTAGGTTTTTTTCGCTCCGAAGCAGAACTTGTGTGTAGTTATTTTCAAATATCCAATAGAGGAAGTTCCTATATTCTAAAGATATATTCTATGAAACATTCCTTATTTTCTATGAAACAGTGTATATATTCTTGTACTTGTAAATATTGTTTTACTATTATGTCTATTAAATAAAAAAAAAATTGAATAAAAAATGCTTCACCCTTTTTTGTAAGTGAGTATGTGAATTATTGTTTAAGGAAAAATCTTACAGTTTTTACATTTTCAGTTTACTAGTTTCAAATCTTCATTTTCTATGTATATAAAATTGTATGTGCTCTTTATCTTTAATGACATAAAACAATAATGTCATCAGAATCAGGGTTTTCAATTTCATCACCATCATTGTCCACACTTTTCATATCCTGTTCACTTTAAGTACAATCATCAAAAATTTATTTTTATTTCTTGTCCCAATTAATCTTGATTCCTTTCAGCACAACATAGTAGGTTGCATGTTAAATTTCAAACATTTTCTTTGCATTTTTTTGTATATATTATTTTCTCAATGCATCATTATGTAACAACTATTTCACTTCAGAGATATATAGTAAAACCAAATGAAAGAACATATTTTCTTTGTCAAGGGAAATGTATGGTGAATACCCTATGTCTTTCAAATAAGTGTGCAAGTGAAATAAGAAATAACTGATTGAATTTTATTTTCTACTGTACAATTATTTTTTTATGCGGAGGCTACAACAACTTATCATGGATTAGTTTTGGCTAAGAAACAAGGTGTTTCTAAACTATGGCTAGCGGGGGACTCTCTTAATGTGATTAATTGTCTCATGATGAAATATCCTCCTTCATGGTCAATTGCTAATTTTATTAATGACTCAATATCTATTATTAATTCTTTTGAGGAGATCAAAATTATACATGTTTTTCGTCAAGTGAACATGATGGCTGATGGGGTTGCCAACATGGGAGTGGTTGAGAGATCTGAGTGGGATTCTTTTGAATTGCTACCTCTTAATCTAAAGTGTATTTCTAATGATGAGTAGCTAGCTTGTTTTTAGGTGAGATGTTCTCAGGGAAAGGTTTTTCACATCAACCCTTTGCTCTTTCAGTTTCATTATTCTTTCCTTGGTTACCGTAGGAGGATGGATTGGAAATTTTGGCGGGGTTACTTAGAATGATAAGCCCACACGTATTGTGGGTGTTTTTTGTATTGTTTTGAGTAGCGTCTAGTTCATTTTACTTTTCATTTCTTCCAAGTGTTCTTGGGTTTTTCATTTGTTTCTGGTCATTATGGGTGATGACCGTTACAGAATTGAGTTGGGTTCCTTTGAAGAGTTTCAGAAAAATGCTACTATGTGGGAGCAATTGGAATTGGGGGGGTTACTCAATTTATGTAGAGAATTCAAGGCCCAAACCCTAATGTAACAGATTTCTTTGTGCAAGGATGGAATGGGAGGTCTCTACATTACCAGGGCATTGAGTTTTGAAATGAAAAGGATTTTATTGGGGAGGTAATTGGTCTTTTAGTTGTTGGGAGAAAGTTTTTCAGAGACATGGGAGTGGCTAAGAAGGCTTTTGAAAATTTCTTTAAACATGACAAGAGGAAGAAGGTTAAGGAAATTGGAAGTGGAGGTTATGCTAGGAAGTCCTTGAAGCTACTTTGGAGGGACCTCGTGTTGGCCATTATGCACTACTTCAGCCTTGAAGGTAGATTCTCTATGGTTTACACTCACCCTTTTATGCTCTTAAATCATTTTAGGCATAATGTTTTAGTCTCGTTTCCTTTTTACCTGTTACATTCTATGGAGAAGAGTATTGAAGACCAAAGAAAGAATCCGAAGATGGTAGTTCTTCATCAAGGGTTTATGTGTTTGATTTTTTCTCATATCAATCTAAAGTTGATCTCGGTCTCCCCTAAAACTCCTAGTAAGAAGAAAGTTAAAAATGATGGGTATGAAATAGGGAACTCTGCTAGTGAATGGGTCGATAGTTCAGAGGAGGAAGAGTCAAAATATGAGGATATGTCTGTTGATGAAGGAGGATCTGAGGAAAGGGATGAGGAATCAGAAAATTGGGGTAAGGGCTATGAGACTGATGTGGAGTTGCGGGAGACTATGGCTAATTCTGTTAGAAAATATTCGAAGGGGAAAACTAATGGCATGAAGAAATTTAAAGCTTCTGCCAAAAGGAAAATTGAGGTGGTTTCCCTTGGTTTGAATGTGAATCCTATGTTGTCTTCTAGAAAAGAGGGTTTGAAGGGTTGTCATCTTGTGGGTGATAAAGATTTGAAGGGTTGTCATTCTGTGGGTGATGTGGATCCTTAAAATTATGATTGTGTTCAAAATGCTTCATTGGGGAACCATGTTCCTGGTAAGGATGGTTTTCTAGAGAGCTCCCTAGTGCAAGGGCTTAAGGTGCCAGTTAATTTGGGTGGTCAATTGAGTGGCCCATCTGATATGGGAAACTCTAAGATGGAGGTGAAGCCTAATGAGACTGGCTCTATGGATATGTAGGGGCTTGATGCGGTTAATTATTCTCAATATTTTTTGCTATGGAGAAGGAAGTGAAGAAGGAATATCTAGAGGCATTAGCTGATTTGGAGAATCTACCAGATAAGAAGAGGATAAAGGTGGATGTTGTGGATATCGAGGATTCCCTAGTCGAAGAAGAGGATGGATAGAATAGGGATTGTTTTGATACCCCTATTGAATTGGAGCATAAGGGCCAACCTCCAGTTAACTAGGATGAAATTGACATGAATATGTTTTGTAGAATGGCCGAAGATGGGACAAGAAACCTACTTTCCTTGGTTAAGTGGTTATTTTCTGAGGTTAATGAGCTCAATCTTTAGATGAAAAATTGGTAGGATGTTTGTGTTGCTATGCTCAGAGGTAACCAAAAGGAGTGGAAAATAAAAAGAAAAGTGAAATCAATGCATATTAAGCTTGATAAACTATTGGCCGATGTTGATCGTTTGGGGGTTTCTCATGAGGAAAGAATTTCCTCTTTGGAAGTTATTGTTAATAAAATGTTAGAGGACAGAGTAGCAAGTTTGGAGAATAAAATGGGAAAGATGTCGGAGGACTTGAAAATAGTGGTCAATATTAGCAATAACTCTTTGAAGACCACTTCAATGGGTCTTTCTATTTTGAATGATAAAGCATTGAATTGGACCAAAAAACCGCTTGAATTGGGTAATTTGGAGGAAAGGATTGAAGAGATTAGTGGCTCTTACCTGGTGGAGAAAGCGGAAGCTTCTACTCCTATGCTAGAGAAGGACATGCAAGCGGGTCCATACCTTAGGATGAGGAGCAAGATGAAAAAAAGGGTTAATGTTGTTGTTGAGGAGCTGAAGGATGTTATTAGTATACATGAGGAGTTCATCAAGGATAACATGGTCTTGGCTAATGTTTTAGATAATTTGTTGTAGCTAGTGCTTCCTCTTTTGGTTCAGCAGGTTTGCTGATGGTTTTTGCTTTTGGGTTTGTTGACGGGTTGCCAATGTTCCATCTTATGTCAGGTTTTTGGTTTTTTGGGCTGCTGGGCTTAGTGGTTTAATTTCTCTTGTAGCTTGGCATCATTGTAAAGCATTTTGGGGCCCCTTCAAAACCTATTTTTCCTTATCAAAAATTGATTCAATATGATTTTCTACTGTACAATTATTTTTTATGTGCTTTTTACTTTTTGCGTGTGGATTACCCTCATAAAGAGACTACTTATCTTTTCTTAAATGAAGCCTTTACATTTCCTATCTATGAAAGGAATTTACTACTTGACAACAGGTTCGTGAACTTCATACAAATTAAGTTTGGTGTAAAAGGCCACCCTACAAATGTTTTTTGGTCTAGAATTATAATGGAAAATAAAAAAGCTTGCTAGGAGAATAAAATAGGTTTTCAATTGTCCAAGTACAACATAATAAATTACTAAAGCATTTCAAAGTTTAGGCATTTGAGATTCATGGATCTCCTTGGAGGTCACCCACCTAATATAATAATAGTAAATTAGCATGAACCTTTAGTCATAAATTAAAATGCAATATAATATCTCTATGTCTCTCACACATGAACATTTCATAGAACCACATACCTTGTAAATGTTGACAATCAACTTATGGCATTCCTTAAGTCAACTATAAGACAAGAATCCCCCCTAATTGCCAATGGCATGATATGCTATCAAACACATTTATGAAAATTAATAACATTTGATTTTCATAGTCCATGATAGTTATGTAAAAATTTGCACAGAGTTTATCCAGAAATATTACTCACATAACATTTATAAAAAGGTCATTAGTAATTTTTTCTCACACAAAAAAATATCAAAATAAATTTAGTGCTTAATCAATGTTGTCTCATCTATTTCCACCCACTTTTCTCTTAGCGATTTAGTATTTTTACATCATCCACATCCTCTCTCCATGGCCTCCTCTATGAATAAAAATGCTACCACAGAAGCTTTCACCGCACTACCGTCAAGAAGGAAGAAGCAACTTGCGGGACTATGGTAAAAAAATGTTGTACTACACCAAGCTAATGAAGGAGTCATGGGATAGTGGTGGTCACCGCACTACCGCACGCCAATAGTAGAAGACTTGCGAGAGTCACCGCAACACCACGAAGAATAGAAGGAAGACTCGTGTGCCACCACAGAAGCATTCACTGCACTACTGCTGAGAAGGATGAAGCACCTTGCGGGACTGTAGTAAAATGTATAATGATAGGTGCTCAATTAGGCACACTTGGTGTTGCCTTAGGTGTGCCCCAAACTAATTACATTAATGACCAAAAGTTGCTGCTCAAGTTGGTGTTAATGAAGAAATCAAATGACAAAAAGGGAAAAAAAGGAAAAAATGCCACGCGAAGGAAGAAATCAAAATAAAAAATTTAAAAATTTCCCATGTGAAGGAAGAAATCAGACAACATAAAAGGGAAAAATGTTGTGCAAAGGAAGAGAGTAGGGCATTACCAAAAACTGAAGAGAGCACAAAGCCAAGATGCATGGAGGAAGTCCGGTAAGGAGAGTATGCAGGTATTTGAATTTGCTCATAAGATTATATCAAATTTATTATACAACATTTAAAAAAAAATTTCTTCGATCGATCATAATATTTTTATTTTATTTAAGACAAATCAAAATATACAAAGCTCCAAATAAAAATTTCTTCCAGCACCATCATATCATGCCTGTTAAAAAAAAAAAAAACCTACGGATCAAAAAACCCTACCACAACTACCTGAAAACTATCCAACTAACTACTACCCAAACACCTTCTATTTATAGTATCAAAACCAAAAACAGGGCTTAACCCCTTAAGCTTATACATCAACATCTAGCTTAAACATAGTAAACTAGTTTACGCGGAAGTTCCAGAAGCACTGCCTAGATGCAATGGGCACATTTCCACAAGTGGCTTCACCTTCTTTCTCAGATGCAAACCCTTCTTCTCACATAGCTCCTCTTTGGTGATGTCTTTGATTCCCCCTATTATCTCTGCAGTCTACATTAATTCGATGCACAGTTTCAAAGCTTTCCACCCTCATTCCACACCCTCTCTCCACACAGCTATGGTTCTTCCTTCTGACCACCTAATGAAAGGGTGATTTATCTCT
The DNA here is from genome assembly GCA_007258455.2 of Sequoia sempervirens. Lineage (NCBI taxonomy): Eukaryota > Viridiplantae > Streptophyta > Pinopsida > Cupressales > Cupressaceae > Sequoia > Sequoia sempervirens. Next base: position 101,727,569 of record VDFB02179234.1, read on the forward strand.
ACTACTTCTGGGTCCACACCTTCCATGCCTTCACTCACAAAGCATTTTCCTGGTATAGCCCTTTCTAGGATACTCTCCATGTTCACTAAGAAATCCCTATGCACCAATGCTTTCATCACTTTCCTTACAACCTCCATCGACTCTCCTAAGTCCAGTCCCCACGCCATGATCAAAGAGTATATATCCATATTAGTCTGATATCTTTGCTTCAAATCTTTGAATCCATTACCCAAAATGATTTGCATAGATTGCACCACCTTCACCTCCTTGTACAGGAACAAGCCACGCAGTCTCTTCACCGTCACTTTGCCATCAAAAGGATCCAATTTCCTCCTTGCTTTTAGAGTGAAGTTGACCTCCATTTCTTCTCTGGTACATTAGCCACCAGACTACTTCACATTGTCATCCTAACACTCTCCTTACTCCCACAAACCAAGAAGCATCAAAGGAAATGCAAGAAAAAAATTCATTACATAGCAAATTGTCGGCCATCAATATTAATGTTGAACATACGTTCAACACTGGCAAAAAGAGCCAATTCTTCAATAATTTCGAAAAACATTCCTTCAATAATTTGTAATTATATTTAATATGTTAAATGATATATTATTTTTATTTCCTTGGAAAAATTAAATGATTGCATATTAATTAGTTTGAAATTAAATGATTGCATTTCTGGCTTCAGCTTCTAATTCATCCCATGTTTTACTTTCCTCCTCTTTAGAATCTTCTTATTCTTCATCCTCCTCTGACTCCACAAGAGATTCATCTTCTAAACCTTCCTCATTTGATTCTGATTCCTCTTCTACATTAAAGGGTTTGTATCCTTGATTTGACTCTTCCGAATTATCAAAATCAAAATCACTAGCTTCCATATTCAAAAATTCCCAACCATCATCTTCAATAAATTTATTTGGATCATCAGTACAATAGTCTTCAAAATTGGCCGCCAGTTCAAGTTCATTCTGCTTTCATAATACTTTATATCCATGAAAACCAAGCTCCCTAAATTGTATATCAAACTCTAGTTCAAAATATTTTAGATGAGGTTGCTCCTATAGATCTCTTACTCACTTGAAAAATCCTTGAAACTCTGACTTCTTAACATTCAAAAGATAAATGGAATGTCCACACCCAATAGAGCTATCCAAAAAAGCTAACTAAAAGCTAACCTCCTTTTTTAGTTTAATAATTTAACTATAAAGTTTAAACTTTGAATGTTAATTTTTTTATGTGTTATTGGCTTATTGCAAGCTGCAACATTGTTTAATATCTATATCTATAAATTGTCTCTATCACACTAATAGTGTGTTAAAATGGAAAGGTACTTGTTGGAAGTAGTATGCTCTAAATTGCCAATACTTAGTGAATCTAGATCCATAGTTAGTAATGTCCAAACAAAACTTTTCCCAGCAGCTATAGGGAAATGGGAAAATTTAATGGGTAATAATCAATGGGCTATGCAGGAGACTATCATACTATCAGCTGAATACCTAAGCCTTCCCCCATGCACTCTTGAACTGGCGGGGGGTAGTCTAAAAGAGCTTACATTGCTTCTTACCATTGAAGAACCAATGAAAGAAAGATTAGTTGACTGCAGGCCGGCCTATGACCACTCATAATCTAACAAGAAATAAATGTTGTGAGATTGATATCCTCTAGAGGTTTTTCAGTTATTTTGTTTCCATGATACTTGTCTTGAATTTTGTAGGAAGAGACCTACTAGATGTGTGTAGTAAATGTTGAATCCAACTTAGAAGGAGGATGGCTTCCTCTTGCCCAATTACGAAAGGAAATCCGAGCACATGACCATTTGGTGGTTTAAGATGTGGAATATTTTTTGCATTAAGTTCAATGGTAAGAAGTAATGCAAGCTCTTTTTGACTCCCCCTCGATAGTTCAAGAGTGCATGGGGGAAGGCTTAGGTAATCAGCTGACAGTATGACAGCCTCCTGCATAGCCCATTGACTATTACCCATTAACTTTTCCCATTTCCCTATGGTTGTTGGAACAAGTTTTGTTTGGAAATTACTAACTATGGATCTAGATTCACTAAGTATTGGAAATTTAGAGCATACTACTTCCAACAAGTTCCTTTCTATTTCGAATGTAAAATATTGGTTTTTTGGGTACAGATCACATAGAAAAGGATGATGATGACATAGATATGGAAGACACCGAGGCCGATGACAATGATGATGACGACAATGACGACGATCATCATCATCATCATCATCATCATCATCATCATCATCATCATCATCATAATAATCACGATGGTGATGATGATGATGAGACAGTTGGTGATAGTAACTAGTGACATTCATGATCATATAGACTACATCATGAATCATTGTTTTTGAAAAGGAAAAAATAGGTTTTAGAGGGACCTGAAACCACAGAGTTTAAACACCAAAAGATAAATAGAAAAAGTACAAACAACTAGACAGCTGTCCCAAAAAGGAAACGACAGCACCAAGAGACAGCAGGGCCCAAAAAAAGGACCGCCCAAAAAAAACCAGCAACCAAAAACACCACGTTACTCCAAGGTGTTCAGTAACTCCTCAGCTTCCTTTTCAACATCCTTAATGTCCTATAACCCCTGCTTAAGAATTTGAGTCGTATGTGATAAAGTCGGGGTCTTCCTCTTAATGTTAGCCCTGGTACGAGTCGAAATCCCTTCACCAGCCGATCTGCTGCCTCCCCTGTCTGCATCCAAATCCACGACTAGCGAACCCTTTTGGTTTTTTTCAAGCTTTTCCACCATCGCATTAATGATGATGGTATTATGCCTAGCAATTTTGTGATTGTTTGCAATAGTGGCCCTAATGTTTTGTCCAATCTTGGACATGCTGCACTCGATACTAGCCAATCTATCCTCCTTTAATTGCTATCTTTTCGTCGATAATGGAGTTTCATGTTCATCATTATCTCTACAATTCCAACTGATCTTTTGTTCCAAATCCATGACCTTGTTGTTGAGATCAGTAACACGGCCTTTCAGATCACAAACTTCTTTCTGGGTCCATTTGAGAATGGTGAACAGGCCATCCATACTTTTTTCCGCTATACTAACCAGGTCCTCAAGCTTAAGCTTATTCAGGGTCGAATTAATTTCATCCTGAATAGGGGACTCAGAATGATCATTCCCAAATTTTCCAGAAGTAGGGGCACTAGGGGCTGACTCCTTATTGACCATGGGCTTATCAGAGAGGATTTCCATAGAATTCCCAGAATACGAAACAAGTTTCATAACAGGGTTACCTTTAAAACCAGTGGACAAACCCGGAGTAGGGTAACCAGGAGACGGCTGGGGATTAAGACAGGGCAGTGAAGCAAAACCCGGACTAGGGCACTCATGCAGAGGTTGCAGTTTAGGACAAGACAGCAGGGTAGAATCCTTAAGGGTTATCCAACAAAACAAGGACTGGGGAGCAGTGGTATCATGACCAACAAGAACACAAGCAGGGGGGGCCCGGGGTTCGATCTCCCTACTACTCTTTGTCTCCTCATCATCCAACTCTTTAATTTCAATAGTTTTAGGCAAAGCAGGTAAATTTTGAAAATGCTCAAAAATGAGCTTAACAAGACTAGGGTGAATAATAGCATTCGTCCTAGGGTTTCTTTCCACATCATCGAGGTAATTCTTCAAAGAAGAAAATAAATAAAAAGGCAGAGATATATGAACCTTGTGACGGAAATGGTTCAAAATGGCAAAGTGGTAACCATAAACTCTAGTAAAGCGCCTGTCAACCGTGATATATTCCATGATAACTCTTAAAACTTTCCTCCAGATAGATTTGATGGACTCCACATCAAAGTAGCTATTAGCAACCTTAACCATCTTCGCTTTCTCCTTATCTTTTTTGGGAAATTTAATGACCGCTTCATCAGAGAATCATCGGTCATGGTAGAATTTAACATCATGAATCATTGTTGATATATCGTTATGATGACTCTTTTCATGGTTACTAACATATGTATCATTTTCATAGCCTACAGTACTCTATTGTTCAGTTGTATCATATTGACATGTATCATTTTCACTATATCATTTGGACATGTATCACCTTGACTTGTATCAATTTGAGTTACATAATTAATCAATTTTATTTATATCATTTTTACATGTATCATTTTCACTTATGTTGATTGTTAGACATGTATCATTTTGACATGTTTTTCATGTACTGGCATATTTGACTTTCACTTGTTTTAGTTATATATGATGATGATCTTATCAGTATTGACTTGTCAATTTATATATATTAAAAGTGATTGATGATTTTTGGATGGATATTTATTAAGTATGATGATTTTAATTTACTGCTTAGGATGGATGTTGTCAAATTCAATTAAGTTATAGATATTTGACTCGCTTATTTTAATTATAGATGATTATCATGTTACAATAATTATATTGTTATTTAATCATGAGTTAAATAATTAAATTACTTGTACTCTATAATCATATGAGTTATTTAAGAGGTACAATATATTTAACTAATTAAATTGAAATAAAACATATTAAATTAATAAATGGAAGCAAAACAAGAATCATTTTTAGAAAAAAAAGGAAGCAACAATGGAAGCCAAACTAGAAGCAAACTAGAAGCAAACCAGAAGCAATCTTGAAAGCAATCTTGGAAGCAAAACCAGAAGCAACCCTAGAAGCAAAACTGGAAGCAAATTTGGAAGCAAAATTGGAATCAAAAGTGGAAGCAAAATCGGAAGCAAAACTAGAAGCAAAACCTAGAAGCAAAACTAGAAGCAAAACTAGAAGCAAAACCAGAAGAAAACTTGGAAGCAAAACCAGAAGCAAAACTAGAAGCAAAACCGGAAGCAAAATTGGAAGCAAAACCTGAAGAAAACATGGAAGCAAAACTAGAAGAAAAACTGGAAGCAAAACCAGAAGGAAAACTGGAAGGAAAACTAGAAGGAAAACTGAAAGCAAAATTGGAAGCAAAACTAGAAGCAAAATTAGAAGAAAAAATGGGAGTAGACATGGCAGCAAAACCGAAAGCCAAATTCAGCACCAATTTTGGCACAATTTCTGATGTCACTTCTTTGCGCTATTTTAGGCACTTTTCGAGACACTTTGATTTCTTGACGCTAATTCCAGTGCTAAATTCGGCGCTAAATACGGCAGAAAAGATGATGTAAACTCTGGCACCGAATTGACCATGCCTTTTTGCACTGAGTTTAGCACCAACCAAATTGTCCAATTCATGGCTCAAAATACACTAAAATCTGGTGCCAAAATCGACGCTAATTTCTTGTGCTAACATGAATGTGGATCTTGACTCTTTCTTGTATGATATAGATCTTGATTTGAATGCTTGCTTGAATCATAAAACCCTACATCACAAATGTTAGCCCAAATACAAACATGATGCATGATGACTTTGCCACGATGCTTGATTCTTGAATAATGCTTCAAAATGTTTGATAATCAGTCTTGAATGCTCTTGAATGCTCTTGCAATCATAAACTTTCTATAGAAATTCTCTCATCAACTTGCTAGGAGAAAAGATGAGTGAAATAACCTTGTATTTATACTTGTTTATGCCAAATTTCTCAAAATTACAACACTACAAACCGACATTAGATTTAGGGGAATAAAATCCTACCAAAACTTGAATTCAAAATTAGGTCCAAGCTAAGCGGGATTCACATGCCAGTTGGGGTGTATGAGTCCTAGTAGGCTAAGCTCGAGACACAAATTTCAAGTAATGTTTATTTTTATGTCAAATTCAAATCTAGGCCACAAAACTTAGGTGGGACCGATATGCCCAAAGTGGTATATGAGTCCCAGATCACTAAATCTAGGCCATGCAATCCAAAATCATTAAATTATGATTAGACACTTGGTATATTTCATGATTATCCTCAGAAAGAAGTATTAATTAAGGATTTTGGATACAAAATAAGGCCAATTAAGGCATAAAAAAGCTAAATTTTAGTAGGGAGGGCCCAAACAAGTGTGAAAATGTAAAGGGCTACATTTTTATACATTACAAAAAGGAAAAAAAATGACTTTCAATTTAAAAAACTGATGAGAATGCACTCAACTATGCATGTATAAATATGGAAAGATAAGAAATAACTTACAACAAGGATGGCGTCACCAAAATCATAGGTAAACCTAGTGAAGTGTGTGAAAACTTCTTGGATGAATTGTATGATTTTTTTATCCAACTTGATTTATAGCCCTCTCTCTAATGATGCTCCCCATCCTCGACTAGGAGGGGGAAATAACCTAACCTACATCCACCCAATTCACTATCAAGGTAGTTAGTCCATCAAAATTACAAACACATTTGTATTTAAATTAACATAATTATATTCGATAATCAATTTGTAAGAATTAATGACATGAGAATTTCACATTGATTTCATTCATAACTCAAAAATGTATTTATATTTCACATTTACGGGCATATAAAAAATATTTATTTCATGGAAACATACCTATTCCAAAATTTCATAAGAGAATCATATCTTTAAATGCATCATCTTATGTCATAAATTAGATAGTTACTAGATATGCCAAAATTAACTATTCCAAAAATAGGATGTAGCACATTCAAGAAGCATTTAGTTGGAATGCTTCAATTTGGATCTTTAAAAGTAGTCAATGTTTGTAATCAAAATTAGCATATACATCATTAACATGCTTTCCTATTGTTTGTTGATCATTTCACAAGTGTAAAGTTGGTCTTTCAAGGAGGGTGATCTAAGAGAACTTTATCCTAACAATTTACCCCTAGAAACTATTTCTAAACACCTCTAATCCTTAACAATCCATGTAAGGAAAATCATAAAGTAATATTACATAGTGCATCATATCAAATCCAAAAAAATGGAATCAATCAAGAGCCACGTGTTCTACAAATTTTCAAGTTAACTTTTTCCCAAATTTAAATAAATTATTCAATAAGACATAAACATGTATACACTCATAAAATCAAAAACTAGATACACCTTATCCATCTTATTATTTTAAAAAAATACATCCATACCCTCTCATCAAATCAAGAGCTGGGCACACCTTATCCATCTTATTATTTTCCTAGAATAATATTTATTTCTCAAACATCAATTCCCAACTACAATTCACTAAAATATAGGTTATATTTATCCCACAAAAATATCGAACAAAAACATTCCAAGAAAATGGGAAGAATATTTTATTCTCTTGCTAGGTTGTAAAAAGCTACGCCACAAAATATCAAAACTCAACTGATACATAAACTAGCGATTGCACTTTTTGTGTGCAATTGGGTACGCCGAATTTTTGGTTGGAATAGGTATATTGTTTGAAAATGGATCAACCTTAGTAAATTTGAAAAATATATTTTGATAATTATTTGCTATATGCCACAAGTGGTCATTGCAAATCTTGAGCACTTGTTGTATATTTGTAAAGGTATTTTGTTATGTCATCTTGAAATTATTATTTTTAAAATGCAACTTTTTTGAATTTGCATGTAATAGTGAACATAATGGTTGAGTATCAAATTGTTTTGTAATTTTGGAAAATAAATAGTGTTAAATGACTTGAATGATCTCTAATACATGTTCTCCTTATAAATGTGTATATAGTATGTGATATAATTAAAAGAAATGGGAGTTCCAATATATTGTGAACAAGGCACTTTGCTTTGCGATCACATCCTTTGCTTCTAAAATATATATACATACTTTGTGATTTTTCTATCATATTGGAGCTTGGTTCTTGACTTTAGCTTTTGATTTGTAACTCTTTATTTGACGCATATGTGTAAATTTAAAAAACAAATGGCATCTTCACTTACATATAATTAAGAATAGTAATGTTCCATCAAAGAGAGGGGAAAATGAAGAAAAATGGACAAATGGTAGCAGTAAAATTTAGGAGTGTTTCCATTTTGTCAAGGATTTGTAGAAGCTGGTGAGCAGTGCTGATGAGGGGCTCTGGTGAGCAGTGCTAATGAGGGGCTCCATCTCTTTTCACAGTTTGCATTCCTATTAAATATCATGACTTGTGTAATTGAGCAATGGGAGGGGTGTGTAGGTAAGGAAGAAGACAAATACAATTTTGTCAATAGTAATAACTGTAATAGTTGATATTGTAGTAAATAACAAAATGGCATACCTGTAGTAGTTGAGATTCCCTTTAATTGTATTAGTTTTTTGAAGTTGACAATGCTTGGAAATGAATCTCTTCATTTATTCTGCGAGTAGCATATGGGCTTTGTTGAATGCATGCATATCATTGGAATGAGAAGGTTGGGTGGATGTGAAGGCTTTGTAGATCAGGAACTCTTGAAATAGTTGTAAATGTCAGTCCTTGATGATCTATGTTGCCAATGTCCACTGTGGCCCTTAGGAGCGTAAGTCCTTGTGATTTGTGTATTGTCAATGCCCATGCCATTTTTAGAGGAATTTGACAGCAAAGTCCTCGACTAAGTGGTGTTATTGGGACATATGTTGGATTGATATGGTCCCAAGGTGGTCCAAGGTAATTCTTGAAATGAACAAAAACAAATAATGGTAGTTGAGGTGCTTTGTCACCTTCACTGTATACAATAGCTTTTACATGACCAAGTGCACTATTCACAAGTCCTATCTCAACCCAAATATTTGAACATAACATGACCTCCTGGCCAATAGATAAAAAAGTTTGATCTTGAAGTTGTTCTTCATCAGGATTGATGTATGTTGACCCTGTTAGTTGCTCTACAATGGAAAGTGCAACAGGTGTTTCCAAAGACAACAAAATACATTTGTTGCAAAAAGATGCATGCCAAACAGGAAAACAGAGTTTTCTGTAGAACTGAGTGAGGAGCTTGAATGTGACATTATAATTTTCTAGTCTTCTTCTATAGGATTTGCATTACGTAGATTGTGGAGAAGTGTACGAAAAGCAATCTGGGAAGGATCATTCCAAGTTGTCAAAATATTCTTGTCAAAGTGACCACAGTTGTGAAACTACACCATAGAGTCCCACCGTAGGAGGTAGAAGTGTACATGGGGATGTCTTTAACTAGTGGTAGTTGGCCCAAGTCACCAAAGAGTATGATTGAACACCCTCCAAAGGGCAAGTGGTTGTGGTTGGGGAAGGCTTCTCGTAGTCGTATGTCAATTTGTTCTAGCAACTTGGGTCCAATGAATCTCATCTCATCAATTAAAATATACCTAACAAAGTACATACTCTCTTGGAAGGTTGCAAGTGTTTTCCCTTGTAGGGGGGCCATTTCTTTAATTGGAATATGAAGAGCAAAATGGATTGTTCACGCTTGAATGTTGAATGTTGCAACACCTGTAGGTGTAAGAAGTAGTAATGTGTTTGGTGAATTGGAGCTGAGCTCATGAGGGCATGCCTTATTTGTTTTATGAGATATGACTTTCCAGTTCCAGTAGTCCCTTGGAAAATTAGCTTGAGCAATGGTTGCATACGTTTGTATAGAATGCGAGGTCAATTGGTAGGCCATTTAGCAAATAAAGTTGGTTGTACAATAAAGGTCTAAATGGAGAAGTGTGATCATCAAATAATATATGTATCCTCTTATAGGGATCTAAATATGACCAAAATAAAACGTCTGAATCAAATAGATAATCAGGTTTCATTACCGAGTCATGTTATATTTTCAATAAGGAGAGAGAGGGAGATATAGTGATAGAAAGAGGGAGAGATAGAGAGGGGAAGATTGTGTGAGAGAGGAGTTAAGGCGATAGAGATATAGGTGGAGATGGAGATGGATATGGAGGAGAGTGGTATGGAGAGGAGAGGGGGAGATAAAGAGGGAGAGAAGAGAGAGGTAGAAAGATAAAAATAGAAATGGAAAATGATATATAGAGAGAAGTAGAGAGAGGGAAAGATAATGGGATAGGTAGAGAAAGAAGAGAGATAAGAAGAAATATGGAGAGATAGAGATAGAGAGGAAAATAATATATAGATATAGAGGTCTAGGAAGAGGGAAAGGGGGAGAGAGAGGGAGAGAGAGGTAGAGAGCTCAAGAAAGAGAGAGATAGTGAGATAGAGAAAGAGATAGAGAGATATAGAGGGAGAGAGATGTAGAGACATATAGATGGAAAGATAGAGTGATAGAAATATATAAGGAGATATAGAGAGAGGGAGATAGGGGAGAGAGAAAAATAAAGAGAAGTAGAAATATATGAATAGCGATTGAGAGTGGGAGAGAAATAAGGAGAGATATAGAGGGAGAGAGATATATAAGAAGGTAAGATGCAATTGCTAGTACACAGTACTCTTAAACATAAGATATATCCACCAATCTATAATTTAATGTGACAATGTACTTTTAAGAAACTATATTTTATATAAATATTTGAAGTTAACATGTAAAGTTAATAAGATAGGTAGTTCAGAAGAATTGAAACATTGTGAAAAATTGTTTTCCATACATAAAACAAACCGCTTGAAATGTCAGCTTGTTCTACCAGTTAAACGTGTCCTTCTCTAATCACTTTTAATATGAAACAAATACCACGAGGGATTGTGAAACCGAGGGAAAAAATAATCTATTGCAGATTCATGCGCGTATACACTGAGAATGTTGATTTCATTGTAAATTCGGAAAAACCATAATTAAGCCATTATTAAATTCTGGGATATTCTCTCCTTGAATGTCATATGTGTATAAAAAGAGATGAATTAGCACATACCAAATGGTGTTCTTATTCTATATTTTCCCTCTTTTGATTTACTGGTTTTGTTGTATTGTGCAGTTGATAGGAAATGTTTCTTTTAGTAGTGAATTTGTTGGTTATGTTTTCCACTAAAAATCTATGGAAAAATTATTATTTGAAGGTCGAGGATACAAAAATTTTATAACTACCAGAGACAAAGTCACAATCCCCACAACGCTCGCTACACAACTCTCTCAATTACTTTTCAGCTTCTGGGCTTTTGGACACAAGTCAATTTCAAGCAATATGTATGCAAATATAGTAAAGGAGGTGAGGTTTTTTCTGAAATAATTATTGTTTTTTGAGACTCATTTATGATGTGCTAATAATTTTCTATCCATTTTATGATGTGCAAATGCAAGAAGAATGTGATGGTCTGCCACTTGGTCTGAAGGTGATTGAGAGCAGTCTATAAAAGTAGTAGCGAAATGCATTTGTGTTGGGATCAGGTTGGATTGTTGACATTCATGGTGAATGTCAATTTCACAGCGACCAAGCATGTTTAGTGCATCAAGTTGTATTGGAAGGTTTGGGTGCAAACTTGAGAGAACTTGCCACTCTTCTAGGCATGTTTGTTGCTTGTATTTGATGCTTTTGTTAGAGTTGGAAGTGTGTGATGTACATGCCATGCCCTGTATGTAGAAGAAAACCTCTCCCATTGCGATATAATCTAATGTTTAGAGGACCCAAAATCAATGTCAATGTTGCGAAAGGGGTGGTATAAAATAAGTTAACTCCAACAAAATTCATGAAATCTTTTGTCATCTCTTGCAGGGATGGTAGTGAACCTAGGTGAGACGCAAACAATTGCATTATGAGGGTGTTGCTTCCATTGTTCATTTTTTCGAGATGCTCTAAATGTCCACTTTTGGGTTAGTTCAATGAGTGGCATTGCATCTAGATGAATTGGGTGGGCCATGTATGCATCAATGTACGTAGGTGAAGTGGTAACTAATATGGGTGAGATTGAGACACGTTGAAATTTATGGTGGTTAACATTTAAAGACAAGTGTTCTACTGGATATGGAGAGGGGTAATTTTAGTAGAAGGTGGCAAGTTTCTTGGGCACTGATATCATGATCGACTAGGCTATCAGTAAGAAATTTATGAAAAGCAATTGGGGCTAGCAATTCTAACTCTAAGTTTGTGGAGATGCGAGATAACAAGGTATGGTATGATTCAGACTTGTGCTCAACCTTTGCAGCATATCTTGCAATATATTTGAGGACAACAGCAATTGATAATACAAGTTGGCAGTCTACATTAGCCCTCCAGATAGATAGGATAGATGGGTTGTGAAGGTTCAATTGATCATCATTACAAACTGGTGTATGCTTAGGATGACTGGTCTCATCATTTGAAAGAGTTGACTTCTCTTGCATGGACCATGGTGCTTTGTAGCGGCATACAATAGTTGGCCCTTTCTTTCTGAGGCATGTTAGCAAATTACATTTTGTGTGTTGTTCAACACGATTGACTAATTCACAATAGTCTATTGAGGGCTCACATGACAATATCCTTGTTGTGTCTAGCAAGCATGGATCATCAAGAATGGAGTGGTGAATTGTCTGGCCTCTCAATTGGAGGTTACGTGGATTCCAAGCGGAGACATATCTATCTATGTAATTAAGTGCATTTTGTATAGATTGAATGTTATTCCATTCTAATCTACTAATATCAGGAGCTTGTGCAAGCCATAGAAAACCATGAATGTGTACAGATCCTCTATGTTGCCACTCATACCTATGAAAAAATGATATTTAGAAAACTATTAAGGTAAGATTTTATTGTTAAAAGTGAAGTGATGATTTAGAGTAAACAATTAAAGTATGCATGTATTTTGCAAGATTGAGAAAGAAAGGGTTTACCTATACCAATATTCAGATGCACCGAGAAGTTTTTCCAAGACCTCTTCCCGAAATGCAGTAAACCTGTGGTGCATGTAGACAACGGTTAGGTGTGGATTTTGTACAATGTTATGGATCCTCCATCTAGAAGCCATGGAGGGATTTGTAGGAGGCTTGGTTGGCATGATGGCATGCAAGTCTAGCCATTTAGTATTTGTTGCACTTAGGGTGAAGAAGAGTGACAGGCAACCAATTTGAATGATCATCTCTAAAGCTCCTCTCGATGTTGGGTCCAAAATGGACGCGTTCCACGAATGGTTGAACTAAATCACATGAGTTGATCTACAAGTTTGTTGTAGATAGGTCATGAGAAGGCATGCAAATGAACTTTGTTCGGTGCAGAAACCTGTTTGTTGCATTTGATAGAAAAGTGAGGGAAACTCTCTTCACCTTGGTGTGCAATGGGTACGCCGAAGAGGTTTGGAAGGTCAATTAAGAAAAAAATGTTGGTTTATTTTTTTCATACATTTGTGCAATATTAGTAGGTCATTTAGCAAATGATGTTTGTGCAACAAATCTCTCAAAAGAGAAGTGATAGCTTCAAATCAACTACGCATCGATATAATATATATTTAAACAACAAATATAGATAAATATTAAAAATTTAATATATTTAAAAATTTAATCAATATTATATGTAAAATCTATATTATATTTATATTTAATAATGTATAATTTATAAAATATTAAATGTATAATATCTAAATATTAGAATGTTATGCTAAAAATATTTAAATATATAAATTGTAATTTTATTTCATAATGTTCAATTAATAATATTTTAGAAAAAAATAGTTTACAATCTAAAATTAAAAATAAAATATCATCTGAATATAAGTATTTAAAAAGTATTTTGAAAAAGAAATAGAGTATAAAATATAATAATTTATATTATGTCAAATATAATCTAAAAGGATAATGTGAAAAACAATTGTCCTTTCTCTAAGTGCAAACTTTAAATGTTTAAATGGTGTCACCTATAAGATAGGTTTAAAGTAGGGATGACATTCATTTGTCATAAACATTTGTTTTAATGTGAGGGTATACTCCAAGATTTTAATGAGTTAAAACACAATATAGCATGATCTTGTTCACTTGTTTTACGTTTGTCTAATTTCCCTAGGGAACCTTTAAAGTCTCATGATTTCAATATTTCTCTCTTCAAATATGTTTAAGATAATTTAGTGTTTTGATGAGAGGTCAAAGATCTTCTTTTGCACATGATCACCAATACTTAAAAAGACTAATTGATGTAGGATGTGATCAATAGTTTGATCTCTAGAATTGAAAAAAATGACTTTTTATAATATTTTAATATGCTATCACTTGTCACTTGAGAGACATAAAAGAAAAAGAGAAAAGAACCTATAAATACAACCTAAACCTAATATAGGATCTCATACCTAATGAAGATTATATGTATTTGGCTCTATTTTGGATTATATTTATTTGCCTCCATTCCAAAGTAAATGCAAGGCAATGGAAAAAAGAAATAGGTAAAACAGTTTATAAAAAATATAGCAAAGAATGTCCAACAATCGTGAACTTTGGCACTTCTCATAGAGTTTCATGACTGCATGTCGAAGAGATCCTTCCCAAACTGTGTGCATGAAAGCCTATTAAAATTTTCCAAATACACCAGGAATTAATTTAGTTTTGCATCCGTAAAATTCATGTTTCAGATAAACTGAAATATTCCACATTGCTCTTATATTTTTTTCATTTGCTTGAAGAGGCTTAGAGCCTCATGTACCCAGCCATGCATTGCATATCCTGCGATCACTGCTATCCAAGAGACATCTCGTTGATGCAATTACTCCATCTGTTAGTTTTCATCCCTCTATTGCTTGTTCACTGCCTCCAAATGCTTCATCACTGCCTTTGAATATTTCTTCACTGCCTCTGAATATTTCTTCACAGCCTTCAACGGTGACTTTCCTGTCTTCTGTTGTTAGTATGCAGCCTTCTGCAATTGTTCATTTGCGGCCTCTATCCATTTCCTTGCCTTTAGAACATGCTATACTGCCTTCTTAAGCCATATTCCATCGTTGCCCTCACAATTCTTTGAGCAGCCTACAGGTCAAAAGCAACATTTCAATTTTCAGCCTCACAATGAATTCTCAAGGCAGCTTTATGAAACTCGACAAAAATCCCAATCTTTCAAAAAAACTCGAGAAAGAAGTAAATATAGAGGATACCACTTTACAATTCCAAAATTGGATTCTTTTTCAAAATCAAGCATTAAAGAAGTAAGCATTTATAGAAACAAAAGACACTTGAATTCCCCTCTTTACAGTTGCAGTAAAAACAAGACTGGCACAACCGAGATGGGTAATGGATATGAGGAAAAATTACAAGATAGAACCTATGGTTTCGGTGACATGCAGGTAAAGACAAACACTTCTTCACTGTCTATTCAAAAGCAGCTTGCTAGAATGCCAAATGAGAGGTGGTGAACCGATAAACTCATCTTCACATCTACCATATTACCAGCTGGCTTATTTAAGCACATTGGAGGCGACGATGAGGGGGCGGTGAAAGAAAGATCTAAATATTTACAGATATGCAATCAATGTTATTTACCAACAGAATAATATCTAGAAAATAAGATCAGTTTGCAATCAATGTTATTTATGCCGAGTACATCTATACTGGTCACGTATGAAGGTGGTAGCTGAAAGCGCAACAAGATATTTCATACCCAGATTTTCTGAGAAGCCTTCGTTGAATGTAAACCTAAGCAAATTGGTATGACATAAGCAAATTGTTATGGGCGTAGATGCATGAAGGCGGTAGATTGAATGAGGTGGACAGATCTAGAATGCAAAAGATCTATGTAATCTTCTACCACTCGCAAAAGATCTATGTAATCTTTATGGCATTCAAAGCAAACTCTGCGCGTATATGAGCAAATATGAATGTATAGTGGTTAGACCATGAATGTTGCGGAGACAAAAGATGTGAACGGGTGCGATCAAAGTAATCGCCTCCCGAGCACCCTTAAACCGTAGGTTAGACAATTTAGCTTCGACACTTTCAACTTGTATACGCGACATGGTATAGCTGACCTCACGTGGCTGCTTTGAATGTGAGAGAAAGTAACCTAAAAACTGTTGACTGGCGTGGTTTAAAAGGGATGAACGGTCAGAGTGTGGATAGTCGTCTCCAGGATGGCTTCAGCCGTCGATATAAAAAAATAGTTTGGTACAGTTCATAGTAGGATACGCCTTCGGCGTAAAATATCAAAACTCAACTGATACATTTCTACGTGAAAGCTAAATTTTGAAAGCAGATCATTCTGATATGTGAAAAATATATGACAGCAGAAGTGTGCATGCCCAGTTAGATTAGAATAGTTAAACAACTTCCAATATAAATAATCCATAGTTTATCAGAAACATGAGCTTGTTTTGTTCATTAATTAATCAAGGTCAACTACAGCTTAGCTATTTGTATTTGTGGGGATCGTCATTCATCATCGTCCATCTCCGTTGCACATTTTCCTTTCCCTTCTCCTTCTTTTGATCATTATCTGCAAGAAGTGCGCATCTCCAGTTAGATCAGAACAGTTCAACAACTTCCAATATAAAGAATCCATAATTTATCAGAAACATGAGCTGGTTTTGTTCATTAACTAATCAAAGTCAACTACAGCTTAGCTATTTATATTTGTGGGAATCATCATTCATCATCGTCCATCTCCATTGCACATTTTGTTTTCCCTTTTCCTTCCTCTGCTCATTAGGTATCTGCAATGGCTTCAAAATCATCGATTTTTCTTTCTGCCTGATGCCCATCTTTCTAAAGATATCTTCATCGGCTGGTCGTGAAAAGCATTTGGTGTTTTACCTGCAAGAAACTATGGGGGGGCCCAATGCTACGATAGCTGTAGTTGCTGGAGTGAATGGAACTTCTTCAGGTTTCGGATTTGGTACAGTGGCGGTTTTCGATGACGGTCTGACAGCAGGACCCGAGCGGTCGTCGATGGCTTTGGGAAGAGCCCAGGGAGTGGCGGAGGCCATTGGCTCTACGTCCTTTCATTTGGACGAGACTCTTGTTTTCCAGAAGGGGGTATACAATGGGAGCAGCCTTCAAGTCCAAGGAGCAGCTGCTTCATTTCTTGCCCCGAGGGAATTCTCCATTGTTGGAGGGACTGGACTGTTTCGCTATGCCCGTGGCTTTGTCATCGTCACCACTGTTGCATCCAGTGGCTTTGATTTTACTTTTAAGTATAATATTACTCTTCGACTGGATTAGAACATTTCAAGGGATGAAAAATGTCACGTCTGAAAAGGTTTGAATAAAGGTTTAAATTGATATATAAATAAAACTGTGAGTTTTAGTCTGTCCGGGTAGCGGAGTTGGTTTGGGCTGTGGGTTTGCTCCCTATAGGTCTCAGGTTCAACCCCTGCTCTCGCGGTTGACCAGTGGGCTTGTATGCGGACTATGGCATCCACCCTGAACCCTGCTCTCACTCTCACGGTTGACCGGCATCCACCCATGGAGGGCTAGTCTCGACCAGCCCGTACCTAGATATAAATAAAATTGTGAGGTTTTGTTTTAATCTATCTTTTAAGTGAATGAGTATTTTTTATTTATATCAATTATGTTGGGATTAGATAAAAAAATATTATTAGATTATAATGTAAGGTAATAGTTAGTGAATAAAATAAATTAATAATTAGTGGTTAGATTCTAGGAAGTTATTTTGGGAGGTTAGTTGGTTGTTGGAAAGTAAGATTTTAAAAAGTCGTTTGTATTGAACAAATCAAATATTATTTTTATGTTTTTTAGTATTAATAACAACGGTTTGATTTCTATTTGATCATTAATCAGAACAAATTAAAACACAAAAATAAAATAAAATTCTTAAGATACCTAGAATTATACTAGACATTTTTTGAAAAATATTATGAATCATTTTTTTATAATTTTGAAGATACATAATTAACTTGAATTCTTCAACAAAGAGGGATATATTGTGTGCAAAATATGTAGATGTTGATGTTTCTACCTTGATTTTTCAATGTCCCCAAAAATTTTATGAGATGTAAAATTTATATTAAAACGCATGTCTTAATTTTTTAATGTTTTCCCTATTTTTTAATAAAGCATAAAATTTATATCTAAATGCATTACCTTTGAAGCCCTTTGTTGCTAATATGAAGTGCCTTCATGCTCCTTTTTATAGTAAACCTTATGGCACAATTCTAAGCTGAATTTTTGGTGTTCTTTTTCAAGATTTATTGTCATGATTAATTACTATTTCTTATTTTAGTTTTAAAATACCTAAAATTCCTTACTCTTGAATATTAATTTATTATTTCATACTAATATTGCTTGTTGTATCAATAGATGTAATATGAACAACTTTAGAAATGAAGACCTTTCATTTAACAAAAAATATCTTTTAAATAAATAAAGAATTTTTTCTCATTATTTGAATAAAAATGGCTAACTAAATTCTAATTATAGAGAAAATACACATAAATAAAGTAGAAATTTTTATTTTTTTATTTTAAAACCTATAAATAAAAATAAATTTATCCAATAAAGCTATCATTAATTAGATAACTAAAACATTATGGATTTGAGCCTTCAAAAGATACCGTATATTGATCAATTTACCCATAAAACTATCATTTCTCTTCATACACTCATATATTTTATCCTTCTCTCATTTTCTTTGTTACAAAATGTTACATTTTGTTTAATACTAATCTACTATGTTGATTAATTTATGATCAAATAAAATAAGAAGCACCATTCAGATAACTCCATTTATTCATCAATCAAACCTATTCTAGATCAATGTAAAATTAATCTCTCAAATACTTAAATTCTAATCAATTTAATTCATTTGTTATCAAACTTTTATTAATATGTATTTACTACTATTGCTTACCAAGATATAATATCACAACATGACCCCTTAGAATTAATATTATATCAAACATCAAACCCTAACTCTATAAACAAAATGAATTACAAACTCTTATTATATTCTAAATGATTTTTACTTACAATCCAACAATCTTTACTAACAATAAATATTTTGTTCAATGAAAGTCTCAAAACATAATTACTTAAGCTATTCAATTCTAATTTCAAGCAGTAATCATCCACAAAGTAGTGGTAGTGGGATTGAACCCTATAGAAACTATGGCTTTGAAAGTGGGATGTTTATTTCTCACTCAATACATGTGTTATGCTTCTCTTAATTTGTATTCTTTCATGTGAGATTATTTTGTCACAATAAGTCTATAGTTCCAACAATATAATTTTTTTAATAAATATATCTAAGGTGTTTATCATAGTTTATATCAATGGATAGTTTACTTTGTCAACATGTTGGTTGTAGTGGGTCTCATTATAGGGTAATTTTTTGTATTTTTGATATCATGGGTATGTTAATAGTTGTGGTCACATAAAAAAATTATAAGAATGGTATATTTTTTTTCAATTGGTTCTTAGAATTTCATTATTTGTGTGGTATCTATTCATCTTCATACTTTTTCATTGATATTATTTCTCAAAGAATGGTTGTCTTCTTCTTTTGAAATTTGGTACATCTAAGTAGGCTTCTCTTGAGAGCCAATGATAAATATTGTACAAATTATTACATTATTCTTTAAGTCTTTTAATTTCATAAATTCACAAATAAAAAAACTTATTTTAATGAAATAATTTCCAATCATTTACATAGTGACATATGTCTACCCACAATAAGATAAAGTAGAGACACATATATTCAAATATTGAAACTTGTTAAATTCATTGAACCTTGTTAAATTCATTGAACAAACCAATTATATATTGAAAATCATCTTTTAATCATAATGTTAATGGATAAATCTTCAATATTTTTAATGTTTCATTAATGTTTAATCAAACATTAAAATTGCGTTATAGATGAAAACATGACATTTTAAGATGTATTTGTGTCTCAATAAATAAAATAGAGCTTAATATTTTGAATATCTTATTAATATTTTATTGAACATTTAAAATTTGAAATGTTTAAACTACGGAACATAAATAGATCTTATTTGAGAGCAAAGAAATGATGTTTTTTTTTTTAAATGAAATGTCAAATAGGATTTTTATGGGAGAATGGATGCTAGATATAAAGTTACATGAAAAGTGAGACTATAAATATCGAGAAAAATGCTTGCTCTAAATTAGTAATGTGAAAGCTTTATTAAGGAGAGTTGAGAATTTTAAAAGGATCACAGTGGAACTCATTTAAAGTTGAAATTGAAATCCCTTGCACCCTAAGATAAATATTCTTATATTATTCTCTGTCTCTTTAAAATAAGAACAAAAGTTGAAAAGAAGGAAATAGAAAATGTAATTTAATATTACAATCAATTTCCATTAGCTTTTAGAAAATTTATATAAAAGATGTTCAAAGATATTAGTTTTATTTGTAATTTAATTAGATTAAGGGAGAGGAGCTTATAGTAGGCCACCCTAATTTTGCGCTTCTCAAAGTCTTATGTGAAAATTTCTTATCACACCCAAATTTATTCAACTTATTTGGCAAGTCCCTTGCTTATAAAAATTGGTTTCAAGGCCACATTGTCAAATATGATGCCACATCAGCATGCATTTTGGCAAGGCATCCAAAAAGACCCAAAAAAAGGTAAGAGTCATAGTGGGTCTCTAAGTCATGTATTATTGGTGTGTTGATGTGGCATCACATGATTTGTCAATTTGTGTACTTTATGGATAAAAGTTTTTTGAAATTGGATATTAAGTGTAACTTTATTGGATATTAAGTCTACCTATTATGGGGCTCACTCAGGCTTACTTCTATACCCACCATTGGACCCCTACCCACTATGGGCCCATTTCCCTTATTTCTAAAATAATATTTCTTAGAATCTTTTACATAGAGTTTCTAAAATATGGATATTCTATTTTTATTTAGGAAAGTATTATCTTATTTTCTTTACTTAAAAATATTTTATTAAATTTAATTTTTTCTTTTATTTTAGAATTATTATGTTTTTTATTAGAAAAGCAAGGTAAGGGTTTTGATCCCAAACAAAATAGCAAGAGAAAAAGGTAAGGTCACCAGACCACAATAGTTCAAACAACAACAAGGTCTTTAGGTCAATCAGAAAATGACACCAAGACGAGAATCATCAAAAAAACTAGAATGACATGCAAACTTAGGATAGGCATGTGGACCCCAGAACCAAAAGGAAACATCAAAAAAACTATTTTACTTTTGTATGTAAATTGGAATTTCTTTTGAAAAATTCATTTCATTATTTTGATAATTCTTTTGTTTTGTTTTTTTTTTTAAATCAAGTAAATAATTTTCAAATTCATTCATCTAAAATTATAAGATATCGCAGTTATTTTGTTTACTTAAGAGTTATTTTAAATTATGTTGTTTTCTTTATTTTTATTTTTACAGCTATTTTATTTTATTTACTTAAAGAGTTATTTTATTTATGTAAGAGTTTTTTTATTTTTTTAAAGAGTTATTTAATTTTTATTTAATTCAAACTTATTTTATTTATTAAAGAGTTTTTTTTTTTTACTATATATCAAACCTTTAAAAAACCTGTTAAAACACTCATGTTATTATACTTCATCCTTTTTGTCATTGTAGTTATGTCTCTTGACATAATTAATTTCAATACTGACTAATTACATAAATTAATTAATTAATTAAGTTTCTCCTAAATTATATAATCAAAAAAATTATATTTATTTAATTAAATCATATTAATTTTAGTTAATTAAATAAATCAATTTATTTATTAACTATGTTAATGTCCACCATCCACTCTTCTTTCAAGAATAAAATATTTATCCAAAATCTACATCATCTAGTTACCTAATTTAAGATTATTAAGTTTTTCAAATGAAATCAACAAACTATATAAATAATCAAATCATTCATAACATTCCAATCCCAAAAATTGATCCAAAATCAATTTAAAATATAAATCATTAAATAAAAATTGAAACCGGCATTTAATGGTAGCCATTAAGTCAATAAAGAAAAACTTAGCTATTCATTTCCAGCTACCTTTCATCCAAATTCAAATTAACTTTCAATCTCAACCATCCACTTAACTTATTCAATCATAAGCTTCTACACACCAACTTATAGCATCTATTTCTCTCCTTCCTTTCAAATTCAAATTCAAAATTTATCCCTCTCAATCCTAGCCATCCATTCTAAATCAATCTCAACCCTTCATTCCTCTCATTTATCATCTATAAACCAAACCCCATCCTCAACCCCCATCCTCAACCAAATAGAGAAGAAAAATAAACAAAATATATTTATCATATTGACGAAACCTAAGAGCAACTCAACATTAATTTTATCCCCTAATCCTGACATGTTGAGTGAGACCTATGTCCTAAACTATTTTTTATGTTTTTGGGCCTATTTACCATTTTTTTTAGGTTTTTGAGTTCCTAGCATATGTTTCTATGGAATGATACATCTTTTACTTGTTTTAGCATGTGTATTTCACCCATGCGCATCCATTCTAATTCATAGTGTATCCGTCCAATAGAGCACATAGTCCAACCATATGATAAATCAATCTCTAGCAAAATTTAATTTGCATATTAAATTTTTGTAGGCTTTTTAATGCGTGAATCATGTGTCAGATTTTTTATCCTATATAGTATTCTTCTTTCCATTTTATCTCTTTGTTCTTATTCAATGTTTGTTTCTAGTTTGTTTTAATATTTTTATTAGGTTAATCTATTCTCCCTATCTTTCATAGGTATTTATTATTATGAACACTAAAAAATGTCTTAATTGATATCATATACTTTAAACAAATTTACTAACATCATTTCCTCTTTAACCCATTATCTTTTCACTTAATTGATTAAATTAGCCTAGCTATTTAATTAATTGCATCATTTTCATCTATTGGCCTAATTAATTTAATCAGATTAATTCATCCCTTTTCATGCTAATGTTTCAACCTATTAAATTAAATAAATCAAAATATTTAATTTAATCTCCTAAGTCATCTTATTTAATTAAATAACCCTAAGTTATTTAATTAAATATCATTTCAACTCTCCCCCATTCATTAAATCATTTATTTTAATGAATATCACTTTAATTCCTCCAAATCCCCTAATTGCATGATTAAATCTTGTTGAATATCTCTAACACATAGTTCACATATTTAGTGTAGCTCAACCAAATATTTTTGTTTATTCTATCTATTCTTATCTCCATACGCAAGATAAACTTGGAAACCCCAATTTCTTCATATCAAGCTCTCTACTAAAAGTTGAGACTTTAAATCACAAATCATATCCTTATTATATCATGTCCAAATACAATGTGATAACAAGGAATAAATCACCATCCAATTTACAATAAACATAATAATCCAATTTGGGTCTTATAAATACCAAGCTTGAAATAGATGAATAAAAATTTTGGTAGTACATTCTAGGAGATTTGTTGAGACCATATAATGATTTCTTCAATCTACAAACCAAACACTCTAAATTTTTAGAACATAATGCTTTAGATATGTCATGTTAATCTCTTCCTTCAAGTCACCATGTAGGAATGGCATTCTCTTCACACTAGATTGTACTTGTAAATTAATATTTAATGCTATAGATAACAAGAACCTTATAGATGCCAGCTTAGTAATTGGGAAAAAATATCACAAAATTTTATTCCTTCAACTTGGAAATATCCTTTTTTACCTAACCTAGTCTTGTACCTTTTAGTAACACCATGTGAACCAATCTTATTCTTGAACACCCATTTACTTCCAACAATATTTCTTATTTTTAGATATAATATTAATTCTCATTTATCATTCTTCTTCAACTCAACCATCTCAAATCATCCATATCCACTCTCTAGGACTCAAATTCACCCATATTCATTGCCTCATTCATATTTATAGGCTCACCAATATTAGTAATCAAGGTAACAATACATCTCCAATAAGAAGAAATGTATCATTTTTGTTATTATCTCTACCAAGTAGACATTGCCAAGAATTAAAGTGGAGGTTCTAGCCCCTCTTCTATACTATCAAAACTACCTAACCTCTCCCCCACTTTAGGTTCTACATGAGCTTTGAGTTCAACCTTCTCAATCTTTGAGGTTAAATAAACCACATATATCTTCCCATCCTCTTCTAGATATAGTTCTATGGAAGACATTAATTTGTTTAAAAACAACACTTCTTCTATATATAACTCTCCTAGCCACAAGGTCCCAAATATTGTACCCTTTCATAATAACATCACATTTAATGACTTGATGCATTTTGCTATCATATTTTCTCTAAATTTAACCACTTCTTCTTAGGCACATATGCATATGCCTCACAACCAAAAACACAAAAATGATGTATTGCTTGGGATTTTATTCCATACATACCTCCATAAGGATCTTGTTAGAAAGAGTTGATGTAAGAGACCTAATTATTAGATAACAAGCCACAATAACTACTTCTACTAAGATATTATACTCCAAGACAACTCCACTAAGCATACTCATATCCCTCTCCATCAATGTCTTATTCATTATTTATAAAAATCCATTTTATTGAGGCATATGTGGATTTGTCTTATGTCTCTTAATATTGTGCTCATCTATGGAATAAAACATTACAGTTTTTAGTTCTAAAAATAGTAATCTTCCTACCAGTTCAATTTTCTAAATGAGCATTCAAATCCTTAAACTAACTAAGCACACATTTCCTAGACTAATTATCTATAAAATATATAAAGTACAAAGATCTAGAAATTAAATGAACATTAACAAAGCCAAACACATCTTAATGAATTAAATCTAATGCCCTAGAATAATTTTAAGAACTAGAATATAACTAAACATGGTTTTTTTTCAATATACATAATATTTATAAAATTCATATTTAAAATTACCATCATTCATTCCCTCAACAAGATATTTATTTTTAAGGGTTTGCATAGCCTTCTCCTACATGGCCCATCCTTTTGTTTCATAAACTTCCTCTCTATAGGTAACTTTCTCTAATACCTAAAATTATTAACCATCAAAAGTAAATGCAATACCTCTTTATTACTAGTTTTGATCTAGTGAATGTATAAATTCTAGAAATCTCTCCATTATGAGAACAATATAAGCATAGAAATGGATAGTGTGTGTATCTATCTTAATAAATTGCTAACAAGAACACCCTTAGATAGCATCATATTTCATCACATTATCTTACACCCTCCAATATAAAATAACCTATACATGCCTACATCATTGAGTTTTCTAATTGTTAACAATTTTTAAGCCAAACTAGGGGTGTGTATCACACCAAATATCCCCTTTACTCATCCATAAAGGAATTGAATCTAGGCTCTAACATGACCAACTATGCTCAAGTGATAATTATCACCAAGGTATATCTTCCCACCATCATATTCTCCATATTTAAACAAACACTCTTGATGGTAGGTCATATGGAAGGAAGCTCTAAAGCTATCAACCACACACCTTCTAATGCATGAGTTATCAAGGCCACAATAAATGCATCTACATCATCTTGAGAAGAATTTTAATCTCATCATTTAAATTTTTTTTTTTTGTTTTTATTTTTCCCATCTTTATAGTTTGTGCATAAGTACCTAACCTTGTCATAGTTCTAACACTTCACCTTGGAACTTATAGGAAATTTGGATCTCCCATGGGTTTTGCATCTAGACTTTTATTTATTATTTTATTTATTATTTCATTTATCCTTTGGTCTTCCACAAACAACTATGGCCTTCTTAGTAGATTCAAAATATTTTCACCTCATCTTCTCTAAGAATAAAGTAAGCACATCAATTTTGAGTTTTGAGGTAGTGCTCCAAAATAGTTTTAGACACTAGCATAGATTAGGATCAAAAACTAGCCCATATGCATGTCCAAAGAGTGTGAACATCTTCAACATTTTATACTATCAAGGGCTTTATCAAGTTGAAATCCTCTAATTAATTTATCATACAACTTACCAAAGGTACTTACAAATATCACTATCTTGAAAGCATGAAAGAAAGAAGAAAATATTATTATTTGGAAAATTATATAGACGAAAAAAACTAGAGAATAACACAAATCAAGTTCATCAATACATGAATAATTTATACTTGATCAATGAAGTTGATCAAGATAAAGAAAAAATGATTATTTTAATTTTTACTATCACAATCATTTTTTAATGGGTCAACATATAGATTTCAATATTAAAACAAATTTGCAATTATTCTTTGATCATTAAATTAAGCACCTTATCTTTCTCATTTCCTTTTTAAAATATATATAATCACCTCATAATTTATAACTCCATTTTTTTATTAAATATAATTAATTAAATACTTATATACATACATTTCATCAGATTAACCTAAAATAAACCTAAGACTAGCTCTTTTTCATTATAAAAAATTAAATTTAACTATACTAAAGATAAAATCTTATTACACCAAATTCATTCCCTGTTTGAATAGAGGTGACCTATTTTTTCAAAGTAATAGTTGAAGATGCTCCTTAAGCATGCAAGACGATGAAAAATATTGTTTTTTTTCATATATATATATATATATATTTTTATCATTTTTTGAACTACAAATTAGGACATGTTGAATACGCCTCCATCAAATGTGTATGGTATTATTGTTGTGGAGCCACTCTAATGTCTAAGTAAACTGGTGATACAAAGTATACAATCATCTCAGAGGGCCTAAGGATCCCTAACTAAATAGTCCATTAAATTCATGAGAAGGTTGCATTTAATTATTAACCAAGGATTCAAAATTTGGATAGTGTTGGAAAAATATATGCATTCACAGAAACTAAAGTGGGTTAGAAGTACCTCAAGTGGACCTTGCTTGAGTTTTTTCTTCCAAAGAAGTTTTCAAACACTTATTTTACTCAACAAATCATGATATCAAACTAAATTTCCTTTATTACATTCTAACACTGAACTCTTACATGAAATCTAAGAGGGATCTGTTAAAGATCTTTGTAAAGTAACACACATTTTATTGTTGCAAATACTAAGTAATAATGGTAAACAAATAACTAGATAACTAGATGACTATATCTCCTCCTCGACAAAAGATCCCACTATATAGGGTCTGTGAGGAGTTTCATTATTCATGGACTAAAAACAAACTCATGAAATAACTGTCAAATCTTCCTCAAAGATAGGAAGAGGACATAATCTGAAATAGAAAATAAAAACTATATAAAGTAGGAGTTAAATAGTGAAAAAGTGGTATGGTGTTGTCATATGGTTTTAGGACATAGAGCACACCCACTTCTCCAATTTCATTCAAGGATAACCCTTGAGATCTCAATGCAAAGGAGAAAGAGGTCTTGCAAGAGGGTTGTCCTAGGGGTTGAATGCAAACTAAAAATGGGTTCACCACCAAGTAAGAACTTAGAAAGACTAATGAAATGCAAGATGCAACACTAAACCCTAATTCAATGCAATGTCTTACAAAATGACCTAGAAATACAAATGAAACAACATAGAAAACTACAAAAAGGAATGTGTGAACCTAGGAATCTAGAAATGACTAGATGGAGGTCTGAAACATTGGAAAATAGACCTGTAATGTTGAGTGGGACTCATTCCCCAAGCTAGGAGAATCGTTCTAAATTCTAGGTTTCTGTGTGGGAACGAGAATCTGCCAAAAGGGTATCTGAATCTGCAAAAATTTGAATTTTTACTCTAGAATTAGGACTCATTCACTAGAAGTGTCGAATCAATCCAGTTAGGGTTTTCAAAAGCTTCAAAGTTTGACCCTTCCCTTCTCTATCTACTCTATCCTTCTCGATTGATTTCCAAATTTGAAACCTTGATTTGCAACCTATAGGTCTTCTCCAATGTGCTCCAAGACTTGATGACAGCTTTTAAAACAACTTTGAATTATTTGAAAACTTTTCTCCAATCTTGCTCCTTAGGCAATCTGCAACCTAGACTTGCAAATCACACATAAAGGAGAGGGGAAAATGTTGTTGGGTTAGTGGATAGGGGTTTTCCTTGGTCAAACCCCGTTTTGGTAATCAAAACCTTGAAATAGAATGAAATATGAATGGAGAATGATGAATGAGAAAAATAAGATGTTGCAACTCACCAAACCCTATCAATGAAGTGTTGCAAACATGTATGCAGTGGCTCCAATGGATGTAGATCTTGACTCTTGCTTGAATCATGAAACCCTACATCATAATTGCTAGTTCAAAAAGAAACATGATGCATGAAGTCCTTGGCATGATGCTTGATGCTTGAATGTTGCTCAAAAATGTGTGATAATATTCTCTTGAAGACACTTGAATGCTCTTGAATGCTCTTGTGAACACAACTTGCTATTAGGAATTCACTCACAAAAGTCTTAGGTAAAAATGAATGAAAGAACCTTGTATTTATACTTAGTTATGCAAGGATTCCCGAAATTACAACACTACAAGATGACATCAGATCTAGGAGGATAAAATTCGGCCAAGAATTTGAATTAATTTTGATTTTGGGTCACACGAGATTCATTTTCCCAAGGTGGCGAATGAGTACCACCAAGCCTAATTTTTGAGACCATTTTTACAAATGCTTAGAAAGGTGTGAAATCAAGATCGGGACCAAAAAAATTAGGTGGGACTCATTCACCCAAGGTGGTGAATGAGTCCCAGATCACTAAATCTAGGCCACACAAGCTGAAAACACCTAAATTATGATTGGGTATTGATTTGTGTTGGGATTATCCTCAAAAAGATGCATTAAATGGGGCATGTGGATGCAAAATAGAGCCAATTAAAGCATAAAGAAGCATAATTATTAATGAAAACCTTAGAAAAGTGTGAACGTGTGTTACAAAACTTTACAACACTCCAAATAAGGCAAGATTAAGGTTAGGAATAAGTTTATTAGGTGTAGTTAATTAATAAAACCTTAAAAGAGTGAAAATATTTTACAACACTTCATAACACTTTAGCAAGGTGTCATTTATGTTCATTAGTTCACAATGGCCCAAGACCTAATGTGAATGTGTTAGATATATTAGAACACTAAATCAAGGCCAAGTTAGGGGGACCTTTTTTTTGTCATTACAATGAGTAAAGAAACCAAATTTAGATTCTATGTACAATAGTTTAACCACTCATAACATAAACAAGTTCTCAGAACATTCTTGTCATAAATTAGTATTGTTGCAAGTAGACTCCTTCTCATGGCTGTCTTATTTGGTGAGAAAGAGTGTTATGTGGTGACTTGAGGTTGATCAATAAATGATCACCTTCATTTCCTTCTAAAACGTGTCATGCTTTGGCCATTTGACTTCTTCTCTGCAACAATTTTTAGTCCTTATACTATGGGTTGATAGTTCTTCCTACTAAATTTCCTAAGGCAAGGCGTTAGTCTTATTACTAAGAAATCCACA
This sequence comes from Sequoia sempervirens, assembly GCA_007258455.2. Lineage (NCBI taxonomy): Eukaryota > Viridiplantae > Streptophyta > Pinopsida > Cupressales > Cupressaceae > Sequoia > Sequoia sempervirens. The sequence goes on from VDFB02179234.1 coordinate 101,756,596, forward strand.
TTATTAACAATCATAAATTAAACATGCAATCCTCCTAAATTTCATTGGCATTTATACATACATATATCAACAAAACATATTTCTATTTCCACATACTTAAGACTGCTAAAAGTATATAAAATTATAAAAGGTCTTAGTAATGTCTTGAAAATTAGTAGAAAGAGATAATGAAAACTATGAACTATTGAAAGGAAACTAGATAATTAGAGAGCCCATCATTTATTTCCAACTAATCTATTGTGTTTCCTTAAGCAACTTCAAGGTTGAAGGTTATATTGTAAGGCCATCTCTTTGAATTCCATGACATAATTCACCCCTTTATTCTGCTTCAAGTAGAAACCTTGTTGATCATAGAGCTTTGCCAATCTTTAATTCTCTAATGCAATACCTTCCTCTCGATTCCTCCCCGTCTAATGTGGTATAGGAAATAGGAGGAGTGGAGGATGGAAGGTAAGAGGAAACCAAGTAATTATGTTTCTTAAGGAAATTGAAATGTATTTATTTGTCCTATCAATTGTTTCTACATAGTTTCAAATGGAATGAGGTTCCTTCTTCTTTAGTTTTGGCATGATCTCCTTCCATTTTCCTTAAGAAAATCCAAGTGTCTCTCTGATTATTCCTTCTACTTCTAGTCCCTTCATTATTTTGTAATCCTTTTCTCTGTATTCTATTATCTTTTTTACAACTCCCTTATGCTCCAAGAGATCTAACCATTGGTCTACTATGGCATTTGGGTCTTTTATTTCTGCTAGCTATAAAGGGAGATATTTCTCCCTCTCTTGGTATTCCTAAATTAGTTGTCCCCTTTGATGTTCATTTTTAACATAGGAATATAGAGCCCTAATTTGAACATCTCCCACAAATATAAGTGGGTTTCATGTAGTATCATATAGAAGAACCAAATTGTGCAAGTAGAATTCACACAATTGGTCTTGTATTTCTGGTGTAGACTTCCAGAAAGTGTCTAAGAACAAAAATCTTGTATTGATGGAAAAAATGAGATCACTAGTTATCTAACTTAACTGAAAACATAAGAAAAAATCTTGTAGAAATAGGGAATATACCTTGGCAGGAGGTCTACACCTCTAGCTGAATTATCTTGTCTTCCAATTCCTAAATTTTCACCTTTAATCTTTTTACCTTTCTTTCATGCTCTTCAATTGTCCTAGCATGTGTAGAAATGATTTCTATTTTCTTCTTTTCCCAAAAAAATTCTTTTTAGGAAAACTCTTGTGTTTTCTTCCACAACTCAATTCCTAATGACACATTATTAGGTACAATGGGGGCCTTTATATGTCTAATTGAACTCTTAGGAACTAGATCTTTTCCATTTGTTTCAATAATGGAAATCTATGCCAAAACTTCTAATTTTGATATGTTCTCAAATTTGTGGAGTTTTTCTTCCAACTCCCTAATCCTTGCATCCCTTTCACTGTCCTTTTGTTGATATGATTTTAGTTTGTCTTCTTACTATTTGATTCTCTATAAGGCCTCTTTCAGTTCTTTATTGTGTTTCTCCCTTCTTAAAATAATTCTTTTTCAGTTTCCAAAATAGTTTCTTCCTCAACCTCCTCTACATGCATATACCCTTCTTCTGAATTAGGGGTTTCTGGAGGTCTATTTTTTTTCTTTGCCATAAAAATATCTTCTAACTCTGAATCAGAAGTGCTAGTTAAATACAAGGGTTGTACAATTGGTATTTATGTATCATCACTAGGGACATTTCCCTTAGAATCTATATTTGTTTCAATCATCACAAAATCTTCCTTTTACTTTTTACCTTTTCCTTTCATGGGCCCCTTCTTCCTCAAGCGATGTGATCACCTCCTTGATTGTGTGGCCATATTATGCTTCTTGCAAGTGTAGAAGTAGAAGCCACACTTTTTATATTATTTTCTTTTGGTGGGCTCTTAGAGGAAGTTGGGGCTTTTGAACCTTCTTTAGCTACGAGCTACTCAACAAAAGCTATGAGTTGAGTTTCTTGCAATCCCTACTCTCCAGGTTCGTCTGTGTTGTGCGTAGGTGTTGCATTAGGAGAAATAGATGGTATTTCTCCCTCAATTGAATTCACGAGAGGTTCTTCTACTTCCTATTCCTGACCCCTTTCTTCTTCATTATGCATTGGAATATTGTTGTTGATATTGTTATAATTCAGAAAATCTTCCCAAGATACATTGGGAAATTGAACCGTAACACTTCTCTTAACCAAAAAAGTAACTAAATAGAAATGTGACAAAGTTGACCGATTTCTTTTCCTTTTGTATTTTTACGACATTATTTTCAACAAATTATATAGAAAATTATGAACACTTACCAGCCTTTGATGGCATAAATGACTATGTAATTTAAAACACTATGTATAATAGTGATTGTCTCCCATCAAAAATAGATACCTGATAATGTGTGAGGCTACAAAGGACCAAATCCAAGGTAAAGATAAATGTTTTATACCTTGTGAGGAGGAGTCCAAATTCTCACCCAACAAGGAGAACTCATTTTTTGTTGTGATTTTATCTACCCTTATTGGAAACTCTTCTCCACTTTTTGGAAGCACAAATAATTTTTATATAGCTACCTTTGATGCATCGACCCTTAATCTCCTAAAAAATTCCTCATCATTTTGCAAGGTGCTAGGAAATTTTTGGGTCACAAGTTCATTGAATTATATGAGTCTGAGGAAGTAATATAACCAACCTTCCTAGTCGAAGATAGGCACACATTGCTTGTCCTCTAGCAGCAAATTATGAGTTGTTGGTTCTCATCTTATTATGTCACCTCCCATTATAACTTCACCAATTTTATTTTTCTTATTCTATATAATCACCCAATTATGTTGTCTCTTTTCTATGCTCTTTGCTTAATCACCCAATTCTACTATATCACCCAATTCTACTTTGGATACAACTTCTCTCTTCTAGATTCTTGTAAATTTAGTAATGGTAGAAAATTAAAAATAACTAAGTCCTTTTGTCTATCCCTCCCCCAACTAAAGTTTCTAATTTTCGTCAATTAGTAAGTATGAAAAGGGTTTGTGAAATAAGTATTAAGTAGTGGAATTCGAAAGGGTAAGTGCACCAAGATGGTTCCCAAAAAGGGGGTTTAAGTGGCCACTTTTTTTTTCTAAACTCAAGAAATACTAACCTTGGACGTGAAATTGAGGATAGTTACACTCAAAATTTTGAGATAGAACAAAAAAAAGGATCGAAGTACTCCAAGTCTAATTTCTAAAATACTAATTTATTTTGAAAATGGTTGAGATTAAGGGGTTCAAAAGAGGGATGTACACAAATTGGTGTTGTTTTTTTCAGAAAAACATAACATAGCAACTTTTGTACAAACCTAGAATGGTGAAATTTTATGTAGTATTTTTAAAATCGCTACGGCAAGAAGTTAGCTAATAGTATCTAGTTGATGCATGTTTTTTTTGATAATTTTTTAATGAATATTTGATTTTTTACTAATTTTCTAAATGGGAACTTCTTGAAAAGAATAATTTTGGCCGTGCTCCCCCTAAATTTTTTTAAAGTAATTGATTTTATTTTTTTATTTTTTTTTAAATTTGTAGAATGGAGTCTAGTTTCTAAAAATGTAATTTATTTGAAATTTTGATGAACAGTTAATTTATAACAAAAAAACACCAAACACTACTTTTTTGGAAAAAAAAAAGACATACAAACAAAAGCAATTATGGATGAAAGGCTTAACATTGTCAAAAAGTGAAAAAAATTACATTGTTGGATAGCTAAGAGAGAGCCTAACATTACCCATGTGTTTGATTTTATCGATATTGAACCAAATGCAATCCTAACAGTGAGCACGAAACTAATTATGTGAAAAATTGTAGAATTCGCAAAAAACATGTCTCTGGTCATTGTGAATGCCCTCCAAGCCTTTGGGTTGGTATTCCAAGGCATATAAGTTTCACTTTTTCTTTTTATTTTAATGTGAAATAATGCGAGCACATTATAACGTGCTCGCATTATGAGCTTTCATTTTTTTTAAAAAAAGTGGCCACAAAATTGCTACCCAACTTCATGCACCCACTTGAAACATATAGTTTAAATGTTTGCATAAAGGTTTTTGTGGGTTAGTCTTTTTATTTTGGTTTGCATAAATGTCTCTGGTGTCAGGTGCACCCACACTCAAATAAAATTATCGAAAAGGTGTGCAACGTGACATGTGGTGGGTGTGCATCTTTTATCTTTTCATCTTCCTTTCAGGAGAAGGTTCGAGATACATGTTTGCTTGTCGGACATTTTCTTAGGAGCTATATTTGTGAGCTCGAGAGTTTCTATGCTGCTGACATGTCATCTCCTTGCCACGGGTTATCTGCACCACCTATAAATATATCTCTTAAGGAGTTTGTCTGAGCTGGCTAGCCTTTTTCTTTTCTTTTCTCAATTTCTGAGATGGAATTTTTGAGATGGTACCTCACAGTGATGTGATCAATCAATTGGGTCCTTTTCCAGGTTGTTATTCCTAGGATCTGATCGTATTTGGTTTCTTATCCTTGCTAACACTAATACATTTTGATCAATTTTTCGACGACGGCCCATTGGAATTTCGATAGCATTTTAAACGTCAAAATTTTGGCCCGACATCCGATGCTAGGTCGTAATTTTGACGTTTCAAATGTCATCAAAATTCTGATGCAATAACAGTGACAAACAACTGTCAAAATTCTGACGGGCTGTCATAAAAAATTGATCAAAATGTATCTGTGTAAAATATCTAGAGGGTTTTAATGCAATAGTTGAAGAGTTAATGCAAAGATCTTTTGTGGCCTAACCAAAGGTCTATGATCAGATCATGTCCTATCAATTGTCAACACCTAGCGGCAATTAATCTGGACTGAGGCAGTGTTTTCTTTCTTTGGCGGCTATATAAGGTGGACGACAACACAGATGCAAGAGGATGATTTTTTCCAGGAGGAACTATTTTCTTTTTCAAAAGAAGTGTTTCTTTTAGTTTTCTTAAAGTGTTAAGAACTATTTTTCGGAAGCAAGTTATAGAACTACTTTATTCTGGCATATTATATCTATTCAAGTTTAAACTATTGTTGAATTGGCATCTGACCTTTGTTTCAAATTTTATTTTTAGTTAAAGCACGAACTATTGAGTGGAATTTATTAAGACTATGCATGTATGGCATTTTTCAAGCTTTCTTTCTTTATATTGTCATTTTGAATGAAACATTGTGTCTTGCAAGCTATATTCTGGTAGTTTAAATAGTAGATTTCTATGCTTTATTCTTGTGTAATTGAATAGTAGCTTAGGAGAATTGGACTATTTCATTGGAATTTTTCTATTTTCCTTAAAGTCGTTATTCTATTATGTTAAGTTGTATTAGGAGACAGAGTTCTTGTAATTTTTGGAATATTGTTCTTTTACTCTAAGGAATCTTTATGTTTGATCAGACCTCAATGAACACTACCTGCAGAAAGATCTTAAAGTCTGCACTATGCTTGAAGTTAGCCTTTGTTGTTCGTTCTCTTTCCAAAAATGAGGGGTTGTGGCATTCTATGTCCTTTATATCAATCATAGGAATAAATTGGGTTTGAAATTTTGTAAAAGCTTTGGCGTATCTCCTTTTATGTTTTATATTTGTATTTCCTTTCTCCCTTATCTCAAAACCCCAAAAGAAGAGTCAGATTTCTATAAAAACCCCGAAGGTATTCAGTGAGACAAAATTTGTCCCACACTCGCTAAATTTCCCATAAGACTGTCAAAGAAGCACAAGCTTTGATGATCAATAGTTTTTTTTCTTACACGCCTGGTGGGACAAAAGTTTTTCCAAACGCCTGATTAGAAGTCAAAAATATTTCTTAAATCAAGCTAAGGAAAGAAACTGGAAGTTTCATGCCTAGAGTCCAAATGAGAGCATCCTTGAGAGGTCACTTCCAATACTCTCAATTACATGCTTCAAATCCTAGAAGGAGAATAACTACAGGTTCTATATCACCTATAAGGTGTAATAGAGCAAGAAGTCAGAGTCTAGTATCTAGAGCCTTATCTACTCCACCCAGAGGTTTAAATTTCTAGATAAGATTACCTGTATATCTAATTCATAGGAATATTTTCGTCATGGCTCATGTACCTCCTCCTACTCCTATAAATTTCATAACATGGGACAGTGGTAGTCCACTACAACCACCCACACCCCCAGATGTATGGCTTGCCATACCTTCTAATGCCCTAAAGGCTATTCCAAGATTCTCTGGGGAGGATTTAAAAACCCCTTCTGAACACCTTCAAGATATAGCGGAGGTATGCAGGGTACATAACATATCGGAAGAAAATATTTCCTTAAGATTATTAGCTGCCTCTTTTAAGGGAAAGGCTCAAGATTGGTATAGATCTCTGGCCTCGGGTTCCATTCTTTCTTAGGACCAGCTCAAATAGTGTCTGTTCGAATGATTCTTAGAAAAGGGGGACCGTTCCTCACTACTACAACAACTAATTACCATCAAGAGGGATCTGCATGAATCCATGAGTGATTTTAATACCAGGGTCCACAAGACCTGGCAAAGGATCCCCGTGACTACTCGACCTCAAACTGCGATGGTGTTCATGTTCTATCTAAAGGCTATCAATTTGTACATCACAGTTATGATAACCTCCGTGGGAGGGAACATCCTTCCTAACACATATAAGGTGGCGGTACATGCAGAGAATAACCTGATCAATGTCAAGAAACTTCCGCCTCGGCCACCAATGCTAGTATTTGTGAAAATATCGGATGGCCATCAAGAGGAATCTAATCCAAGCACTCTTGCCACACAATTGAATTTTCTCACCCCATAGCCTACAAATGAGTATCCTACCACTCAAGTGAGCACATCGGGTCTCTCGTCAATGGTGGTGGATATCCTTGATATAAAAGATATGTTATGGACTTTTTCTAATGAATTAGTCATTATCAAACAACAGCAAGTTATAGCTCCGAAAATGACCACTCAAGTCTATGGTGGAGGGAAGACGCTTACCAACAAAATTCATATCAAGGATCTTATAGAGGAGGAGGTCAGTAGACATCAACAACAAATCAGAAAGTTCCAATTACTATGCCATTACAAGCAGTCAAGGGTAGTTCGAATAAAGAGATAGTCCCAGGCTAGAACAATTTGGTGAAGGATGAAAATGTTCGATGCTTTCCATGCAATGATAGCCACATGCCCTAAAACTATCCAAGGGGAAATATGCAGCAAAAGGTGGCAGAATAGAGGAGTAAGGGTATGTTTCTGAATGCAAAAAAATACGGGACACCCGAAATGGAGAATGCTCATTTTAGGGCACAAATGCAAGGGGTGTCCATTGGATAATAATTAGACATTGCACCTGACCAAGCTCTTTTCTCATGGTTGGAGGAAGATGAGGTTGTGTTCACAAATGAAGCCTAGACATCTTGAATTCCATAAGTGTAGTCAAATTATGATACAAGATCAAAAAGAAGGCTCACAGGGGAATATGTACAACAAGCTCTACCACGTCCGTAGCCACGTCAACTATTCCCCCCAGAGAAGTCGGCTTCGCTGCCCATCATCTGACCTTGTTTGCAGCCACATAACCTACCATTAGTGGAAAAGGAGGTAAATAAAGCACTAGGCCTAGCCATGATGGAGCATTTTCTCCCAAAAAAAAAAGAAATACCACCATTTAAGCCAAAGGCCCAAACAGTTGGGACACTTAACATAGTGGAGTAATTAAAGAAGGCACCTACCAATGTGTCATTGTGGGACATCATATCAATTCTCGAGAAAAAAAACCCTGCTTCAAGAAGCATTGAAGGTGGAAGGGAAAAGTTTGTAGGCAAGCATGACTCAGTTGAATAATCAGAGTGGAAATGGCAGATCCATGCTTCCCCTTCAGGCTCCTAAATCAATGGCTTATGCAAATAATGTGGATAGCATCAAGGAAAAATAGGTAAGCAGAATAAATCCCACACCCTTCTTTTTAACGCTTATAGTAGGAGACAAATTGTTGCATAATAATATGATTGATTCGGGAGCTAGCACAATTGTTATGCCAAAACAAGTGGTGGATGCTTTAAAACTTAAGTGTGAACCCCTTGAAAAGGGAATTATGCAATTGGATGAAAAGAAAGTCACAATAATTGGTTGGATAAGGGATCTATTCTTGACCCTCTTCTCTTTCCCAAGCCAAACAATCACTCAGTAAGTAGTAATAATAAACATTCCACCAATTTTTGGAATGTGTCTATCAAGAGATTTCACCACCAAACTTGGCAAATACTTGGCACTTGATTGGTCCCACTTGATATTGAGAACCAAACATGGAGCAAAGATGAAGATTCTATCTGAATCCTTGCATCCCAAACATATTTTGGATGATGCAAATCTATGCTTCGGAGCTGCTGATACCCCTAATTTTCAACAGGAGAGATATTGTGTAGAAATTCCCAGAGAGGAAGAAGATATAGATGAGTAGATTTTAGAAGAAGAGATGTTGCTCAATCAATTCATTGATTTCGGTCCATTTGACAACTTTCATGCTACAGGGTTGAGCGCCTATGTGATTTTTGACAGAGATCAGGTCTTTCCAAAACTAATGAAGATTCAGGAGGAGTCTGACGATCTGTCTAATAATCATGTATAGACTATACATTTTGATGGCATCAAGTGAAAATTCATCCCAAAGCAGGTGTCTAATTGGTATTTTTGATGGGATTGGAATACCCTAGAGCTTATTGTTTTCAGCCTTCTTACTTAGCCGATAATACCAAATATGGAGTTTTGGTCCACAGATTGAGTTCAGTAGAACAAATAGATGCAAGTAAGAAACAAGTTGTTGGAAATTCAGAATCTATAGTAAGCCAAATATAAAGGCAAGTAACCATAATAAATAAAAGGCTAAGCTATCAAGTACATAATGTATGGGATCTCATCAAAAAATTTGAAACTTTTGGTATGCAAGGGAATCCCTGACCTTAAGATAGTATCGTCCATTGGATGTTTCTTATCGGGGCACATTCGAAATCAATTTATGTTCCAACAAAGCAATGATTCACCATACTTTCGAAGGATTGTAATAAGTTTAATGTTGGAAAAGGAAAAAGACCAGCGGTTGAAAGGAGCGCCTCTCATAGGAATAAAAGAAGGCTAAAGGAATTATGTTGTAAGTATGATCTCAAAGGTTATGACCTAGGTATAGTCTAGTTGGCGTTTTCCCTAGATGAAGAGTCCAAGTCTATTGGGTAGAAACAAAGGATAACCTGCCCAAGGTTTTAAGCTCTATTAGTACAAGATTTCATCAAATGGGGCAAGACAAAGGTCATATGTCCTATCAAATTTTTTGCTTGGTTATCAAATCTAGTCCCAGTTTGGGAAAGGGATAGGGATATTCAACTTTATGTTGACTTTAAAGAGTCAAGAAGGATTTTTCTAAAAGATCATTACCCATCAACACTGACGCAAAATTTCTTCCAGACTAAGATACATATCTCCTCTTTGATAGATGATTCCCCAAGGAATGATGAGGTTTTCATAATGGAATCCAACCGACAAAGCATGATATCTACCACCAAGTGTGAAACGTTTGTATACATAAGAACACTGTTCAAGTTCTTTGATGTTGTTGCAGTTTTTCAAAGGGAAAAAGGCATTACTTTTAAAAAATGACCCAACCAGATTATTTTCATATACCTAGGTGATTCATCAGGAAAAGGCGATCATCCTAATCATCTAAAGGCATTTTCTTCGAAAGACTAGCGCTTTGGGATTTTTCTTGGTCCAGAAAAATATTTCCTTGGGGCACCCAAAGGAAAGCTTCTTGGTTGTACACCATCTCAGGAGAAAATAATAATAAATCCTGAGGAGTTCCGGGGCTCATAATTGAACATAAGATCTTTTTCGGATAAGTCTAGCCTTGTCCAAGGATTCATGCCAAGTTTCACAAGCATTGTGACACCGGCCACCCTGATGATTAGGAGAACATGTCTTTTCAACAAGCTCTCAAGGGAACAATAGTTATCCAGCAGTTGGAGGAGTATGATGAAGAAAATGAAGAGCATCCTACTGTACTCCCTTCAAGGAAGCAAAGGAGAACCAGTGTGTGGGAACATGTCACAAAAGGAAGATTTGACAAGTATCTAAAGAAGTTGAAAGTTGGGTTGAGCCTATCCAAGACCATTACACCTGCCAATGCCCAAGGTCTAGTGGAATCACAAGGGCTGAATTCTATTGCCAAATACAAGATTTTATTGAAGACTTCATGGCATTATTATATGCAAGGGAGCAGGTTAACCAAATCAGCCAACAAGAGCCTAACTAGGTTAGTCGAATGTGTTGGGTTGGTAGCTTTAAGAGATTGGCATAGTTACGAACAAGCAACCTTATTGATAAATCAAATTACCCTCAAGCCTGTTCCAAATTTTTCTTTGTTTAAATTGATGTATGAAAATTTGGAAAAACCCCTATGGCTAAAAAGAGATAGAGAAAAGGCCCATGGAGCTATAATTAACTGTCATCAAATAATCAAATGATGTTTTGATGAAGAAAATTTTTACCCAAATTCTAGAGAAGAATTTTTAGTGCTAAGGTACTACAGGCGTGTTGCAAAACTAGGACAACCTACTAATTTCAAAGTGACACATGCAAAAGAAAGAAAGTGTACAGACTCAAAGAGATGGTTTTAGATGAGCTGGTGGACAATATTTATCTAAGAATTTTCCATTAAAATGCATAGTTCTTTTAAAATTTTAACATGTACATGTACCATATGTAAAAAAATTGTAATTATTTCAATTTTTTTTAGAATAAATCCCAAGAAATAAAAGTTATACTATATTATGTTTATTGATAAAATTTATAGTATAGTATATGGCCCAAGGCTCGAAATATTACATAAGGCTCTCTTGAGAAAAACCCAAAAAGGAAAGCAAGAAAAAGTTGTTAAAAGGGAGGCCACGATTAGATAAATAGTAAAATTCCACCTCCAACAGTGAAGAAAAAAGGGACTTGTAAACGGGTTCTGCTTCTCCTCCTTTTCTTTTTTTTCTTCTTCTTTTTCTTCTTTTGTTTGACGAGTTGCAAGCAGGAGCAAAACACACTACACACACGGGCTGTGCAGTTCAGACCTAGGGTCTACTCGCTGCAAAGTTGCATTAGGTAACTAAAGTGATTTTTCCAGGCAATCCCCAAAACCTTCTCCACGTTGTACTCCTGTAGAAGGAAAGTGGTTGTTGGATAAGAAGAACAACGGTGCATCTCCATGTCCATGGTGTGAAAGTCAGTAAGGAAGGGAAACCAGGGAATGTCCACTCCAAATTCCACGTGCCTATAGAGGTCCATGGCACTTGGAATGTCGACGCCAGGAATGGCCACTCGCACTATCTCATTAATCCCTTCCATCAGAGAGGTGTTGAACATCTTCTGACACAACTTAATTATTATGGGCTTGGCCACACCCAGGTCCAACAGTGAGGCCAAGAAGTGGGAGAACACATTGCAATTACTCTAGATTTGGTTCTCATCGGTAAGGTAGTCTGCACTAATGACCCACTTGAATGTAGTCATGATCAGGGGGTCACAATTCTTCACCAGGAACTTGATACGGGTGTCAGTAATCTCTCTTGTAAAGCAGTTTGTGGTCTCTATGGAAGGGTCTGAATAGGGGTATCCAGACCAACAGACATCATGACAAAGCAGTGAATTATGGCAGAAAGAGAGAAGGTGGAAGGCCAACTAAGTTAGAGAACTATATGTTTGAATGGATGTTGCAAAAGGTGGTGTAGCTATATATAGAAAAAGATAACTGGGGAACTTCACCAACGGGAGGTCTATTTTTGGCCAGACGACTACGGGAAATTTTAAGAAAAAATAGAATAGTATGGACAAATCATACAGAGGATCTGATGGAATACCTTGAGAAATAAATTTGGGTATTAGGAAGTAAATTCTCTCATACGCCGACGGTTGACGTGTGCCCTTCTCCATCATCAATTCCAACTAGTTCACTAATGGGAAAAGACATGGATTAACACACTAAGGCTCTAAAAAATTAATGAACACATCTTTTTAAAAGTACCTTGTACCATCTCGGCATGCTCCATATGATGAAAAGCATGCTTTTCAATGCAATGAATTGAAAGAAAGAAGAGGCAACGGAAGGAATGTACTAATCCCATTTCTATGGCTTTCTCAGAATTCCCAAGGGATATGGATCTCCCATCCACATGTATTACCCCGGTGGCAGCATTTAATGAGCCATCGATAGTAGCAAACTCATAACTGCATGCAAAATCCCATAAATTAATTACACTCAAAGGCAAGTTAAGTTTTAGGAAAGGGAAAATGGTTGTTGTAACCAGAGAGTTTATGTATCATTTTCAAACAATCATGGCAAAAGAATCTACCTCTAGCAGGCAAATTAAAGTTCCAAATAGAAGAACTAGTTACACAGATTTATTTTGGCATTACTCATTCGCCAATGCCCCAGCTCCAGAAGAATGACCATTTGAATGCTACAGGAAGCTTCAATCTAAAATATGAGTCTTGAAAGAGGCAATTCAAGATATAACCAACAATGTTTATGACCCTTAGTTATCCACCAACCTTAAAAATCTTAGGGAAGGTGCTTTTCAGAGGATGTTGGGGCATGAGTCCGCAAAGGGTTTTGCATTTTGGATTTGGAATAGTGGCCTACCATATTTTGTGCTACCTATTGTACATCCATGTCCGGAGCTGGTTGATGCATGCGCAAAGAGGTTTAACAAAAATACAGAGGTTGTTGAGGGCCATGGGGTCAAGATCGCAATTTCATCCAAAGCTATATGGGACATGATGTGTATCCCTATGGGTTGGGGTGTTGACCTTTTCAATGAAGAACAAATGGACTAGAGGCTTGCTGACAAGTATCCACTATCGCTAGAATCTATGTTGTTGGGAGGAATAAGGAAAATCTTTTTATCTTCCCCTTATGATTGCAAAGAGTCAAGTAATACTGAGCAAGCGAAAGGCTAAACATGAGATCACAAGTCATTTGGCAGCTCTACATTTGGTCCTCATTTGTGACAAATGGAATTACAACCCAAATGGGCATTTCAGTTTAAGGCATGAGTTTAGGGAGTATTTCCAAAGGTGGAGAAATCTTGCTTGAGAGAGTGCAAAGATATACATCGACCTGACCCACATACCAGAAGAACGGCCAAAATGGCTAGGTTTTTATGAGCCACAGGCATAGTATCAGAGGAATCTCCCAATGAGGAAATCTCTCAATGTGTAGATGAGGCATAAAGGATGGCCAGAAATAAATAAGGCATACTTTTGGAGGTTTTGGCAAGAGATGAGAAATCCAAGTGCTTTGTTCAGTAGCTTCTAGCTCAATGAAGATTTTGAGGATGCATATGAGAAGGAGGTTGATTCTGACAATAGAAATCCTAAGACAAGACATGAGGTTGAGGAGGAACAAGTTTGACTCCTAATTCCTAGACCTCAGGAACTTGACAACTGAAGAGATTTGGGGCCAGGGGATCCACAGGCTCCATCTGCATCCCAAGCCCGAAGCAAAGGAAAAGAGGCCTGACGATCCCCAAGAGGATCCTCAGCGGTCGCTGATGTCCAAATATTGGAGGACTCTACTAAAAGGATATCATAATGTACTAGCTCTAATCGTGTGAAGCAGAGAAGGTTCCAGGACCTAGGTGCCCCTGATATACTGGTTCGTTGGGAAGAAGAAGTGGAGTCCACCTTCTGAAATGTTTCATCAACTACGACTCAGGTAAGTTTTTCTCCCCCTTGTCTTATTTTTGCATCTTTGGTACACCCCAAGTCTTTTCCTATTGAAAGTAATCCCCCATCTTTGTTTCCTAAACTGGTAATGTTAGATACACCCCCTACCATTGAAAATGAACCTACTGAAACTTTTTTGTGTGTCAAAGGAGTGTCATCTGTTGCAGTCGTTGTTGTACCATTAGTTGCTTTGTCTAAGGTCCCCATTGGAATTATCAAAACTACAATTTTTCCCATTACTCCCAGCCCGTCTACTTCTAGGAAAGAACCTCTCCATCAACCTTTTTACGCATCTACCCCTACTATTCCTTCCCTTGCTCCTTTTGGTGTTTCACCTTATTCTATGATCACACTACCTTTTGCGTCCCCCCATGCTCACACATCTGAAGTCCCCCCTACCATCACCCTTTTCGGGCTGCCCCCTTGTGCTCCCATTATGGCTCAAAGTGTCGATGTCCCTTAGACTCTTCAAGGTTATTTCAATGCCATCAAATAGGCCTAAAAGACTAGGAAGCTGGAAATGTTATCAAAGAGTGTCGAAAGGCCCACCACTAGGAGAATTGAAGCTTGTTTTAATGAAGAGAAGAACTCCCTACTTATCACCACAATAAGGTTGCTTATTTCCAAGCCTAAAGGAAAAATGTAGATGGAAGACTACAACATTCATGTCATGGCCCTGGATCTAAGTGAAAACTTCCCACATGATAAAATGGTCCTAGCCAAAGCCATGCAAAAGGTGGTATATGTTGATTATGAACAGTTGGATAGCCAATTAAGGAAGCACGAAGTTGAGTTGCAAAATGTGAAAGGGAGAGTGAGCAGGCTACAAAATGAGGTCCGATCCAAACATGTTGAAATGACCCGCGTAAAACAAGTTCAAGGCCAACAAGGAGACATGTCCAAATTGCTTGCATATGCCCATAATGAGCAAGTGCAGCTTCGTGCTGAAAATAAAAATTTAAAGAAATAGTTAAGTGATGCTAGATCCCAAAATATTGATGATCTTCGAAGGATCTAGATTTTGGCGGAAGAGTCAAGACAAGAAGTCAGAAGACTAAGCTCTGAGTTGGTGAACGCTCTTCGAGAGAAAGGTCAAATAGAAGAAAACATCAGAGTAAGAGAGGCTTATTTTAACCAGGAGTTCATTATTGCAAGAGGATCTGAATCCCATCCTATAATGAGAAGGCTAGTAGCTATGCATTGGGAGAAGATAGTGACTAGCATGTATGTGTTGGGACTCGCCTTACAGTTTTTAAGGGACGTACGAGAACTAAATGCCAAGGTTATTCTAATGGCTAACCACTTCATACAAACATGTTCACCTCAAGTGGCAGACTCCCAAAGTTTTATATCCAAATTGAGTATCGCCACCGATCAGGTTCTTAAAAGAGTAGAAATTCCTGATCAGTGGGTCACCTCCGTCAAAGCCAATGAGATCATCAACTACCACATGGTTGTGGTAAAATGTAAGGATCACCAGATGGTGTTGAATAAAAGGGTCACTGGGATCAAAAAGGACTTTGCCATCCTGGTTGGTTTTGGGTTGCCTCCTCTTCTCTCCCCAGATGAAGACATGCTAATGATAGAGCAAATAATGAGGTAATCTGACACAAGATTCAAACCGCCACTAAAATCCCAAGCTTGAGTGTTGTACCCATGGTGGATGATGTTGAGCGCAAAATCTACCCTCTTTCTTGGCTCTATTATCACCTGGGTGCAATTTCTTGCAGATGGGGTGTCGTCTCTTTTAAGGATATTTTTTTATCTCGAACAAACATACAAACAAATACAGACCCTTATTCTACCAAATAATTTAGATTGACATGCTCAATGCGTCACTTTCATCAAATGCCAGGAATAGCTAGAGGCCTAGGTTTGAATCTCCATAAAAAAGAAGACCCCTATGAGTCACCAAAACTGTAAAGGTTTTTTGTGCCTTAGTCTTTTTATTTTGGTTTGCATAAATGTCTCTAGTGTCAAGTGCACCCGCACTCAAATAAAATTATCAAAAAGGTGCACAATGTGCCAAGTGGTGGCTGCACAAATTTTATCTTTTCATCTTCCTTTTAGGAGAAGGTTTGGGACACATGTTTCCTTGTCAGACATTTTCTTGGGAGCTATATTTGCAAGCTCAGGATTTTCCACCCTATTTACATGTCGTCTCCTTATCGCGGGTTATCTGCACCGCCTATAAAGATATCTATTGAGGAGTTTTTTTGAGCTGGCCGGCCTTTTTCTTTTCTTTTCTCGGTTTTTGGGATGGAAGTTTTGAAATGGTACCTCATAGTTTTACCAGGCTGTTATTCCTAGGATTTGATCATGTTTGGCTTCTTATCCTTGTTAAAATATCTGGATGGTATTAATGCAGTAGTTGAAGAGTTAATGCAAAGATCTTTTGCAGCCTAACCAAAGGTCTATGATCGGATTGTGTGCTATCAACTGTCAACACCTAGCGGCAATTAATTCGGACTATGGCGGTGTTTTCTTTCTTTGGTGGCTATATAAGGAAGATGATGACACAGATGTAAGAGGATGATTTTTTCCAAGAGGAACTATTTTCTTTGTCAAAAGAAGTGTTTCTTTTAGTTTTCTTAAAGTGTCAAGAACTATTTTTCAGAAGCAAGTTATAAAATTACTTTATTCTACAATATTATATCTATTAAGGTTCAAACTATTGTTGGATTGGCATCTGACCTTTCTTTCAAAATTCAGTTTTAATTAAAGCATGAACTATTGAGGGGAATTTATTGAGACTATGCATGTATGGCCTTTTTCAAGCTTTCTTTCTTTATATTGTCATTTTGAATGAAACATTATGTCTTGCTAGCTATATTATGGTACTTTAAATAGTGGATTTCTATGCTTTATGCTTGTGTGATTGAATAGTAGCTTAGGAGAATTTGACTATTTCATCAGACTTTTTCTATTTTCCTTAAAGTTGATATTTTGTTATGCTATGTTGTATTAGGAGATAGAGTTCTTGTAATTTTTGGAATATTGTTCTTTTACTCTAAGGAATCTTTATTTTTTATCAAACCTTAATGAACACTGCCTATAGAAAGATTGAAAAGTTTGAACTATGCTTGAAGTTAGCCTTTGTTGTTCATTCTCTTTCCAACAATGAGGGGTTGTGGCATTTTGTGTCCTTTATATCAATCATAGGAATAATTTGGGTTTGAAATGTTGTAAAAGCTCTGGCGTATCACCTTTTATGTTTAATATTTGCATTTCCTTTCTCCCTTATCTCAAAACCCCAAAAGAAGACTTGACTTTCTATAAAAAACCCAGAGGTATTCAGTGAGATGCAATTTGTCCCACTCACTGAATTTTCCATAAGACTATCATTGAAGCGCAAGCTTTGATGATCAATAGTTTGCTTGAATGATAAATATTTCTGAAATTAATAAGCTTGAATGTTAATTAAATGAGAGTTAAATGTGAAGAGTACCTATTGACATTTTGTGAAGTGAAGTATGGCACATGTGAAACCTTTTTAATGCTATCATGCAACAGGGAAAAATATTTGAAATGATTTGAGGTGATGGCTAGGAACTATGGGTAGCCATGTTGAATTATAATTTATCCTGGGTGGAGCACATGGCAATGAAGTTTGAGTGATGAACAAAAATTTGTGCAAAGTACATGATGGGAGAAGTGGAATTTATGGCATGGTATAGATGATGTAAAAAAGTAGATTTGATGGCTACATGTGATGGAAGAAAAAATTTGTATGTAATGAATTTAAATGATGGATGCCATGGGAACAAGTGAAATGATGGTTGTGTAAGTGCTACGGGATGCTATAGGAATAGGTCACTTTTGAATGTTTTTCCTAGGGGAGTGATGTTGTAGGTCTTGTAAGCTCTACTGTAGGTTCAAAAAATAAAGTCTATCGAGTGTCACTTGTGCATGTGTGCATGAGAGATGTTTTGAAGATTATACCTATGAAATAGTAGGAGGTGAGTTGTGTAGCTCATCTACTGACATTTTTGATGAAGTGTGTAGTTCTGGTTCGAATTTATGTTGTAAGGATCTTGTTGGAAATCATCCTTCTAGAGTGGCCTTTTATAGAGCTTCAACCAATGGCCATTAACTAACAATGAAAACCTTACATCATCAATAGTTTGTAACTAAAATAATCCATTAGGAAAAATTATTTGACTTTCATACAAGCCTAACCATCTCATTTACAATTTCCCTTTGCAATCCTTATATCGTGAATCATACAGTAGTACCCAATCACCTGTATTAAACTGATTGATATTGATAAAAATTTCATGCCAATGCATCCTCTATTTATGGATGATTTGAGTATGGTGTATTCCTTCCATTCATATCTCATCTAGTGCATTGAGTTTATGCAACCTCTCCTTTTGTGCTTTAGATATATCCATGCCAAATTTTACTACTATCCTCAGAGTTTTGCATTCAAATTCAATTAGAAGGACTACCTTTTTCCATACACCAATTCATATGGTGTAAAACCTATTGTTGTTTTCTAGGTTTTCCTATAAGCCCAAACTACTTCAGGTAACTTCGCTGCCCAATCCTTCATGTGTATTTACACTATTTTTGTAAGAATTTTTTTTTTTTCTTCATTATTCACCTCCACTTGACCATTTTCTTGAGGGTGATAGGGTGTAGAATTTCTATGTCCAATCTCATATTCTTGCACTAACTTGGTGATTAGATTTGATGTAGATTATGGCCCTTGATCTGTCACTATTTCCCTAAGAACACCAAATCTTGTAAAGATATATTCATAGAGAAATTTGGAAAAAAAAATCATCCTTTTTAAATTGCAAGGCTTTGACCTCCACCCATTTTGTAAGATAATCAGTACAAACCAGTATGTATTCCTTTTTTTTGGATGTTGGAGATATAGGACCAATAAAATGTAGCCCCCATTTATCAAATGGTGTTATGACTAGTTATGATTGTAGTGACATTTCATCTATTTTTGTAGGTTGTCCTATCCTTTGACATCTATCATAGCTCCATGTCTATTTGACTACATCTTTATGAAGTGTTGGCCAATAATAGCCAGTAGTCAATATTTAAAGATTTATCCTCTTTGTTGCAAACTATCCTCCACAAGTTTCATCATGACATTCCTTGAGAATATCATAGACTTCATCCTCTCTAATGCACCTCCTCATTATATTATTGTGCCATAGAAAAAAGTACCTCTTACTTGACATGGTAATAATTCATGATAAATTGGACTTAATGAGGTCTTAATCTAGTGTTGTGAGGAATTTTATGCATCCACACTAGGTCTTGGACCCTTTAAAATGCATTTAACAATGTCTTGTAAAGGTGTTGTAAAGTGTTGTAATGGAATTTCACACTTTTATAGACTTAATGAACCCATTTCTTCCTAATTCAACATTATAAAATGTGTTTAATAACATCATCACATCAATTTAGAAGGCTTGTAAAATAAACTTAATGTTAAACTAGTGTTGTACTATGTCTTGCACATTCACATTGGTTTTTGTGCCTTTCTACGCTATGTGGACCACATTTTAGTGTTGTAAAGTGTATTTAATCACACTTTCACATTGAATTATGTGTCTCAAGCCCTAATTGACCTTTACATCATCATTAATAGGCCCCTATTACCCCATATTGTGCATCCTGAGGCTTAAATTGATCAAATACCTAACAAGGTTGCAATTTAAACCTTATTTCCTTATCTCCTGGCATCTTAGTTGTCAAAATGGTCTATATGGGACCCATTCACCATGACTATGAATCATTCCCATCCAGGTGGAACCCATTCACCATGTGTGGCGAATCAATCCCATTTGGCCCAATTTTGACCTTTGAGCGAGAAAAATTTAAGTTTAATCTTACTTCATGTCAGCCTGTGATGAGGTATTAATGGTTAAATTAGGTGAGATGCCTATAAATATAAGTATTTTAACCCTATTTCACATCTCTTATCATTATTCATCCACCAATCTTCCATGTCAAGTCAAGCAACTTAGGGTTTTATCATTTCAAGACACCAAGATATCAATTTTCAAATATTCAAGGGCAAATTCTTCATGTTTTGTTGCATAATTTCAAAACCAAACATCATGGAAAGTTAATAAACTCCATTATTTCATGTTTCATTTCATTCTTTCATCATTTTTGTTTAATTACCTAAAAGGGGTTTGACCAAGGAAAACTCCCATGCCATAACATTCAACATTTCTATCTCTTGCCTTGTGTGTTTGCAGATTTAGGACTCTTAGAATATTGGAAATAATTGGAGATCAAGTTGAAAATTTTTATACATCTTCTCTTCATTCAACAAGTCAAATGTCAACAAAAACTAACTTTCAGGTTTAGAAATCAGAGTTTTGAAAGCGGACACCTGTAGAGAGCTAATGTGCAGATTGGAAGCTCTGGATTCCACTTTTGAAAATTCAGAAATTAAAAGTGGACTCATTCACTATGGGTGGCAAATGAGTCCCACTCCAAGGTCAATTTTTATTTTTTGCATTTTTAGATACCCTTTTGTCAGAAATAGGTTTCGGCTTAATTTTGCAAAACTGGGACTGATTTGCCCAGAATGGTGAATGAGTCCCAGCAGGCCTAAAAATTAGCATCAAAAGCATTTCAAATGTAATTTCCAACCTCCTTCAACATCTCAAGTGCACACTTTCAATTTGGTTCATTTTTGTTAAGTTTTGTGTTCATTTCTAGTTCATTTCTACATTACACAATGTGTTTTCAAAAAATTCACATTTCTTAGGTTTTGCATATTTAATCAATCAATATTATCAATTAGATTCATTTAAAACATTTTATTTATACATAATTACATCATACATATCTTAGATTGATTGAACCTCCTAGATTTGGGTGTGGGATCTATCTCTTTTCATTAGGTGAAAGACCCTAATTGAACAAAAGAGACCTAGCATTCCTAGTCCCAAAAATCTACAGTTCATTTTGGTGAACCTAATTTTTAGAACATTTTCTTTTCTGATTTTTGAGTCCTTCATCATACATCAAGCTTGCATTTATCTTGCATACTAGGTTTCAAATTTTGCATTCATAGAAAAGTTCATTTAGGTTGCATTCTTAGCATCTAAATTCATTTAAATTTTTTGAAATTCGGCATTTTTTACTTAGGTATGCATCATTGCACTTAGAAAACATCAAAACCCCTCAAAAAATATTGAAAATTCTGTAAAAATTCCATAGTGGGACTCATTTGCCACCCTGGGCGAATCAATCCCTTTTCACCCTTAAAATTGAAATTTACAAAACTAAAAACTTTGTTTTTAAGCTTTTTTTTGGTGCCTTAGCCTACCTATATCAGTTAGTTGTATTTTTGTAACATGAATTTTACTAGATCTCACTTAAAATAGCTCATTTCATGCATTGTTTAGTTTCAAATTTACATCTCCCACATTTCATTTTTCAGACTATTGCATACTGTAATCAATAATTTACTTTATTTTACATCTGAAAATTGCATTGCACTTTATTTACTTTTTCATAACATGTTCTTTATATGTTCTTTTGATTTGATTAAACATGTATTTTATAAGCATAACATCCCCTCTTATGAGTTTAATTTTGATTATGACAATGAGGAACATGTTAGTCTTGACAACACCATTACATTACCCATTCCAATGCGAATGGAATGTAGACAATCATAGCACACATACTTTTCCTTATCCCAATACCTCTCCTATTAGTGACGAAGGTATCTTGGTGCAAGAAGTTATAAGCCTTGAGGGTCTTGATTTTCCATCTCCTTATTCCCCTTTGGATGATGTTAGACAACAAGAACATGAAATCGTAGACACATTCCTACAAGTCACCTTACCTAGTCTCCATGGTCATGAAAATCAATCTTGCCAATCTCCTAATACCCCTCCTGAATGTAAAGAGGATAGGTTGGTGTTATAAGATATCCCTATTAATAATCATGACACCCTTTATCATCCCTTCCCTAATGATCCTCCCATTTGTGAAAATCTATTTGAAAATCATAATGGTCCTTCTCTTGATGCCTCTCCCACTTGTGATGAAGCTACCTTGTAAACATCAAACTTGGATGAAAATATTACAAGCTCTCCTAGTAGGGTAGCTAATATGCAACAAGAAAATGTGACCTTAGAAATAACCAACAATCAAATAGAATCTTCCCCTAATTTCCGCACTATCAATTATCAAACACATTCAACCATTAATAACTCCCTTAGTTGCAATAAAGTTATTTTGGATAAACCAAACCTTAATTTTCATGAAAATGTGGTTTGTTGTTCTCCTATGAACTCTCCTTCTAGGGAGGATATTATGACCCAAGACAAAGATAGCATTGGCACTACTGATATTATGCCCTTCAAAGACAATCCAGAATCTCACTTGCTAAGGGATGTTAACATTATTCAACATCAACTCATTCTTTACCCCCTTCACATAAACCTCCACCTCAAAACAAACTTGAATTTTTCCTATACCCTACTAAGAATATTGTATCACAGCAGCTGAGTTATAATACTATTGCTCATACATATAACACTTGAAATAATCTGCAACCACCGCAACCAACCCCACCCTCTTTACGTTTACCCACTCTGCCTAGTGCTCCTCACTTTATCCCACACACAAAGGAGTATGATCTTGTTCAACAATTAAAGAATACTCCTACAAAGATTTCTCTTTGGGATTTACTTCAGAACTCCCCAAATTACCACAATATTCTTCAAATAGCCTTAAAACAAATTGCAATTCCTCCTGGTACAGCTTCAAATTATGTAGCAGCTTTAATCTATAGAATGAATCAAATTGATCTAGACATTACTTTCCATCAACACGAGCTCCCTCCTTTAGAGTTGCAAAAACAAAATTAAGCTTTCATGATCATTGTTCAATACAATCAGATAGGGATAAAGCAAACCCTTATTGATAATGGTTATGCCCTTAATGTGTGTAGTGTGAATCTAATTGATAGATTGTGTGTTGAAAAGTCACAAATAATACCTGATTCCATATCTATTCGAGGATTTGATAATACAACAAAGCAACCACTCAGTGTCATCACTTTTCCTATTACCGTTGGGGTGGCTACTTTGCAAACTCATATTCATGGCATGCCTTATGATCTTTTGTATAATCTTCTTTAGGTAGACCATGGATTCATGAGATGAATGCAGTGCCTTCGACCCTTCATTGTAGAATGAAATATGCCTATAATGTTCAATAACATTTATCAAGTTGAAATAGACCCCAAGCCTAAAGTTTCTTGCACCTTGATAAAGGAGCTACAAGTCCTCTGAAAACATTGATTCCAACATCCAATATAGACCCTCTTGACATTGAACAAAATAATGAGGAATCAGTGTCTAAATTATGTGGTGATGATTGGGGATACATAGAATTCACACCATCATTTATGGGAGAATGCATAATCACACAAAAGAAAGATGAGAAAAAATACCAACCAACCATCATGTCAACACAAGATATAGAAGACCTTTCGAAAGCACCCCCCTCCACTACTTTAAACAAAGAAGAAAACTACACAGTCACCTTTGATGGTGCTTATGATCAACCACCACCTGATCCAAAAGAAATGAAGAAGCTTTGTGGAAAAGGTTATGAACTCATGAAATAACAAGGATATGGTGGAAAAGGATGTGGTGCTTGAGAACAAGGTATCTGCAACCCTATAGAGCTTAACACACAACAAACAACTCATGGTCTAGGTTATTGTCTTTTTTCCAAGATCATCAAACCTTCATTCAACATCAACAATCTCACAAAACACACTCCTAAATAATCCTTAACAACTAGTGGTCTTGAACATCATCCTTTACCAAACATGCAACACACAAATACACCTTCACTTAATGGACCAATGTCATCTCACAAAATGTTCATGATTTGACTTTGTTAGATTTTATACCTTCCTATAATGGGGAGAATAAAATCTTGCAATATAAAGAGTCTTGTGTAATTATGAAATCTACTACTAAGCAAGATGTATCTTTCACACCAACCACAAGACCATCTTCTTCTCTTGATCAAGAGGGTATCTTGTTGAGACTCCTCCAAGATCACTTGATATCTCTTCCCCCTAGAACTTGAAAGAAATGTTATTACAAGACTTCCTTTTGTGCATATCATGGAGTTCATGGTAACTTCACTAATGAATGTCATTCTTTGAGTCACATAATCCAAAGTCTTAAGGAGTTTGTTATGCGTCCCTCTGAGGGGGCATCTAATTCCTCTAGGGTATGTGTAGGATCATCATGGAAAAAATAAGCCCTTAAGTGGAAAAAAATCAAAAAAATCAGAGTTAGGAAACTCGACATAAAAATTTGAATAAGTTATCTATATTATTCCAGAAACATGTAAGAATATAATCTGTAGGAAATTGAATTTAGTTTCTAAACTACTAGGTTTTTTTTTTAAATCTATTTGGTGAAAATTTGAAATTTCAATGCAATAGTACTTAAATTTCAGGGAAAAAATATGAAGTAGGTGTTTGTCTGACCACCCCAACCACAATAAAATGATAAAAAAAAAATTATAATATTTTAGATATAAGTAGAAGAATCATGTCCAAATGTGATGCATATTTTTTTGTAATTTTTTCCAAGAAAAAATTAATTATGAATTTTTTATTACAAATTTTAAAAAATATAAAAACTTGTATGTCTGACCACCTTAACTTGGTCAAAACTTCATGAAATTCATTTTCTTTTTTAAATCTTATAGTATGTGAAGCATAGAATGTGATGCATGTTTCAAATTCAAAATATGTGATACAATTTGAAAGCTATAGATCTTTTTCAATCAGCCCATCAATCGGACTTTAGTCGTAATTCAAATAGAAAATGAATAATAACTATTTATTAAATTCAAAGTAAAGCATAATTTATATTGGTGGAAAGTTGAGAATCTCCTTTAAAAAACCTTTTCATTTCATCAATTTTGGGTAAAAAAAATCCGTCAACCACATACCCATCATATCGCCACTTTTTGGCCCATCATGATCCTGCACATACCCTCTAATTGATATTGATTGTCACTCTAGCATACATTTCATCAATCATTTTGGCTCACCTTTGTCTTGCACTCAGTGGGGGAAAGGGGTTTAGTAGCCTTTTCATTGTGTGTCACTTGTTGTTGCCTCCTTTGGCTAGTCATTAACCTTTCATGAACATATAAGAGCAAGCTTGGGACATGGATGATGTGCTTTAAGTTGGATCGCATGGGACATACTACCCTTTTTCATGACATAGCTTCTTGAAAACATATGAATTGGAATAGGGCTTTACAAGTAAGATCTCATTTCTCCTTCTTCTAATTTAAAGCAATTAATCATAGTACTGGTGCTCGCAAGCACTTTAAAGTGGGGGCATACATCACCACTCACATTTCATTGTATGATTTTATTTTTCTTGCGATTTCCTCTCTTGGAAACATTAGGCACAATGTTCCCTAAGATAAGACCTTGCATGAAAAAAAGAAAAATCCCTTTGAACAATCCTTAACACTATTCTACATTAACAATGTCTATGAGTGTCAAGTATACGAATTTTTTCTTACCTCACAGAGCTCGAAAACCATTTTCCTTTATGGTGCCTTGTTAAATTTATCAAGAGGTATAACTTTGATATGGTTGAGCGAGAAGCCCATTTTAAGGCATGACTTTCCCCATAGCCACCTATGTGTTTGTGAGTACATACCAACTATTGTATGTTTCTCACCTTTTGGGCTTTCTCACCTAGTGGACAACTAAGAGTTATGTCACCCCAGAGTGAGTATGCATTTTCTTTTGGAAAAACATCCTAGATCTAATCCACAACTAGTTGGACAAGTGATTGAAGCTTGGTTCACCCCTTTCATTTTCATCTTTCTCTTTCTTGCCATTGCATGATTTTGTATCTTGTTGGTTTGACTTAGGATCTTGGATCTCGGGGGCTTGATTTCATTCTTGATCTTTTTCATTCTTTTTCATTTGCATCTATACACTCGGATCTCTCTTGAATGTCTACTTTATTGTGAGTTTGAAGCAAGTTCATCCTCTCACTAAAGTGGGGGCTAAATGTGTCGTAGAAAAAATTACCTCTTGCTTGACATGGGAATAATTCATGATAAATTGGACTTAATGAGGTTTTAATCTAGTGTTGTGAGGAATTTTATGCATCCACACTAGGTCTTGAACCCTTTCAAATGCATTTAACGTCTTGTAAAGGTGTTGTAAAGTGTTGTAATGTACTTTCACACTTTTCTAGACTTAATGAACCCATTTCTTCCTAATTCAACATTATAAAATGTGTTTAATAACATCATCACATCAATTTAGAAGGATTGTAAAATAAACTTAATGTTAAACTAGTGTTTTAGTGTGTCTTGCACATTCACATTGGTTTTTGTGCCTTTCTAGGCTATGTGGACTACATTTTAGTGTTGTAAAGTGTATTTAATCACACTTTCACATTGAATTATGTGTCCCAAGCCCTAATTGACCTTTACATCATCATTAATAGGCCCCTATTACCCCATATTGTGCATCTCAAGACTTAAATTGATCAAATAGCCAACAAGGTTGCAAGTTAAATCTCATTTCCTTATCTCCTCGCATCTTAGTTGTCAAAATGGCCCCTGTGGGACCCATTCGCCATGCATGGTGAATCAATCCCATCCAGGTGGGACCCATTCACCATGTGTGGTGAATCAGTCCCATTTGGCCCAATTCTGACCTTTGAGCAAGAAAAAAGTGAAATTTAAGTTTAATCTTACATGTTGGCCTGTGATGAGGTATTAACAGGTAAAATAGGTGAGATGCCTATAAATATAAGTCTTTTAACCCTAATTCACATCTCTTATCATTATTCATCAACCAATCTTCCATATCTTGAGTCAAGAAACTTAGGATTTTATCATTTCAAGTCACCAAGATATCAATTTTTAGACATTCAAGGGTAGATTCTTCATGTTTTGTTGCGTAATTTCAAGATCAAACATCATGGCAAGGTAATCAACTCCATTATTGTATGTTTCATTACATTCTTTCATCATTTTTCTTTAATTACCTGAAAGGGGTTTGACCAAGGAAAACCCCCATGCCCTAACATTTAACATTTATTCTCTTCATTAAACAAGTCAAATATCAACAAAAACTCACTTTCAGGTTCAAAAATCAAAATTTTGAAAGCAAACACCTATAGGGAGCTAAAGTGCAGATCGGAACCTCCAGATTCAACTTTTGAAAATTTAGAAATTCAAAAGTGGACTCATTCACCATGGGTGGCAAATGAGTTCCACTCCAAGGTCAATTTTAAGTTTTCTACATTTTTAGATACCCTTTTGTCATAAACAGGTTCCAGCTCAGTTTTGCAGAACTGGGACTAATTCACCCAGAATGGTGAATGAGTCCCCCAGGCCTGAAAATCAGCATTAGCAAGATTTCAAATATCATTTCCAATCTCCTTCAATATCTCAAGTGCACACTTTCAGTTTGGTTCATTTCTGTTAAGTTTTACGTTCATTTCTAGTTCATTTCTGCAATACATAATGTGTTTTCAAACAAGTCACATTTCTTAGGCTTTGCATATTTAATCAATCAATATTATCAATTAGTTGCATTTAAAACATTGTATTTAGACATAATTACATCATACATATCTTAGATTGAGTGAACCTCCTAGATTTTGGGTGTGAGATCTATCTCTTTTCATTAGGTGAAAGACCCTAATTGAACAAAAGAGACCTAGCATTCCTAGTCCCAAAAATCTATAGTTCAATTATCAAGCCCTACGTAAAATAAATATTCAGCTACAAGGTTTTGTGTTGTTTATGGTCATTCTTTGCCCCTCTTGCATCATATTGCATTGTTAGCACAGGAAACTCCTCTTTTCCTGTGTACAACTGCATTTAGTGCAGTTTGTGTGTTTTAATATGCCTTCGACCGGCTCTAACTTGATAGTTCATGCTAGTGTTAGTGGTTCATTGGATTTTCTCAATGGCTCCTCCTTCAAACAAACATCCCTAGAAATTTCTTTTGAAAGTCGTTCATGAGTTAAGTGTTCTGATTCACTAGCTGATGTGGTTTTACCTTTACCATATTTTGATACTGCTTGTCAATGGCTTGAGCAACACACCCTTGTTGGGTATTTTGTTGGGAGAACTCACCCTGAAAGTGTGCTTAAAGAGTGGGTTAGCAAGGGTTGGGTCCCTCATGGGGTCCACCTTGACATGGTCCAAAATTTGACAAAAGGTTTCTTTTTGTTCCACTTCGTGGAAGTCAATCATGGCCAGGCTATCTTAGCCCATGGTCCTTGGTATGTCCGGTCTTCTTTATTAGTTTCCTAGGCATGGACCTAGGATTTTCCTGTCTTAGATGACACCAAGCTATAGGTTCTTGTCTGGATTAAATTTTGTGGTTTACCCTTGCCCTGTGTGCCTTTTTTTAATCATATAGCTTCCTCGTTGGGGAGGGTTATTTGCATTGAGCCAGATAGGTTCTTTTAGGCCTGCCCCCAGAAGAGGGTATGTGTGGAAGTGGAAATTTCCAAATATTTGAAAGACTCCATTGATATCCAAATTGGAGCTCTCGAGCATACCTTGAAGGTCACATATTTTAATATTCCCAACACATGTTATAGATGCCAGTTCACAGACCAGAAGATCAAGGACTTCCCTTTGGCAATGCCTCGTACACCTTCTCTACCACAAGATGTTGAAAAGCCTTGTCTGGCGGATGCCTTTACTGCCAAACCTGATGCAAAATGGACTACAGTTATGAACTGCTAGAATAAGTCCATTGGTTATGGGTCAGCCCCCAAGGCCTTTGAACTAGCAAAAAATGTTCCAAACCTTTCATTGAAGGGGAAGGAAGCTCCTCTCGGAGTTGATTATGTTCCACAACAATTTAGGCCAAAGGCTACGCCTCAGCCTATTGTTGTCATGTTAACTCAGTTGAATGTTTCTTCTCGCATGACGGGAGATCAAAGGAAGTCTTGCAGCCCTTCTCCTCCTAGGGAAGAAGGGGAATATGTTCAAGAAAACTAGAGGTTTTCCTCTCCTTCCAACTAGATTGGGTTAGTCCCGCTAGAATTTTTGTAGAATCGTTTCTCTTCTCTGAATGAAGAAGAACCAGGTTTTGAAATTATGGAGGAGTTCCATTCATGAATTTCCTCTCATGGAATGTTTGAGGTCTAATAGACCTCTCCAGGAAATATTCTGTTAGGGATACCTTGCTTAAGTATTCTGGTATTGAAGTGCTTTGTCTCCAAGAAGTTAAAATTTCTAGTTTTTTGCTTGCTGCAATTTGTTGCTCTGTTTGGCTAGCCAGTAAAATGTTTTGTACTACTCATGATGTTGGGCGTGGCCCAGAGCTGTCACCCTTTTTTCCCCATGGTGGCACTCTAGTGTAGTTGACCATGAGTCTGATCCCACTCATTGGCTCGTTTGGATCCTTCTCAACATTGATAATCATTCCTTTGGTATTATTAATGTCTATGCTTCTAATGATGTTTTGGAACACTCTTTGCTCTGGAACTAGATTGTTGATTCATTGACAGTTACTACATAGTTATTGTGTGGGAATTTCAATATGGTTGAGATGGTGTATGAAAAAAATGGCACCTTTCCATTCAAATGGATAGCTGGAAAAAGGGAGGTGTGGTTTTACATGCGCAATAAATTGGGGCTCTTTGATCCCAATATTGGTCGCCACCATTCTCATTCTCTCTGGCACACTTGGTGTAATTACAGAGCTGGTTCTAATAGAATATTTAAGCACCTTGATCATGCCTTGATCTCGGCTCAATATTTTTTCTCTTTTGACATCTCTTCTCTCCTAGTTAAATCGTTAGTGGATGTGACTTTGTCAGACCACTTCCCCATTTCTTTTTGAATTGAATGGGAGACTCGATAGTCTCACACATGTAAAATTCATTTTTTTCTAAACACATCTTTACTCTGCCACAAGCCTACCCTGGCCCACATTCATAGAGTTTTGAATCTAGAGTGCAGGCCAACTCATCATACAAGTTGGATTACTTAGTGGAAAGATGCTATCACTTGTACGGCTATATTTTTACGCATTTATGGGTGCCAACTGGCTATCTTTCATCGGTGGTCTTATGAGGCTACCATCACTAACCTCCACTCAACTATTGAGGATTTGATAGCCAACCCTTTTTCTCCATCATTGCAAGTTAGGGTGCAAGAATTAAGGCACAAAAAGAAAGTTGCAGATAATTATGCTACTATAGGTGCACAAATCAAAGCCCAGTTACATTGGTTAAAATTTAGTGATCATGCCTCCAAAGAGTTTTTTTGGCTCTACATGTCAGGCACTCATCCCTAGGCATTAAAAAAATTAAAGATGGTGTTCAGGTGCTTTTTGAGCTTCCTGATATTCTCTAGGCCTTTTTACGTCATTATGAGCAAGTTTTCATTACACAGGAACCCACGCTTGTGCAACAGCAAGCCCTTAAGGATTGTCTTGTTGTGGTGCCAAATAGGCTTTCTTCAGCCCAGAAAAAAATTTATGATCAATTGTTAATAATTGATGATCTCAAAGAGGTTGTCCATTCCATGGCTAATGAAAAAGCCTCAAGGGTTGATGGGTTCCCTTGCGAATTCTACAAGGCCTTGTGGGACTGTACTAGGCAAGATCTACATCATGTTTACTTAGTCTTTTCATGTTAATTCTCTAGGTAACTTAATTAACAAAGGTAGTATAAAATTCATACCTAAGTCTTGTGACCCGAAAAAAAATTTCAACTAGAGACTTATCATGCTTCTCAATGTCTCCTACAAGATCATCGCCAAGGCTTTGGCTCCAAAGATGCACCATCTTTTACCTCAGATTGTGCGCCCGGAGCAAATTGGGTTTATCAAATCCAAGTTTATTCTAGATAATATTATTGTTGTTTGGGAACACATGGAATGGGCCAGGCATTCAAACCAAAAAGCCATGTTTATCAAAATTGACTTTTCCAAGGCCTATGACCGTATTGAGTGGCCTTTTATTCTTGCTATGCTGCAAGCTTTGGGTTTTGGGCCCAACTTCATTCAGTCTCAGCATGCATCACCATTAATGGTCATCAATCCTCTACCTTTGGACTCTTTCGTTCCATTCGGAAAGGGTACCCGCTTGCCCCCTCTTTGTATGTGCTTGTTAGTGAGGGATTTAGCTACCTCCTGGCCAACGCAGTTTCCCAACAGCGTGTTAAGGGCATCTCTCTACCCAACTCTCAGGCTCAACTGGTTAATGGACTTTTTGGTGATGACTCTTTCCCCACTCTTTTGGAAGAAGAAGATTCTATTGTTGCAGCCCTAGAGTGCCTTAATATCTTTTGTCTTGCTTCTAGTTCTGCCATTCAGTGGCACAAAACTTTGTGCTACAAAAAATTTATCTTTCCTTCTCCTCCTTGGTTGCAACAATATGGTTGGAAGTGGATTAAACTAGTAGAATTTGGAAAATAAATGACTATGTGACTAAAAATTTTAGTCACATGACTAAAAATTTTAGTCACGTGACTAACACTAGTAGAATATTGCAAATAAATGACTAATTTGGTCATCTATAAGTGACTAATTTGGTCATCGGGTAAAATCACAACTAAATGAATAAATAAATGACTAATATGAGACAAATAAAAATGACTAAATAAATGACTATTACTCCTCTATTCTTTTTTCTTTCGAATTTGATCATAATCCACAGAGCTTAAGCCCACCTCATGGGACCCCTACCTAAGCTTGTTCCCCTCCCAAGGGCAGGTTCTTACGCATTACTCACCTATTCACCACTGGAAACACCATTTCCTGTTCAACTTGCATGTGTCAAGCATGCCACCAGCATTCATCTTGAGCCAGGATCAAACTCAATGAAATTTTGAGTTTCATTACTTATTATTTATAGCTCCCTTCTTCGTGGACGAAGTTGATTCACAAATTATCTATCATCTATATAATATTAAGTCCTCTATTTAATAGAATCAAATCATATATATAATATTGATTGGGAATTGATAAGGGGGAAGGAGCGATGTTTCTGTGCGGCGTCCTGGTGCGAGCTAGGGCCCGCGTGCCCTAGCTCTCCTGGCCGTTGCTTTCTCAGTGCTCAGAGGGCGTTCATCTGGTGCGATATCAAGGGGGGGTGTGTCTATTTTTTCAGGGGTGCATAGGTCTTTTGGTGGGCGTCCATTGCTTGGCTCGTGGGCAGGCTTTGTCCCTGTGTCTTCTGGCTACGTGGGGCGTTTCTCTCTGTGGGGGGAGTGTTGTGTTTTGAGCCCGAGGGTCTTTGGCCTCGGCTCTATCTTTCTTGGTGTGGCTGTGCTCTTGGTCCATGGAGAATTGGGATTGTTTTTTGGCTCAGGTTTCTTCCGAAGATTTGGAGATGGTGGAGCCGTCTTCTTCAATGCATGCCAATGTAAAGGAGCAATTGGGTAAACCGCAATCTGGGGATGGAATACCCTCTACAACAGGGATGTTTCGTTTGAAGAAAGTAAATGGATGTCTTGAGAGATCCGAGGATCGTCCTATTCTGATTATTCAACCAGAGCAAGTTTCGGAGGATGTTGATTATTGGTGTAATCATGCCCTTATTTGCAAATTTCTGGGCCTTCGCCTTTCTCTACCTGTGTTGGAATCTTGGGCCCATCGGGTTTGGAACCCTGAAGGGGATATGGAGATTATTTTGGCTGCTAATAATTATTTTCTGGTTATCTTCTCAAATCTTATGGATAGGAATAGGGCCTTTGAAGGGGGCCCTTATTTCTTTAACCAAGTTGGGCTCTTCATCAAGCTTTGGCACATGGGCTTCAACTCCGCTGAAGAGATCCCCTCGCGGGTTCCTGTGTGGATTCGGTTGCCGAGGCTTCCTTTGGAGTTCTGGAGGGAAGATATTCTTCACTCAATTTCTCTGCTTCTTGGAAAACCTGTGGGATCGGCTTCACAAACCCAAGATCATAAGGTAATTTCTTTTGCTCGCATCTGTGTGGAAATAGATTTAAATAATCCATTACCAGATTCTATGGAAATTCACATGGGATCTTCTTCTTGGATCCAACAGCTGGATTACGAGACCCTACCCTTTAGATGTAGAATTTGTCATGAATACGGTCATTTGCACCGCAAATGTCCCAGATTTAAATCATCCCCCCTGGCTGCCCCTGGACCTCCTAGGGGGGACAAGGGAAAGGCTCCGAAGTCTAATGAACCTATGGATAATGAGGGCTTTATTCCGGTTAAGACTCATAATAAAGGCAAAGGAAAAAAGAGATCCTGGCTGGATAGACAGAATGAAGATACTTTTAACAGGTTTGAAGTTCTTGATGATTTGACACAAGAGGAAGGCATTCCAGTTGAGATCTCATCTGGGGATAAGGGTCTGCATGAAGTTCAGGATGAGAATGAAAAGAAAGAGGATCAAATTTTATCTTCAGAGGTCTATCAAGTGGATCAGATGGTTGTGGCTTTATCTTCTCAAGCTCAGGGTTTCAGGGTTCCCCAGGAGTCTCAGACTCCGTTAGGCTCTGCTGTGGTGGTTCCTGATCCCCCTGCTCCAAAGGGGGCCTCAGAATCTGTAAAGGGTAACAAAGCTCCTCCTATTTTAGGCTTACAGCAGAAATCCTTTAAGAAGGGGCCTCTTGATAAACCGTCAAGGAGTGGAAGGAAGACTAATCAAGAGAAGGTTAAGATCATGGGGGATACTTTGGTTGAGTCAGGGTCAGTGAAACCCATTGATTCTCATTTCTCCCACCCCCATAAATGATTTTTTTATCATGGAATGTAAGGGGGTTGAATAGCATCCCTAGACAAAAGGCTGTTCACAGATTAATTGAATCTCAATCACCAGATGTGGTCTTCATTCAGGAGACCAAGCTTTCAGTTGACGGTTTGGTGAGTTGTGCTCCATGTATCTGGCCCCAAGGCAATTGGAAGGGGGTGGGTGCTTTGAATAGTGCAGGGGGGTGGCTTGTTTCTGGAACCCGAGGAGAGTTTCCCCCTTATGGTGGATGTCTAGTCGCTCTTCTATTTCTCTAGTTGCCTTGTGTTTTGCGACTGGAGAAAGGTGTCTTCTATCCAATATCTATGCTCCTACTGATCTTTCAGGTAAGTCTAGTCTATGGGCCCACATTCAATTCATTCGGGCCTTGGATCCGTTCCTCCCATGGATTCTGGCTGGTGATTTTAATGCTGTTACTTGCTTGGAGGAAAAACGTGGTGGACTAGCCAGGCTGGACCCTTCTGCAAATTTGCTTAGGGATATGATTGGCTCCCTAAATCTTATTGATGTGAAGCCAACCAATGGTGTATTTACATGGAATAATAGGAGATGTGGTGGTGAGGCTATCTCAGAGAGGCTTGATAGATTTCTTGTCTCCTGCTATTGGTTGAATAGTAGGTTGATCACAAGTTCTGAAATTCTTGACTGGAGGGGCTCTGATCACTGGCCTATCAAGCTCTCTGTCACCGTTTATGGAATCACCAAAAATCCCTCTTTTAAATTTCAGTTGATGTGGTTAAGAGATCAATCTTTGCATGATCTTATGTTGGATTGGTGGCAGGAGGGGAGGCCTACCCATGGGATGGCCATGTTTACTTTCACTAAGAGGCTTCAACATGTGAAGTTCAGGTTCAAGAGATGGAATAAACAGTGTTTTGGGAACCTACAAGCTCAGAAGTTGGATGCCCAGTCCAAGTTGGATACCATCACTCGTCAGATTCGTGACCAAGGGTTGACCTCTGACCTTAATATTGCTGAGTCCTTGGCTCTAAAGGGATTAGAAGAGTGGGAGCTTCGGGAGGAGATCTTCTGGAAGCAGAAATCTCGCATTGATTGGCTTTAGGAGGGGGATAGGAACACCACTTTCTTCCATAATTCGGTTAAGGCTCGGAGACAGGGGAACTCTTTCTCCTCTCTAGTTTCACAGGATGGGGCTCAGCTTTCCTCCAGTGCTGATATTTCCAGGGAAGCTGTCAATTATTTTTCTAACCTTTTTTCAAGGGAGGATATTGTTGCTAGGGCTGAGGAGGGGGCCATTTTGGATTGTATTCCCCAACTAGTCTCTGCTGAGATGAATGGGGCTCTCTTATGTCCTATCTTGTTACCTGAATTGGAGAAAATGGTGTTTAATATGAAAAAAGGCAAGGCTCCTGGTCCAGATGGGTTTCCGATTGAGTTCTTTCAGGAGTTTTGGAAATTATAAAGTTTGACCTCCTCGAGGTGATTTAGGAATCTCATAGGAACAAGCAGATGCTCAAGTCCATGAATTCTACCTTTTTGGCTCTCATACCCAAGATGGAAGGAGCTAATTGGTTGGCGCAATTCAGGCCTATTGCGTTATGTAATGTGGTTTACAAGATCATCACCAAGTTGATTGCTGAGCGACTCAAACCACTCCTCGGTTCTCTGATCTCTGAGCAGGGTGGTTTTGTTGAAGGGAGACAAATTTTGGATGGCATCGTGATAGCCATGGAAGCTATTCATTCTATGGCTAACTCTAAGGAGAGGGCTATGTTTATTAAACTTGACATGTCTAAAGCTTATGACCGGGTGAGTTGGGAATTCTTACAAAAAACTCTCCTGGCTTTTGGCTTTGCTGAGGAGTGGGTGAATTGGGTCCTTAGTTGTGTTACCTCTGCCTCTTTCTCGGTTCTTATTAATGGGGAGCCTTCAAATCTATTTAGTGCTTCTCGGGGTCTCCGGCAGGGGGATCCTTTATCTCCTTACTTATTCATTATCATGGCAGAGGGTCTTGGAAGATTTATTAAATCTCAGGTGAGTCAGGGTCTTATCCGTGGTTGGAGCTGGAGCAACTCTCTTCCTTCCTACTCTCATCTTCAGTTTGTGGATGATACGGGGCTGATGGGCTTGGCTAGAATTAGTGAGGCTGTGAATTTCAGGAGAGCTCTTGACATCTATTTGAAGGCTTCAGGTCAGTGTATTAATGATGACAAGTCTTCCATTTATTTCTTTAATACTCCTCAGCGTATTCAGAGCAAGATTGCTAGGATCCTAAGATTTCAGATCGGTTCTCTCCCCTTGATGTACATTGGGATCCCTTTGGCTTTGGGAGCCCAGCGAAGAGATTACTGGCAGGGAATTTTGGATAAATTTCAGAGTAAGGTTAGTCATTGGACTTACAGGTGGCTATCTTCTGCTGGGAGAGTGGTTCTTCTAAATACTGTGGTGCAGTCTCTCCCCATCTATAGGTGTTGTGTGCAGGCTCCCCCGTCAGCCTTTGTGCGGGATTTCGATGCTCTGTCTTGGCAATTTCTCTAGTCTGGCAACCTTCTTTCCTCAAAGTGGAGTTTAGTCAAGTGGGAGTCTGTGTGCAGGCCGAAGCATGCTGGGGGCCTTGGTCTTAGGTCTATGGCTCATTCCATCACTGCCTTGGCAGCCAAGCTATACTGGAGGTGGTGCAACAATTAGGATCAGGATTGGGCTAAGATCCTAGCCCACAAGTATCTCCCCGGTGTTGATTGCCTTGATGTGCCACGTCTTCATTTGATGGGCAAGGGTTCTTGTATTTGGAATACTCTTAAGAAGGGTGCTCAGCTGATTAAGGAGGGGCTCTTCTGGATCTGTAATAGAGGCTCTGATGCTCTTTTTTGGCAAGACTCTTGGGATGGCCACCCTCCCATTATTTCTAGTTTTCCTTAGCTTCAGCCTCTGAGCCAGATTTTCTCAGATGCCGGTTGGACTAAGGTGGAGCATTTTAAAACTGTCAAGCGTCTTGGTCAGGCAATGGTGGCTTGCTGGAAGGATCCCCAGGAGTGGCCCTTGGGTGGTTCTGATGAGGATCGTGATGTTCTTGCTAGAATTTTGAAGGATAGGCTTTGCAGCTCTCTGAGTGGGAGGGATGTTCTAGCTTGGAGTCCTAGTCCAAAAGGTAAATTTACTGTTGCTCAAGGCTATGCTATGCTTGACAGGAACTTACATGGTCCGGTTGAGGTGCACTGGTGGAAGAAGGTTTGGGACAATGTCTCATGGCCCAAATGCAATTTTTTCTTATGGTTGGTTGCTCAGAGGAAGTGCCTCACTTGGGAAAATCTTCACAAGCGAGGTTTTCAGGGTCCGTCTATTTTCCCTCTTTGTTCTTGCAATGAGGAGTGTAGCTCTCACTTGTTCTTTCTTTGCCCTTACTCTAGAGAGTTATGGCATAGATGGTGGGAGGCTTGGCAACATGGTTGTATTCATGCTACCTCCTTGATCGACTTTTGGGAAAGTTTGGGCAGACCTCCTACAAAGACTTCTTTCCTGCAGGTGGCCTGGTCTGTTGGGCCTACTCTCATTCTCTGGAACCTGTGGCTGGAGAGGAACCGAAGAGTTTTTTGTAGCTCCAACTTGGGAAGCTCTCAATTGTGGAAGAAGATTCTTAGCAGGCTCCAGGAGACTATTTCAGCTAAGTGTGATATGTCAGTTAATACTGATCCTGGTGATCTGGCTATTTTGCAAAATTTGAACTTGGGGGATAGTAGCAAGGGCTGCCCTGCTGGTAGAAGATCCCACCATGTCAGGCAACGGGTCATTCGCGATGGAAGGTGGACGCCTCCCCCGGTGGGGGTCTTAAAAATTAACACTGATGGTTCTTCTCGGGGGAACCCTGGTCATGCTGGTGTTGGGGGTATTGGTAGAGGTAATGATGGAGGTGTGGTTTTCGTTTTCTCTATTTACAAAGGGCAGCATTCTAATAATCTAATGGAGGCCCTTGCTATCAAGATAGCTGTTGAGCGTGGATACTCTTTAGGTTGGCGGAGGATCATCTGTGAGTCTGATTCTCAGATTGTGGTGGATATGCTGAACAACCAGAAGCTGGAGGATGTTAGTTGGCATCTGGCGTCTGTGGTCAGACAGATTCTGAGTCTTTGCAGTTCCTTGGATTCTATCTCCTTTTGTCATATCCCTAGAGAGTGGAACAGAGTGGCCGATTGTCTGGCGAAGTGGGCATCTGAGAATGTGGACGACTAGGATATTAGTGGAAGGGATGAGTTACCTTCTAATTACTTGGAGACTCTAGAGAGGTTATTAGTGGAGGACAGTTATATGTAGTGTTCTTGTTGGTTGTTTTGGTGGTGGTCTTGCTTTGGTGGGCCTTTGGCTTTGGCTTGTACTTTGGTTTTGATTGAATAAAATTTTTACCCCTTTAACAAAAACAAAAAAAATTCATATATATAATATTATTATATTAATAATATTTATATTATAATATTATATTATATTATAATATAATATTTATATTATAATATAATATTTATATTATAATATAATATTTATATTATAATATAATATTTATATTATAATATAATATTTATAATTATATTATAATATTTATATTATATTATATTATATATATTATATTACATTATTTATATTATATAATAATATAATATAATATAATATAATATAATATTAATAATATTTATATTATATTATGAATATTCCAAATTGATTTTTTTTGCATAATAGGCACCATATTTACCACCAGTCATTTTCATTTTAATAAACATACTCTAAACCCCTAGTCAAAAACTTATTTTCAGGTTGCAGCTCACCAAATCGAAGAAGTGAAAGGTCAAAACCAGCGAGGAAGTGTTTGGAGGAGCCGAAACCAATAGCAGTGCGGAAAGCAGAAAAATGGTAAAGGATGCCCTAATATTAAAACCTAAATGTGCTCAGTATTAGGATCTTGAACCTAATTTTCATTTTAACAGGTAAAGTAGCTCTAGCCCTACTATTGATTCCTGCACAAGGAATTAGATTGACAGACACACCCCTTTTTACTCCATTTTGTCAAGTATCTCTATCTTGTCATCAAATTCACTAGCTTGTTTTTCATACTCTTCACTTGAGGAAGGGACACAGGAACTTGGAAATGACACAATGACTTAAGTGTAAAAATGAGACGTATAGTCTGGCATTGATTTCCTTGTTACCTTTCATTACTGCACATAACCCATTAATGATAAGGTGCTTATAATAACTGGACTTTCTGTCTAAGTATTGCACTGCCATCTCAAGAAAGTTGTGATCTTCATGAAGTAGAAAGGAACTAACCATGTTTGATAGCTTGTTGGCACAAGTGAGGCTCTGAAGCAAGTTGAAGGCATTTCTATGTCTGATTGATTGTCTTCTGTCCAACATTTCTTTCATCAAATTTTCTATACTAGGTACCCTAAATCATCAACTTCTAGAGGGTCCTTCCACATTCATTAAAACTTGAATCCAATTTTGCATCTAACTATTTCTAATCTCTTTTCTCACACACAACAAAGGAAGCATGTACATATGCAACATTTACTTTTCCCCTCAAGCTTATATTTCCCTATAGAGGAAGCCTTAGTTTCCATCCAACACCCTAGGTGAGCAAATTGCTCTTAGTATTGTAAGCCTATAGAAAATAAATTTGAAGACTACAAGTGGGTGCATCAGAAATTCATTAATCCCAGATTCAGAATGATGAAAAAAATGGGGCAAGAGGAAAGGGAGTATTGGGAGTACTGGGAGTTAGAGACTTTAGAGAGAAAAATTTTAATGTTGCCAATTCACCATGCACTTCCCCCTTCACAAGCTTGTAATTCCTTTTTCTTAACAAAGTTCACTGTTGTCACATGTGCCTTCCCAAGAAATTATCAATTTTCCTTAACTATCTACATCAAATCAAAAAACCCTTTGTGACATTGAATTAGGTGGTATTCCACTTGGATTATAGAAGTCACAAAATCCTGGAAAAGAGGCTGTGTATCATGATTGTCTTGAACAACATATCCTGTTTGAGAGTTGACACATGAAATCAACATAGTATTAGGAAAAAAAGGAAGGGTTTAAAAGTAGGATGGGGGGATGATTGGTAAGATAATGGCATAGAAGATAAGGGGGAAAGGGTTAAAGAGTACCAAGAGGAGGGGGTAGAAAATATGACAAGAGGGGTAAAGGAAATATCACCATGGAGATAGGGGAAATATAAGAGTTAGGATTAGAGGGATGCATCCTATGTAAGGAAAAATTGAAGATCATGTGGAAAATGGTGGATCCAAATCATATGAGGTGCCCCAGAAGATGATCTTAATCCAATGTGTTTATTTTTTCTCAGTTTCATTTTGTTTTGATGTGGGTGAAGTTTATTAATTCAGGTTTACTAGGTAATCACCTAGTTTCATCCACTAGAGCTTACAATCTTCAATCCTTACATTACTAAATAGTAAATTTCTTTTATTCATGACATTAATTGAGATTCTAAGTCCCCGTCAGATATTAGTATCATTATCTATTAAAAATTACTAGAAAGTTGCAGAGGTTTAAATAAGCTCCCCAATTCCATTGTCAACCTCTCATAGCTACAACACTTGAATATAATAGGAAATTTTAAAGGTTTAAATAACCTCCTTGATTCTATTGACAATCTATCACAACTGCGGCACTTAAAAATAAAATGTTGTCATAGTTTAAATAACCTCCTTGATTTCATTAGCAACCTATCACAGCTGCAACACAATAGGCTGTAAAAGATATCCTAAGGAAAGTAAAAGATATCCTTCCATCTTGGCTCTATCAAAGGAATCCACATGGGGCATTCATGCTATAAATCTTTTCCAAATTTTATTAATATCTTAAGTTTAGGAAAAATAAAATTGAGCTTTTTCCATTTATTTTCCTATCTCTACACAAATTCTTTTGTTTGCTATTGAGACTCTACAATGTAAATTTTGAAATTTTTGATGAAATTTGATCATGTAATGGCATTGTTTCTTTTTCAGCCTTGTACTTCCATCAGTCAGTTCTTTTCTATTCCCACATTTTCTACTTATTTCTTGTTTCTAAATCTTTTCACATTACATGACTACATAATCCATTACTTTGTCTAATGTGATAGTTCTCGTGTCTACATCACTATATGGATTATGGCAAATATTATGTGTTTGATTTTCATGTGGATTATAATTTTTATATGCTAAGGTAAAGGATTTGATGTTGATGTGATTGGAAATTTATAATCATTTTGGTCAAGTAGAAACTTTTCAATAATTTCTCAAGAGATAAATTCACCTATTGGAAACATATCTAAAATATAAGCAATTTTTTTTACTTAAGTTACTTCTAATTTGACTATTTTTGCAAAAATTTCCAAGAATGATGTGTAATAATATATTAAGACATTTCTTTTTAGAATTATTCCTATGATCTAATAATATTTATAGGTGTGTTTATTATCATACATATAAAAATTCTATTGTAAGATTTCTCTGCTTTGCAGTTATGTAATTGCTTGTTAGTACAATTCTTATTTTTCTATTTTATTTCTCTATTTATTCAAGACAAAGGTATCAAGCACTTGGAAATCCCCACTAGAGATTATATTTTTGCTCCATTTGATGATATTCATCAAGCTGTAGAATTTATTCATGGTTAGTAATATCTCTATTCCATTTGCAAAGAAGTTACCATTTTATTTGATTATTGGAAAATAGTATTCATTTGTTTATTATACCAAACAATTAATAGCAATCCTCCTTATCCCTTAAGTTTAGAGGACAAGCTATCTTTTTCAATTCACAAATGTAATGATGAAAGAGGCTAACTTCATTGGGAGCTTCTATTTTATGCCTGTTTGAAACACTATAGCTGAGATAAAAGTGTGGTTGTGAAGTGATTCAATGAATGACTTGAAGTCTAATATGTGTGTTTCCGTCTCTTGCTTTCTAGATGGCAGGGACCAGATGGGTGCATTATACCTGGTATGGGGTTGTACCCAAGGTAAAAGAATCATAAAATGGGCATTGGTTTTTCTGTATCTTGTGTATTTTTGCTTACACCAATTACACAGCAGTCTTTGTGATTTAATTTGAATTGTTAGGGCTTCCTTGCAGCCTCATAATCCACCCTCTGTAGTTACTGGTTGCTATGCTCATATGTCAGCCAGTTCTAGGTAGTAAGGGTTGTTTTCCTGTTCCTAAATCAAATAGTATATACAAACCTTATATAATGTCAATAATTGGTATTCCTTACCTAGTTCTCTGAGATCTCTAAGGTTATTGGTATGCCAAAAACAAAAGAATCAGTTTATGTTATCTTCACCTTGGAACCAATAAATTGGCAATTGAACTCATTGTTGGTTGGAAGTATGCTTGTTTTTTTTTTTTTTGATGAATAGGTAGCTATCTATATTAATTCAAATATAAAGATACATATTCACAAAAAAAATGGTGGGTGGTAGAAAAGCACACCCCAAGAGTCACATGGGCAATGCCCAGAAAATTAACAGATTATGTGGGCTAAACCTAGAAGGCCAAAAATAACAAAGATAAAAAGGCCATTAAGTGACCAGAGTAGTGCCAGCAAATCCAAGAGGGTCTTTGTCATCCAATTTTTCCCCCATACATTAGCGGAGTCTAGAGTGATGTCAAGAGAAGGACCATAACCATCATCAACATCTTTCTTCTCTTTATCTTCTTCCTCACATCGGGGCAAGATTGCAAGCACCATACGCAGGAACGCTTTACTAGTAACTAGCCACCCAGATCCAGAAGCAGGAGGATCATCAGAGGGCCACTCGAAACCACCACCGCTGCTCCCCAAAGCACTGCCAGAAGGCCACCCCTGAGAATCCCACGATGGAGGAGAACAGTTTCGCCGAGGAGTGCAAGAATCCTATCGAGGCAGAGGCTATGAATGGGGACACACAGATCCACTCCACTGTCAGCCCCTAGAGGGCAACCAGCCGCAAGAAGAGGTGGGTGAAGCAGGGACCTGAACAATAGTACAAGGGGCATTATCCCAGTGGTCCAAGAGAACTTGGAGGTGAGCAACCTCAAGTGCAACTTTGTTAGCTTGCACTTGAACCTATAAAAGCACATTAGAGAAAATCATAGCTTTAGCATATAAAGATACATGAATATCCATTTGAGAATGTGAAAAAATGCATGCATTTCTATCCTTCCAAATATTGAAGAGAATTTCCACCCTAAAAGTGTGCCAAAGTTGGGTGAATTTTGTAGGAATTCTGGGAGAATCTCTGAGAAACACCATATGCTAGGAGAAGGGTTCTGGCTAAAAGGGCCAAAAAAAGTCATGAATCCAAGTCCAAAGCTGCTAAGCTCTGGGAAAAAACCAGAAAAGATGCTTAAAGGTCTCAGCTTGCCCACAAAAAGGGAAAATAGGGTCCCGGACCCCCAGATAGACCAGTCAAGAGCCCACAGGCAAGCCCTGGAAAAGAATACACTAGGCAAAGTGGGCAAGCTTTGGCTCAACACTTGCAAACCAAGTGGCAGCAAATATTTTACGCCAGACATGAGTGGGAGATTGAAGAAGCCACCTTTGGTTCAAACTCTAAATCATAGGAAAATGTGGTGAGAGCCACCTATAACCAAGCTGAGGCTTGTAATTCCTGAAAGGGGTGTTTGGATACCACTTCTAGTCTTACCACCAAGGTTTGGTCCCATGAATTCCAACCTTATCAAGTATTTCAGTAGGAATGGCATTCACCAGACCATCATAAGTAGCACGGTCATGGTTATGAATCTTGTACTAGGTACAAAAAGCATCCCACAACATGATGCGCATGGTGGGTCTGGAAAAAATCTGTTGGAGAGTTTGGATACCCTTATGAAATTTGAGCACCTTAAGCCCTGGCGACTTAGCCAGCGGTTGACCATTGCTAGCAAAAAGAGGCAACCACCAAATATTGTGTTGGTTGAGAGAAAGCCCATCTTGAAAACTAGAGTCAGCCTAACGGAGCCAAGGTTTGACAACTTCCCAGGCCCGCCAGATGCTTTTGGCCACAAAAGTCCCAACAATCTAGACTGGTTCATTCATGACGAGAAGGGTTTGAAATCCAATCCCCTTCCAAGAAGGTCTATGAATAGGGAAGCCAGATTGAATAGTATGCTTGAGAAGAATTTTCCAGGCCTCATCCCCAGTGAGGGCATGAATAATCCATTTAACATAGAGAAATTCGTTGTCATTGAGTAGAAAGTAACTCGAGGCCTCCCGAATCTCTGGGAAGACAACAGAATTCCCAAGCCACATGATGAAACCCTTTGTGAGTTTCAAAGGAAGCCCAGAGAAAATCACGAAGTAGCTTCTTAAGCTTTCCATAGGCAACTTTGGAGGGGGCCCAGCAAGAAGAATAATAAACATGGGTGGCTGCCAGGATTTTGGAACACACCTGGAATTTCCCTACTAAAGAGAGGGGCTTATTAACCCAATAAGTGAGCTTCAACTCAACTCTAGAAAGCACAGCTTGCCAAAGCTCAGTTGGAGATGCTTGAAAAGCAAAGGGAATGCCTAGAAACTAAAAAACTTCACCCAGCCCAATCCACTTCCAACCATACTGTTGCAGCCATTGCGGTGAGGGAGGGATAAACTGTCAGTAACACAAAGTTTTATGCCACTAGATGGCAGAGCCAAAGGCAAGACAGAAGGTATTAAGACACTCAAGAGCCACCGCAATGGAATATTCATCCTCTAGAAGGGTGAGGAATG
This sequence comes from Sequoia sempervirens, assembly GCA_007258455.2. NCBI lineage: Eukaryota > Viridiplantae > Streptophyta > Pinopsida > Cupressales > Cupressaceae > Sequoia > Sequoia sempervirens. The sequence goes on from VDFB02179234.1 coordinate 101,800,816, forward strand.
ATTCATCAACAAAATGGCCATTAAAAAACTAAGTCTAAGAGTTGGGCAAAGAAATGCCCTTGACTTGCCACTAGGAAACGGCATTGGCCAAAAGGTAACCAAAACCCTCGGCTACTAGCACATATAAAGAGGGGACCAGTGGGCACCCTTTCCTAATGGAACGAAAGAGTCCAAAGGTAGAGAATTGATGACCATTGATGGTGATACAAGCTGAGGCATCTGCAAAGAGCATTCAAAAAGATTGAATGAAATTGGGCCCAAAACCCAAGGCTTCCAGCATAGCAAGAATAAAAGGCCATTCAATACGATCATAAGCCTTGGAAAAGTCAATCTTAATGAACACGGCTTTTTGGTTTGAGCGTTTGGCCCATTCCATGCCTTCCCAAACAACAATGATATTATCCAAAATAAATTTGGATTTGATGAACCCAGTTTGTTCCAGGCACACAATCTAAGGTAGAAGATGACGGATTTTAAGAGTCAAAGTCTTGGCAATAATCTTGTAGGAAACATTAAGAATCCTGATAGGTCTCCAATTGCAGATGTCTTTTAGGTCACCTAGTTTAGGTATGAATTTTATGTTACCTTTATTGATTAAGTTACCCAAGGAATTAGAGTGAAAATCTTCTAAGTAAACTTGATGTAGATCATGCCCAATATCGTCCCACATGGCTTTGTAGAATTCACAAGGGAAACCATCAATTCTCAGGGCTTTGTCATTAGCCATGGAGTAAACAACCTCTTTGAGATCATCAACTGATAAAAGTTGATCACAAAAAAATTTCTAAGTAGAAGAAAGCATATTTGGCACAATAGCAAGGCAATCCTGAAGGGCTTGTTGTCGCACAGGTGTGACTTCCTATGCAGTGAAAACTGGCTCATAATGACGCACAAAGGCTTGGAGAATGTCAAGAAGCTCAAAGAGAACCTGAGCACCATCTTTTATTTTTTGAATGCCCGGGGATGAGTGTCTAGCACATAGAGCCAAGAAAAACTCTTTGGAGGCATGATCACCAACTTTTAGCCAATGTAACCGGGCTTTGATTTGTGCTCCTCGAGTAGCATAGTTGTCAACAATTTGTTTCTTGTGCCTTAGCTCTGCCACCCCAACTTGAAAGGAAGGAGAAAAGGGGTTGGCCGCCAAAGCCTCAGAGGCAACATAGAGGTCAGTGGTGGTAGCCTCATAAGATCGCTGGCAAAAACTAACCAGCTAACGCCCATAAATGCGCAAAAATCTAGTCGTGCAAATGATAGCCTCATTCCACCAAGAAATTCAACCTGTATGACGAGTTGGCCTACACTCCAAATTCCAAACTCTGCGAATGTGAGCTAGGGTAAGCTTGTGGCAAAGTAAAGACATTTTTTTAAAAAAATGAGTTTTACAGGTACGAGGCTATCGAGTCTCCCATTCAATGCAAAAATAAATGGGGAAATGATCTGACAAAGTCACATCAACTAATGGCTTAACCAGGAGAGAGGAGTTGTCAAAAGAGAAAAAATATTGCGTTGAGATCATGGCATGACCAAGGTGCTTAAATATTCTATCAGACCCAGCTCGGTAATTGCACCAAGTGTGCCAGAGAGAATGAGAATGGCAGCAACCAATATTGGGATCAAAAAGCCCTAATTTATTACGCATGTAAAACCACGCCTCCCTTTCCCCAGCTTTCCATCTGAATGGTAGAGTGCCATCTTTGTTAGATGCCATTTCTACCATATTGAAGTCCCCATACAGTAACCAGGTAGCAACTAGTAAAGAATCAGCAATCCAACACCTGAGCAAAGAGCATTCCACATCATCATTAGAAGCATAGACATTAATAATCCCAAAGGAATGATTATCAATGTTGAGAAGGATCCAGACGAGCCGATGAGTGGGATCAGACCCGTGGTCGACCACAGAGGCGTGCCACTATGGGGCCAAAAGGATGACAGCTCTGCCACGCCAGCATCATGGGTAGTACAAAACATTTTACTGGCTAGCCAAATAGAACGACTATCCGCGACAAGCAAAAAACTAGAAATTTTAACTTCTTGGAGACAAAGAACTTCAACACTAGAGTACTTGCACAAGGTATCCCTAATAGAATACTTTCTAGAGAGGTCTATTAGACCTCGAACATTCCATGAAAGGAACTTCATGAGTGAAACTCCTCCATATTTTTGAAACCCGATTCCTCTTCATTCAGAGAAGAGAAACGATTCTGTAAAAAAATTTCTGAAACTGATCCAATCTTAATGGAAGGGGACATCCTCCATTTTTCATGAACATATTCCCCTTCTTCCCTAGGAGGGGAAGGGCTACGAGAATGCATGTGAGCTCCTATCATAGGAGAATCCACCTTCGGCTGTGAAGCCACATTCGGCTGTGATAACATGACAACAACCGATTGAGGTGTAGCCTTTGGCCTAGGCTACTGCAAAACATAATCAACTCCAACCGGAGCTTCTTTCCCCTTCATAGAAGGGTTTTAAACATCTTTCACTGGCTCAGAGGTCACATGACCCGACCCAAAACCAGTGGACTTACTCTTTCAGTTCATGACCATAGTCCATTTTGCATCAGGTTTGGCAGCAGATGTAGCCGTTGACTGAGTCTTTTCAGCATCTCATGGTGGAGAAGTTGTATGAGGCACTGCTAAAGGGCATTCCTTTATCTTGTGGTCCATCGACTGACACATATAGCACGTGTTGGGCAGATTAAAATAGGTGACCTTCTCAGTGTGGCAGAAAGCTCCAATTTGGATATCAATGGAGTCTTAAATATTTGGAAAGGTCAACTTCCACACAAACCCTCTTTTGGGGGTAGACCTAAAAGAACCTATCTAGCTCAATGCAAATAACCCTCCCCAGTGAGGAGGCTATACTATTCAAAAAAGGAACACAAGGCAAAGGTAGACCAGGAAATTCAATCCAGAATGGGACCCGCAACTTCGTGTCATCCAAGATGGAAAAGTCATGAGTCCAACCTTGAAAAACTAATAGAGAGGATTGGACATACCAAGGCCCATGGCTTAAGACGGCCTGCACATGATTGACCTCCACAAAGCGGAACAAAAAGAAACCCTTGGTTAAGTTTTGGACCATATCAAGGCGGACCCCATGAGGGACCCAAGCCTTGTTAACCCAATCTTTAAGCACACTTTCAGAGGGAGTTCTCCCAACAAAATATCCAACAAGGGTGTACCACTCAAGCCATTGATAGGCAGTATCAAAATCTGGTAAAGGAAAAACCACATCAGCTGGTGAATCAGAGCACTTACCTTGTGAAAGACTTTTGGAACAAATTTATGGGGACGTTTGTTTGAAGGAGGAGCCATTGATTATCATCATCAGACCGCTAACACCAGCAAGAACTGCTAGGTTAGAGCTGGTTGAAGGCATATTAAAACAAGAAACCGCGGTAAATGCGGTTGTACACACAAGAGGGTTTTCTTGTGTAGGAAGCGCAGTATGACACAAAAGGGTGACTGTAGAAAACACAAAACCCTGTATGCTTGTTTTTAAAACACTATTGAGATGCTAAGTTGTTCCTAGCATTTTGGAAGATATCACAAATTTCTTGTGGGGTAATTTTCTTCCTAAAATACACACAATATTCTCAGGCATTTACTGCATTCAAATCAAGTAGTACAATTTTTTTTTATAGGCCAATAATATTTGAGTTGAAAAATGATATTTAAGGTGTCTAAGTGTAAACCATTTTTCTGAATTGATGTGATCTATAGGTATCTTGTTTGAAGTGTTTGTGAACTCCTGTACTTTAGGCCTAAAATGGGGAGGCTAGATGTTTGACTTGAAACTACAGTATTGTGAATGGAAACCTAATTTAATGGTTATTTTTTCTAAAGGAAAAGTCTAGTCAAGTTTTGTATTGTTAATTATATCTTCGTCACACATCGCATATGTGCCTCTATTCCAGATTCAACATATGGGTTAAGCCAATCTTTGAGGGAATTTAAACTAAATACTATTGTTTATGCATGGATCATTCACAATAGGTGTTTATGGTTGATATGTCTATTCTAATATTATTAATTGTTGGAAGCCATTCCTTAATGATTTATGTTAACTTAATGTTACAACTGGCAACTACGAAGCATTTTCTGATTACTTTTAGTTTTGATTAATTGATCACTAAAATCTAACAATTGTTGTCACTGCATATGAGGCATTGTATATAGAACAATTTGTAGATAGAAATTCCTTCCAAAAAAAATAGGAGGGAAACTCTAATAGCCCTTCTATCTACAGTGGATTATAGGTCTAGAGTGGCCCTTTAAACAACAAGAAACACTAGGAAATCAAAGTGAATTCCTTGTGCTGTATGTTTAAAAAAGTAATCATGATAAATCAGAAGCATTGGAATTGCATTTTAGCAAGGCAATAGGGATAAAGCATGAAATTGTGTTTGTGGTTAGAAATGTCATAGAAATGGCAGCAATATTTTCTTCTCACAGGAAAATTTTTAACAATGCATGATCCACAACAAATCAATTGACATCAAAGGAAAGTTCAAGCCAAGTAAATTGCACCTATCATTCTTATCAAAACTAAATCTTGCACCATAATAGACAGAAACTTCAGACAACCAAGCATCACTATGAATAGCAACCAAAGAGAGCCAATCCCTTTCCTACATCCCGTCCCATACAAAGTTGATTCCTAAAGTTGGCTCAGGTATCTCAGGAGACACCTCTTCTCTAGGTAGATTCACTTCCTATTGTTCACTTGGAAATCCATACAAACATAGACTGTCCTTATCTATAACATATAAAGATAGGTACAACTAATATCACACAAAATAGAGGTTCAAAAGACAATGATTACCCTAGATTAATAACCCTACACAAAGTAACAATCAAAGAAAAATAGAAAAGTTATCAAAGATTCTTGAGCGAAAAATGGAAACATCATAAGGGTTTGATGAGATGTAACAGTACTCTAAAGAATGCCATTAAAGTTGTAATTATCCATTTATAATTAAACCTAAAATATTTGTGAATTCCTTAACGAAAACCATTGAAACAAAAATAACTTCTGACCTACATTCTTCCCTTCACGTGTATCTCTAGAGTTCACAAGAAAACATTTAACTAACCGAGATTTATGTTGTCGGGGTCTTCTTCCATAGCAGAGGAATTACTCTGCAATCCTATTGAATTCTCAAACACCATTACTACTCTGACCATCTGTCAATGGATGTAGAGTACCCTGAAAATCATCACACCCTTTCAAATGTCTTAGAATGCCCTCACACTAGCCACATTATGCTAAAAAAGACCGAGTATCTTAGGCAACTATGGTTTTGATATGCATCTCTCCCTCTATCCAATGAACTCACAATAATCTGAAAGCACTTGATAGAGCCAAGAAAGAGATTGATTCTAAAAAATTAATTTTATCTATCCATTAAGTGTAACAAATTGTTGTTTATGATAATATGTGCATACATAGTTATAAGATTTGTCTACTATAAGACTCTTCATATTATCCAAAAAGTGAGCAGCATCCATTCTGCTAAATTTTGTAGGATTTTTTAGAACAAGCTTTCTGGAATTGGAAGTCAGTTAAATTTATAAAGTTTATGTAACATTCTTTGACATACAGCTCATGTTCTTCCCAAGATATAAACTATGCCAATAAAGAGCTTTTAAATTGATTGATGTATCCATGTGATGAGCTATGTCAAATATTTTCTATATATCCATGTTATATTTGTTTCATGATGCAACATATTTGAAAATATGTTATTTTAAATTGATTGATATATCCATGTAAATGAGCTTTCTATGGATTGGTTCCCATAGAACTGTAAGACAAAATCTCCTTTGGATTGTTATCAAATTGAAGTATCTCATGATATCACTGCATAAAAGCTAGTATAAAGTGGTAGGTCCTTTTTCCAATTTTCTCAAGTATGAACACTTTTCCTATCTTAACTTTCTTAAATTTTAATTTCGTTGGTTTTAATGGTAGAGTACTTCGTTTATATTCATATTTTGGCCAGTCAAACTTATCAATTATATCATGTGATTATCAAGCATGGAGTATGGTTCCCATGACTTTTCGTTTTGAGTGGAACTAATTTTCAAAGCTTGAAATTTCATATCGATCTTCTTTTCCACCACAGTTTCACAGAAGGAAGTCTTCTACAGAAAATGGTTTGAGGGGATAACTTTGAACAGTGTTTGCAAATTGATTTATTAATTATTTGATGTTTGAATCATAAGGTTGTTATTTTCACATGAGTCATATCTTGAGACTAAATAATTTTCATTGGTAAAAGGTTATGATGAAATTCATTTGAATGGGAGGAGGACATGATATGGAAATTTTAGAAGTTAGTAAATTGAAAAGGAAGCTTTAAGTTATCTTTGATCAACCATCTTAATAAAATACAAATGGATAATGACTCAATCAATTTCTCAAATGGAGATGAGAATTGGCAAAAACAATTGGGATCAAAAGAAGACAATTTGCAAGTAAAGGCTATAGAAAGAATTCTTTTGGAAAAGGATGAGAAGATTGCTTTGTCAGATAGATCAATCTTGGTAAAAAATAAATCAATTTCTCATTTGGAAAATTAGAATGGATTGCTGTAGAACGTGCATCCTATTGAAAGCACCAATGAGCTTACAATAAAAAAGGGGAAACTTTAAGATAAGTTGTTAATGATATTTTGGAAAGGTCAGACAAAGAGAAATTTTTTCTTTCTGGATTTCCTGAGTCTAGATGGGATGTGGAAGCACTGGCATTAGAAAAATAGGCCTCAAATCTGCACCAAGAGTGCAAGTTGCTGAGGTCTAAGAAATTAGTAAAACCATGTAGTAATAATTCAAATGGGATTTCATTCATGCCTTCTCTGTCACAAATAGCTAACAATAGAAACATGAATATTTTGGCAGTGCAAGAGGAAAGTACCAAAATTTATGAGATGACAAAATTTTGTGAAGGTTGTTTGAATGGAGAGCCTTATTTATCAAATAGTATCTCAGAAGATACATCATATATCATTTTGGAAGCACCATTGAAAAGAATGTCAAAAGAGAAATTGATATCCCATTATTTAAGGGTTGTAGTAGCAACAAGAAGGGATAAGGATCACGTTCTAGCTGAAAAAATAGAAGAGATTTACAGGCTTAAGTGGGACATTTTGAGGGAGAAAATAAATGATAGTGAGATGCGTGTTTTAAGAAAAGTGTTGAATGACACGACCAGAAAATTGGATGAAGTTATGAAAGAGAATGAAAAATTGATCCTCTCAAGAAGGTTTGAAAACAAGAACTCTGGAATGGTTTATAATTTACAGTATTAATTGCAAGTTGAGGATAGAAGAATGACAGAGCTGCATATAGGGAAAGAAAGGGAATTCAAAGCATTATCTAATAGTAAAGAGCTAGATAAGTCATCAAGAGAATCCTACTTACTGAGTCAAATAGTAGCATTGGAAAATGATAGGGAAGAAATAGAAGAGAAAAACAGGAACGAAATAGGCATACTAAGAATTTTTTTTGAAGAGGTTATTAAGGAGAAATCAATTGCCTTAGATATGGCATTGAAGGAATGTGTAGAGCTTAGAAAGCAGAAGCATTCACTTAACAAGATTATCCATGATAAAGATAGGGGTATGAGTTTAGTCTTAATGGAAAAGGAAATTTAGAGACCTAGAAGATAGCAACAATGGAGAATGTGCTTGAACAGAAGGGAAATGAATATAAAGAACTACATGGTTTGTTTCAGAATATGTTGGAAGAATGTAAAAAGCTAAAAGGAAATAAATTTTATATTGAAATGCTTCTAATGGAAAAAGAGAAGGCTTTAGATTTAGCTAAGAGAGAACAAGAGGAACTGAAAAGGCAAGTTATTTTGTTGGAGGACTTGTTGTTGAAGAAAACAGACACCGTGCAGATGTAGCCTTAAGAGTTTTGGAAGAAACAAGGAAAGAGAAATTGATGCTTGAGGATGCTATCCAAGATAGGGGAAATTGTTACCTGAGAAAAACAATTGAGCTTTTCTAATTGAAAATGCTAACTTTGAGTCTTTTGGTTAAACATAAACTCATGCATCACAATTTATTGGCTATTATTTTCTAGGTTATCGTATGGGTATATTTTCTTCTATATCAAGTTACCTTTAGAATGAGAAATAAACTATATTTGTGGGTTTAAGAGTCTTTTACAAGCTAGATACATGGAACTTTTGTATGATAGGCATCTTTGTACGTGAAGTGTAGTCTATCTTTTTCCATTCACTTAGAGGGTTTTAAATGATACTTTCAAACTTAGTTTCTTGCATAACATCTAAAACGAGAGAATTCTAAAAAGAACAAGTTTGATCAACTTGTGTGCATAATGGCATACATGATTCACAATCCAAGTCATCTCTTTTAGTTATTATTTTTTAGATTCCCTAAAAATTGTTTCCTTTCCAAATTTTATAGGGAAAAAGTTACCTTGAGGGAAGTGGTATTTTTGTTTTATCAAGGGGGATTTTAATGATCTTTAGTAAAGTACAGAACAACTCACCAACCTATAAAAAAATGGCACAAGAACTGTTATTACCTCAGTATACAGAAGGCTCTAAATGATCTTATGTACATGTTTTTAATTTGACAACACAAATTCTATAATTAATACTTAGTTTTTATTCTGTCATTCTCAACTTTTTAATTTCTTATAATACATATTCTTAATCCTTCATTTTTATTTTTGAATGGTAAGAATCTAGTAGAATGTGAATGAATAGGTAATGATCAATTCATGAATATGTTCATTAACTTAGTTATTGAACCTACCTCTTGCAATCTGCATTTTCAGCAGCCACATTTGCAATAAATTGAATTTGAGCAGCACATAGTGTTTCTGTACGATGATTTGATGGTTTGGGAACATGAATATAAACACGAGTTGTTTGTGTACTCTATTTAACAATATGTTAACTATATTCTATTATTAAGAGAATATATTTTAGTGATATAAATGTGTACCTCTTGTTGAAATTAACAAACATGTGGGATTCCAAAAATTCTACGTGTTTCTTGTCCTAAGCCATCATGAATAAATTTTCCTAATGTTTTCTTCCTTAATGTAAATAGATGTTTGTGAATGAAATATATTGCACCTTATTATGTGAGGACATGTATTTAGATGGGTACAAAATATGTCACAATGACCGTTACTATCATGGGATCTTTGGATCATAAACCTCAATCTAGTTTTTAAATATAATATTTGATGTTGGAGATCCCATCTATTTTTTAAATTAACTGTTCTTCACCTTTTGTCTCTTATTTTATTTCTATCAAAGTACTCTCTTTCTAATCTAGTAATAGTATATTTCTAAATGTATGCTTGTGAATGCAGTTCAGGAACTGTTCTTGTTTAGTATTTACTTTTGTTGTCATCAACTTATGAAGTTTTTTGTCCTTTATGATTCTGTGGGGATTCTAACTTGGTTCACATGCTTTTTGTTTTCAACTAGGTGGACAGAGTTGAGGCTATACAGAAAATGCAAGTGCCAACTGTAGCTGAATGTCTTCAGCATCCTTTCTTCCAGGTTCATTTTTTAATTTTTTTTCAGTACTATGCAGTTCTACATTTTTCTTGTTTATATTTTATGACTACATGGTAAATGGAAGTCTCTAGGACATCCTACATGGTGAGCAAATGATGTTATGCAAAAAAATGATAGAGTTATGAAATATGAGTCCAATCAATATTTCTACCATCTGATCAAAATATATATTGAGAACCTAAAAAACATTTTAATTTTTCATGTAGGAACATCAAAGAAGATTAAATTGGACTGGGATACTCATCTAAAGATAGCCTATGGTGCTACAAAAGGATTAGCATATTTTCATCGTGACTATAACCCATGCATTGTTCATAGGGATGTAAAAATATCTAATATTCTTTTAGATGACAACTTCGAAGCACATTTGTTAGAATTTGGCATTGCCAAGTGCATTTTCTCGGCCAAAAATCACACCTCCACCTATGATATTGACCATGAATATGCAAGAACCTCAAGGCTTAATGAGAAATCTGATGTTTATGCTATAGTATTGTTCTTCTGAAGTTGTTGACATGTAGGAAAGTTGTGGAAAATGACTCGAATTTACTTCAGTTGGTAGGATTTGTGATTGGTGATAAAGAAACCAACAAGATATGAAGATGAAGAGGTAAATGATCAATTTTTTTAAGGGATAGTTCAATTGTAAGAGAAACAATGAAGTAATAGTTAACATGGCCATAAGATGATAGTAATTAGAATGAGGGAAGCCTACAGATGATTGGAGCTTTATCACAATCATAGAATGAAAGTTCCTTTGCAAAGATGTATCATGTACTTATGCATTACAACGGTAAGGGACTATAGGTTATGATATAAAAGAATAGTCATGCGCAAATGACAATTAGAGGATCAACAAGCATTACAAGGGTAAGAGACTGAAGATTATGATATAAAAGAATAGTCATGTTCCTATTCTTTTGTAAGCTATTGAACAACATAAAGGCAAGATTTTGGAGTAGATTTCAGCTAGTTTTTTTTTCTTTTTTAGAAATGTATTGTAATCTTTTCAAGTTCTTTCATGTTGGGACAACAAACTGTAACTCCATTTTCAAGCTTATACAATTGTATGTAACATCTTTTCGAATAATAAAATAAGTTTTTTTTTACCTTCTCGTTGATATTTTATTGTGCAAATCTTTTAGATAGTTGATAAGTAATCTTTTTTATTAATAAAATAAATATTAAACTACCAAATGATGACAATTAAAAATGCACTAAATATACTACTAAATCAATGACTAAAGTAATGACTAAATTAATGATTAAATATATGACTAAATATATGACTAAAGTAATGACTAAATATATGATTAAATAAATGACTACCATGACTAAATAAATGACCAATTAACAACAATCAATGACTAAATTAATGATTAAATATTTGATTAAATTAATGACTAAATATATGACTAAATAAATCATTACCATGACTAAATAAATGACCAGTTAACAAAAATCAATGACTAAATTAACGACTAAATCAATGACTAAATCAATAATCAAATCAATGACCAAATCAATGACTAAATCAATGACTAGATAAATGACTAAAATAGTTTAGTCATAAATTTGGTCACATTATAAATGACCAATAAACTACTAATAGTCACGTCACGAAAATTAGTCATTTATATACAATTTTTAGTAGTTTATTTAGTCATATATTGTTATTTTTGTAATAGTGTTGGTTCAGGCGAGATTTTTTGGTTTCTAGGCATTCCCTTTGCTTTCCAGGCATCCTCGACCGAAATTTGGCAAGTTGTGCTCTCCAGGGTCGAGTAAAATCTTTCTTATTGGATTACCAAGCCCCTCTCTCTGGCGGGGAAATTTCAAGTGTGCTCCAAATTTCTGGTGGCCACCCACATCTACTATTCTTCTTGTTGGGCCCCTTCCAAAGCTTCCTACGGAAAGCTTGAAAAATTGCTTCAAGACTTTCTTTGGGCATCCTCTGAGTCCCACAGAGGGTTTCACCGTGTGGCTTGGGAATTTTTCTACCTTCCCAAAGATTCTGGAGGACTTGGGTTGTTGTCCACTCAATTTCAAGGGACTGTTTTATGCGTTAAATGGATTATTTATGCCCTTACTAGGGATGAGGCCTGGAAAGTTCTTCTCAGGAATGGTATTCAATTCAGCTTCCTTGTCTATAGACCCACCTTGAAGGGGATTGGCTTTCAAACCCTTCTGTTCATGGAAGATCCAATCCATATTGTTGGGACTTTTGTGTCCAAAATTATTTGGCAAGCCTGGGAGGTTGTCAAACCCTGGCTTTATTGGGTTGGCTCTGGTTTTTGAGATAGGCTCTCTCTCAACTAGCAGAACATTTGGTTGTTGCCTCTTTTTGCTTGTAATGGTCAGTCATTAGCTAAGTCACCTTGGCTTAAGGCACTCATATTCCACAGGAAGGGTATCCAAACCTTGCAATAGTTATTTCATAGACCCACCATGCGTATCATGTCGTGGGAGGATTATTGTGCCTAGAATAGGCTTCATAACCAGGACTGTGCTACTTATGATGGTTTGGTGAATCCTATTCCTACAAAAATGCTTCATAAGGTTGGAATTCGTGGGACCAAACCTTGGTGGAAAGACTAGAAGTGGTATACAGACACCCCTTTCAGGAACTACAAGCCTTGACTTGGTTATTGGTGGCTTTCACCACACTTTCTTATGATTTAGAGTTTGAACCAAAGGTGGCTTCTTCAATCTCCCACTCATGTCTGGCATAAAATATTTGCTGACACTTGGTCTACAAGTGTTGAGCCAAAACTTTCCCACTTTGCTTGGTGTATTCTTTTCCAAGGCTTTCTTGTGGGTTCTCGGCTTGTTCACCTAGGGTTCCAAGACCCTCATTGCCCTTTTTGTAGGAAAGCTGAGACTTTTAAGCATCTTTTCTGGTTTTGTTCTAGAGCTCAGCAGCTTTGGACTTGGATTCATGACTTTTTTCGGCCCTTTAGGTCAGAGCCTTTCTCCTGGCATATGGTTCTGCTGGGAGATTCTCCCAAATTTCCTACAAAATTCACCCATCTTTGGTACACTTTCAAGGTGGAAATTCTCTTCAATATCTAGAAAGATAGAAATGCTTGCATATTTTCACATACTCAAATGGATGTTCATGTATCTTTGTATGCTAAAGATATTATTTGTTCTAATTTTCTTTTACAGGTTTAGGTGCAAGCTAACAAAGTTGCACTTGAATTTTCTCACCTTCAAGTTTTGCTAGATCATTGGGGTAATTCCCCTTGTAATGTTTCTCGGGTCCCCACTTCACCCACCTCTTCCCACAATTGGTCACCCTCGAGGGGCTGGCAGTTGAGTGGCTCTGCACATCCCCACTCCCAGCCTCTGCTTCAGCAGGATTCTCACACTCCTCGGAAATTTTTTTCTCCTTTGTCATAGGCTAGCTAGGGGTGGCCTTCTGGTGGTGCTTCGGGGAGTAGTGGTGGCGATTTTGGGTGGCCCTCTGATGACCCTCCTACTTTTGGCTCTAGTTGGCCAGATACTGGTAAGAAAATTTCACGTCTAGTGCTTGCAATCTTGCCCTAGCGTGAGGATAAAGATAAAGAGAAGGAAAAATATGTTAATGATGGTTGGGGTCCTCCTCCCAACGTCACTCCAGACCCCGCTGATGTATGGGGGAAGAATATGGATGACAGAGAGCCTCCTGGCTCTGTTGGCACTACTTTGGCCACTGACCATTTTTATTTTTTTTACATAATCTTGGACTTCCGGGCTCAGCCCATGTGATCTTTTGGTTTATCTAGGCGTTGCCCATATGACTCTCAAGGTGTGCCTTTTTATCACCCATATTTTTTTGTGAATATGTATCTTTATCTTAATTTAATATAGATAGCTGCCTATTCATCAAAAAAGAAAATATATTCAGCTACCCATGAAAAAGGAAAACCTTTTTGAACAAAATTTCTTTTCTCCCTTGGTGAGAGATGTGGTGGTGTTTTCCCTACAACTAGATAACTGGCTATGTCTACATACCAAGGTTTATACAGAGAAAGGAAAAATAAGTGCTCATATACAAATGAACCATCTATGATATATCCTCTTGATTTTTTTGGCAATCTAGAGAGAAATTATGCTATTACATTAAGCCTTTCCTCGTTTTTCTAAAATGGTAATATCAAACTCCTAAAGTAGCAACAACCATCTCATAAGTCTTCCTCCAACTATTGGTTTTTTCATCAAGTACCTTATTGAGGTATGGCCGTTGTGAATGAATACAAAATACCATGTGATGTAATTCTTGAATTTGTTAATTGCATAGACTACTACTAATATCTTATTTTCAATGACTATGTTGTTGAGTCCTACCCCTTGAAGGTTCTTGTTGATATAATGTATGGCATACTTTACATTTCCTTATTTTTGTCTTAACATATCTCCAATATCAAAATTAGAAGCATCAATGTGGATATCAAAAGGCAATGTCCATTTTTTTCCTCTCTAGACTACAGTCTCGGTAAGTGTTGCTTTAAGGGCTTCAAAGGCATGGTGACAAGCAGGTGTCCAGTCAAACTCTACATCTTTGGACAATAAAATGAATAGTGATGTTGCAATCTTACTAAAATCTTGTATAAATCTCCTATAGTACCCAGCATGGCAACGAAAGCTCCTAACATATTTTGGTTTCTAAGGTATAGGAAGTTTAGATATTCCTCAACTTTATTCGGGTATACTTGGATTCCCTTATTGGACATAAAATGTCCCAAAACTATTTCCTCAGTCATTAGCATGAAGCATTTCTCATAACTTAGGGACAATTGGTGATCTTGACATCTCTATAGTGTTGATGGGTGTTTTTGTACCTTCTCAACACAGGAAGCACACAAGTATGCTACCTCTCTTGAAAGGCATAAATCTTCAAAAAAGTTCCAGATTACTACCCCAAGGTCTCTCAGGTGTTAGGTCATGACTTGCTTGGAATGTCTCATTTGGTTCATGTGATTTGTTAGTAATCACCAAGCAGCCTTGCGTATGTTAAGTTGAAGGGAGATTGGATCCTTAAATGGAGTTCCTCAGATTTTGAAGATGATGTGCAATTGTTGCAAGTTCAAAACAATAATCTAAAACCCCACTTTTATCATCATTTTGGCTTTACAATTATGCGAGAACTTTGACTAAACTACTATTTCAAATAAATGGAAAAAGGGAAGGGAAAGGTAAGAGTTCCTAGACTTACAACTACCAATAAATAGTGATAATGGAGGATAATACAATGGACATCCTTCCTATAACTAAGATCCACTTAACCAAATCAGCTAACAGTATCATGAAGCTAGTGTTATCTTCTAAGGTCTATAGATTTTTGACTGTTCATTCACCATAAAACATGAATAAAAGATGAATTTTAAGTGTAGCGAGGAATTTATATTCAGACTAGCTTTACACTACTATTTATCATCAACAAATAGCAAAAAGCATGGAAAGGAAGGACATCAACACAGTAGTATTCTTTAGCATCAAGGATGGGAGGATATTTTGGAGCTTCTTTGGCTGGGACAGTAGCAGTTCCACCATCTATCTCACTCTTGAGCTTGTTGTATGTCAAGGTGGCCCCTGAAGCTTCAATTGAGCAATCTGAGCATCAATTCATTGCCTTGTTCTATGCTCCACTAGCTTTGTCACAATGTCAAGCTTGTTGACCTCTTCTTCATTCCTATCTATTAAGGGTAATGGTAGGTTAGCGACAACATCATATCTCAGATCCACAATGGTGTTTTCATCTTCTACAATCTAGTCTAGCAATTAGAATAGATTGATTGTCTTGACAAAGTACGCATTCATACGCATATAATGCCTCATGTGTACCTCTTTGTTGTCCCAACAGTTAGCCCAAAAATCTTCAATGTGGGGCAAGTGGGCATATGACTTGTTGGAAAATTTCTTCAAATTACCATAAGGATCCATCCTTGGCCGAGCAGTGTGAAGGTCTAGGTTGTATTCAATGATCTCCTTTTTCTAAATATTCTACACATTGGGCCACTGCGAGGGTGTACATTCCCTACCTGAATGTGAGGGGATATGGTATCCCTACCTGATGCTTCTTGTTGAGGAGAGTGTGTGCATTTTGCAATTTCCTAGAGACTTCCAACAAGATTAGTTGGTCATTTGGATACCGGGGTAGCTTGTATGACCTTTGGGAGAAGCCCTCTATTCAGATGTAAGTAAATTTTGGGAACTGTATAAATAGAAACTTGAACCTGTGGATAAACACACGAGAACTGTGCATGACTCTCCTTTCAAATTCCCCTCTAAGGAGTCTAATAATATTCCCAATGAAGGCATCATTCACCCCAGAGTAATCCTTCTTGAAATTCTAATACTGTAGCTATGGGTACCTATTGTATACTTTTAATTCCCTTCCCAGAGTTGAGATTTGTGCAAAAAAATAAACCTCTCTAGGGAAATGGCTTGGCCAAGAGATATACCAAGTAAGAAGTCATATAGAATTGAGAGTTCTTCTTGACTATCAGGAAAGTTGCTGATGCAAGTTGTCACTGATCATTTTGGCCCAATGAAAATTGCATTTCCCTCTGATAATCTCCTCAATGAAATAAAACATCCAATCTTGAAAGTAAGCAATAGCGGGAATTCTCATGACTATGCTCAACAAGGTTACCAAGTCATGATAATCTTCATAAAATTCACTTCTAAAGAATTCTTGGGGCACCTTGTTATCACCACCGTTCTTCTCCTTTAACTAGTATTAGTTAATTATTTTTTTGCATTTTAGAGGGTTGGCCTGCCATTTGTTCTCAACGCACTCCTTCATTGTGTCCTCCATAGGGTTAAATGTAGGGATGTGGAATGTTTCTCCTATGGACCTGGTAGACAAGTCGGCCAACACCCTACCCTCATGATCAGTGATCCTTCTACTTTCTTCCTAATAGGCTTCCTTGCAAGTCATTACCAATTTTGGGGCTACAAGAGCAAGCGGGAAGCCAGCTGCCTTAGCCAAACCACTCTTTCTGATTTTCTTGGAATTTTTTATGGTGGGGTTGATGATGACCCTCTTTCTAAATTCATCTATGTCAACTTGTCTAAGGTTGGTATCTGTGATCGTGTCCCATGCGGTAGTGACCTTGCAGGTGACTCCTACTCCCTAGAACTGATACTTCATTTGATCTTTATCCTCTTTTCCTCTTGGGACTTTGGTAGGCTTCTTCCCTTTATCTTTCTCCATGAATGCTCCTGATGATCTTGCAGTTGATTCCATAAATCCTGCAAATAGAGACATAGTAAGGGTATGTGCAGGATCATCATGGAAAAAACAAGCCCTTAAGTGGTGAAATATTTAGAAAATTCAGAATTACGAAAATTGACGTAAAAATTTGAATAATTTATCTATATTATTTCAAAAATATGTAAGAATAGAATCTGTAGCAAATTGAATGTAATTTATAAACTACTATATTTTTTTATTTTTTTTAAATCTATTTGGTGAATTTTGAAAATTCAATGTAGTAGTATGTAAATTTTAGTGAAAAAATAAGGTGTTTGTCTGACCACCCTAACCACAATAAAATGATAATATTTTTTTATAAGATTTTAGATATAAGTAGAGGACTCATGTCCTGATGTGATGCATATTTTTTTGTAATTTTTTTCCAAGTAAATAATTAATTATGATTTTTTTATTACAACTTTTTAAAAATATAAAAACTTGTATGTTTGACCAGCTTAACTTGGTCAAAACTTCATGAAATTCAATATTTTTTTAATCTAATAATATGTGAAGCATGGAATGTGACGCATGTTTCAGATTCAAAAATGTGATACCATTTGAAAGCTATAAAAAAAATTCAATTAGCCTATTAATCGGGACTTTAGTCCTAATTCAAATAGAAAATGAATAATAATTATTTATTAAATTCAAACTAAAGCATATTTTATATTGGTGGAAAGCTGAGAACTTCCTTTAAAAACCCTTTTCATTTCATCAATTTTCGGTTAAAAAAAGTCATCAACCACATACCCTACACATACCCATCATATAGCCACTTTTTGGCCCATCATGATCCTGCACATACTCGTAAGCACATTCACATGAAAAGCAAGGGGAGCATTAGGTAAATCTAGAAAAACATATATTAAATCAAGCATATCATCATTAGAGATCATAAAATCCATTTAAACTCATCATTCAACTCTCATTTGGGGAAGATAGGGCCATGTGATCCTAGGGATGCGGGTTTCCCTATGTTGGTAGACGTCTAAAGAAAGTAGTGCAGAAATGACGCAGAACGTGCTGCAAACTACATGAAGCCACCCACATCAATATTTCTATGCCTCCAATTCAGGGCCCACATCAAGGTGTTAAGACATTTTGGGCACATGCGTCAGTCATTCGTGATGTTTCAGAGGTGTTAGTACAATCATTTCTCATGCAGCTCAAGAGGGTGCGAAAGCTAGGGTCATTAAGGCCATTTGGGGTTTCGTTGTTTGGAATGGCACTGGCATGGGTGAAGCCCGCAAATGGAGTCCCACATTGTGGGACTCGCAGGTAGAAAGGACAGAGCTCAGTTTATCTTTTAAGTTTAATTCATTTAGAGTGATGCAGGTAGGAACCTGCAGGATGTCGTCAAGTGACGATCGTGTGCAGACAGGGGAGATGGGATAGCGGCCCGTAGACGGCAGTCCACACCTTCAAGCTCGCAAAAGGCCTCGATATCAATTTTAGTCAGTAGGGACCTCGAATAGTGATAGGGGAAGCGGGCACTGCAAAGCAGGTGGAAGGTGAGGCATAGCCATCCGCAAACGGCAACCCTATGGTGGCAGGCCGCAAGCGGCAACCCACAATGGCATGCTCGCAATGGAGTTCTCTTGGTTGTTTTGCACGTGAAGGGGCCAAGCAGATATGGGCAGTATGAAATCTAGAAAAGGGAGGGATGGAGGTCCCTGGTGGTTTATGAATGGTGGGAAGGGAGGGGCACCCCACGGACAAAAATCTGCAAAGCTTGGCCTGTAATGCAATTTAGACTTATGTTTTCTTTGGAAAAACTTAATATGGCATTGGGATGCATGGGTTCCATGACATGGAAGAAAGTGAAGGTTTTGTTGTGTATGATGGGCGTTAAACTGGCAGTGAAGAAGTAACAGAAACTCACAAGGAATGGCCCGCACTACTCAAGGCTTCAACTTTACACCTGGGTTGTGAGCCATGCAAGACCCGTTGCGTAGAAAGTTGGAAGGAGGAGGCCATTTGGAAAAAAGAAGCAGGTAGGAGCAGCCCATAGATAGAAGTCCTCAAGAGCAGGCCCACAACGGCTTGAAGACCCTCAACTCTCTAGTTTTTTCATTGTCTCAATAAGTGATGACAAAAGGGAGGTGTTGGTCCACATTCACGGTCCCACCAAGGGTGAAGGCCCTGGTCAAGAATGGTAGGCTAAGCGTTAAGTCCCGTGTGGCCCTAAATGGTTTTGAAGGTTTTTTCATATTTTATAACATGGGTTTTGTGCGGGATTCGTTGTTTAAACTGTCACCTAGGGATTTTCTAGGTTTTGGGTCTTAAGATTTTGCAAAGTTTCTAAAAAAAAAATTGAAGGAACACAGCTATGCTAATGGAGAACTCACCTGGTACTCCCAAAGAATCAAGATGAATGCAGCAATTGAATTAATCCTCCAAATGATGCAGGCACGATGGTGGTGAAGGCAGGAGGTGCACTGACAAATTTTGAATGGGAATGTCGGCGAAAATGATAGGTGAACCTTTTCTATTTATAAAAAATTTGACATCAATTATAGGCATTAAATGTTGTATGGTAGCCGACGAGGTTGGTGGACATGAGTTTCAAAACAACCAATGGTGGGAAAGGTGGGGTCCATGGTGCAGGTGGCATTCAAGTAATCATTGTTTGATGGTTTAGCTACGGGGCAACGATGGACGATGCAGAGCTTGCAATGCGGGCGGCAGTCCCGAGTCAGCCATTGGGAAAACAACAAAGGAATGATAGAATCCCACAAGAGGAAACCCGTATATGTGGACCCGCATGGTGCAAAAGGTGCCAGCTTTAAAGTTGTAAGGAAAACTGCCAGAGGAACTCTGCAAGGGAAAAAGACCTAAAAATTTCCAAGGTGACGAAACTTGGTCAAATCAAGATGATAACTTTATGACTCTTTGACCACTTGGGACTCAAAAATAAGGGCACACAAAAAAAGATAAATCCAAAAAGAAACCCAACAAAGGAAAAAAAGAGAGGGTCCCCGTTCCAAATGGGGCATGTGTGCTATAGGCACAACAAATGGTGACTCTACTAGGAGAACGCTCTTGATCGTTCTAAGGATAAAGATTCATTCAGATCCCAGAATCTCTAGTTTTGCAGACCAAGAGCCGGTTTCCATGAGTGAACTGAGAAACTCAAAGGAGAATGGGAATCCTTAACTGAATCAAATCACAAAAACATCTCAAAAGTGTGTGTGTGTATAGTGAGTTCGTTCCATTTCTTCAGAAACTAGAACAAAAACTATTAATCAAGTGAAGCAAGCTATGTAAATCGCATAACCCCAAAAGTAACCTAGACATAGCTCTACTACGAGTCAGGCATCCATAGCCCCGACAGAGTTGTCACTATGACCCCACGAATATTCCTCTGCTATAAGTTGGGCATCCATAGCCCCGATAGAGTTGTTTGTACACCCGCACAATTTCTTTATTTTCATTACTTTCTTTCTTTCATTTTCAAATATTTTCCTTTTGGTGATCTTTCTTTTGCTCAACCGTGTAAGCATCAAAGCTTACTATGGGTTTGGAATCACAGTGGTCACTGGAGTAGACTTAGGATTTTCACTTGCTAGGCCCTCATAATAGCTATTGTACCATTCTTTAGAAATAATTTAATGTGCATTTTGTGCAAGATCTGAGATGAGTGTGAAAGGATTCAACCAAGGGTCCTATTCTAGGAAAAGTTAGAGTTAAAATAAGGAAACCACTCCACAAAAGCGATCAGAGACCAATAGTCATGAGTGAAGATTTATCCAAAGAACACACAAGAGTGGGCAGCAAAGTGAACTATTCATCAAGCCAAGCATGGCCACCATATCAAAAATAAAGAGATGCCCTCAACAAAACAAAGCGACCAGGAAAATGAGCAAACGAAAGCGAGAGCATGACAACAAAGCAAAGGAAACCTAAACTAACCTATATACAGGTATTTACAAAGACTAGCTCAGAAGAGCTCAGGCAAGGAAGTAATGCCTGAGGTGTTGTCGATTGATAGGAAATGGGGCATCTTCACCAGTTAGCATCTTGAGGTGAAAAAAATTATCTCCTAAAATTTCGGAGATCTAAAAGGGGCCAAGCTAAAGCTTGTCAAATTTGTCATGTCCCCCTTTCTTTTCATGGGCCTTGTCCCAGCAAAGGACTAAGTCAGAAATCCTAAAGGCCTTAACTTTGGCTCAAAAATTGAACCATCTCTTAACCATGCCCTGGTGTTTGGTAAAATTTTCAATGGCTCGATCATGAACTTCTTCTAAGTGGAGTAGTTCAGCTAAACAGGCTTCTCGGCGGTCACCCTCTTCATAAAAGGTGTTGATAAACTGAAGGGTAGGGATATTGAGATGGATGAGAAACACAGGCTCCAATCCATAAATGAGATGGATTGAGGAATCACCCAAGGAAGCCTTGTGGTGTGTACAATCTACCCAAAGGGAAAAATGCAGTTGGGTGTGCCGATCCTTGGGGTTTTTGTCAAGCAATTTCTTGATCACAGTTATCAGATTTTTGTTTGTTGATTCTGTGAGGCCATTTCCTTGGGGATAGTAATTGGATGAGAACTTGAGGTAAATTCCATAATCAAAGGCCCAACTAGAAAATTTGAGTTAGGAAAAGGTGGGACCATTATCAAAGATGAGATAATAGGGGCAATCAAAATGATTCAAAATAGAGCTTTCAAGAAAATCAACAACTACCTCAGTTGTACAGTGTCTACATGATATTGCTTTTGTCCATCTAGTGCAATAATTAGAGGAGGTTAGAATGTACCTATGACCCATAGAGGATGGTGGGATTACTAGATCGATGAAGTTGAGACCCCACTAAGTGAATGGTCTTACCTCCAGGATTGGTTGCAGTGGGACAACAACATTCCATTCTTAGGTTGTAGTAATCTGGCACACATGACATGTCTGAACATGGTTGTGTGCATCCTTAAATATTGTTAGCCAATAGTATCTGACCCACAAGATTTGATGAGCAAGCGAAGGACCAGATCCATGACTGGTGCCAAATTTATCATGAAACTCTTTCAACACTCGCACTGCCTCTTCTTTCCCAAGGCATCTAAGGTAGACTCCTTCATGATTCCTCTTGTATAGTATAGACCCTTGTAGCATGTAGCTATTCATTTTTAGTCGGAGAACATGTTTTTTGACTCCCTATAGATGAGGCAGGCACCTGTTATTCAATAGGTAGTAGATAATATCTTCATACCACTCTTCGGGGGAGACATCTTTAAGTTGATATTGTTGAACTGTGCGCTTGAGTCTAGCCTCAGCCAATGTTTCATCTATCATTCAGGTGAGGGCCTACCCTCTGACTAACTTCATGGGATAAATTTCCATGTCATATTCCTATAGCAAAGTGACCCATTTTTCTCTTCTTTCTCCCAACTCATTCTGCATTAGCAATGTTTTTACTACCAGATTGGGCACAATGGCAAACACCTTGTTCTGTAAGATGTAATGTCTAAATATTTTGACTCCACTGACCAAGGTGTAGGCATGTTTCTCCACATTATGGTACCTCATCTTAGCATCTTTTAGTGGGGCACTCATGAAATAAATTAGGTGCTCACTTCCTTCATCATCTTTTTGGGTCAGTATGTTGGCATAAGAGTGATCTGAAGCAAATGAATAAATGTAAAACGGTTTCAGGTGATCCAAGCTAACCAGCATTGGCGCATCAGCAATCATCCTTTTGATCTCCTCAAAGGCCTACTTTGCCTCTATAGTCCACTCAACTTTGGAATCTTGTTTCAGCATTGCATTGAGTGGCTTAACTATCTCGGCGAAGCCAGTGATGAACTTTCTGAAAAAAATTATCTTTCTAATGAAATATTTTAGTTCCTTCTTATTGCCTATGAGCTGAATTTTCAAGATGGCTTGAATGCATTCAAGTTCTATCGGGATTCCTCTTTCTGAAATCACGTTTCCCAATATCTTACCCTTTGTGACTCCAAAGATACATTTATTTGGGTTCAAGGATATAACAAATTCTCTACACTTCTGGAAAACTTTGCACAAATCGGAAACATGATCCTCTCGCTTCTTTGAAAACACTGTGAGATCATCCATGTAGATGATAATTCACTTTCTAATCAAATCTTTAAAGGAGATATCCATTGCACGTTGGAATGTTGTTCCCACATTCATCAATCTGAATGGCATCCTCCTATATGTGAAGGTTCCCCACTTGGTGGTGAACGTTGTCTTGTACCTATCCTCATATTGTACCATTACCTAATTATACCCAGAGTATCCCTCTAAGAAAGACATCATTTGAGATCCATTCACAATCTACAGTACCTCATCCAACGAGGGCACAGAATAATTATCTTTCTGTGAAGCTCTATTCAAGTTGCAGAAGTTTATGCACAATCTGATTTCTCCATTTTTTTTCCTTACCAGGACCAAATTGTCCACCCACATGGAGTGTCTGACAGGAAAGATAATTTGAGCAAACAGCAGTTTCTGAACTTCCTTGTAGATGATGGGTTCCAGCAATGCATTGATAGGACATTGACATTGTCGAAAGGGCCTCACATCTGACTTGAGAGGGATAGTGTGCATAATGATCAAGGAGTCTTATGTCTTTAAATCTTTGTAGCTCCAAGTGACCACATAATGGTACTTGCATAAGGCATCAAGGATCCCTTTCTTTTCTTCTAGCGAGCACACCTTTCCAATGAAGACATTTTTAATTTCCTCATATGTCCCTAGATTATGGGCATCACACTGATTATTAATAGAAGTCTTCTTTGCTTGGTGATCCTAATTTTTAATCTGATCTAAATCAAATATACACTCAAGTTGAGCCATACCCCAAGGAATAGTGTTGGTCTTGAGGTTGATGACCCCTTCTATATCTAATTTAGACTCTTCAAAATCTATTTCATCAATGACCTGAGTTGCAAAGACATTTGAACTGGTGATAAAATACAAGATGTGTTTATCACCATTGAATACTTGGAAGTTGGTCATGTTATCTAGTACTGACGGAGTGGAAGTAAGTTCAACAGTGAACGTTTTAAGGCTAGATAGTGACAGAGGTTGGAGGGTACTGGTTGCTTGGGCCAAGGCATCCACGGTATGATTCTTACTTCAAGGGATCAGTTGAATATTAAATGCATCTAAACTCTCTAAAAGAACCCAAACCCTATGCTTGTAATTTGCTAGTCTTCTATCATGGCAGGAATACAACTTCCTAACTTGTTTTACCACTAACTCTGAGTTTCCAAAAATTGTAACATTTTGACCCTTTTCCTCAGAGCCATTAAAACACCATGGACTAGCGCTTCGTACTCCACTATCTTATTTGTACAATAAAATTGAAGCCTATGAGCAAAAAAATACATCTTACCTATAGGGCTGATGAGTTCAAACCCAGGTCTCGCTCCTTGCTTGGACTTAGACTCGTCAAAGCATAGTGTCCAAAACTTGGAGGACTCTTTAACTCCAAGGTTGATCATACATTCATCTTTCTTTGGTTGGACATTTGCATCTGCAACTTCCATAAAAGGCATAGATTCACCATTGCTATGGTCAAGTTGTCTCATTCGGGGTTCCTCCCTTAGTGAAATTTGGTCACTGATATGAGCAACTACTATTTGACAAAGGTAACATTCAAATTTTGAAATGGCAGCATTATGGACCTTGCACCAAGTGGGCAATAGGAGCTCATTAAAATCCATCTGCGCTCCTAACCTAAGCTGATCTTGCACACATTTTTCAATAAATTCCTGGAATTTATCTAGTAACCCCAAATTTCCATCGTCATTGGATTCTCATCATCTGACTCAACCACCATTTATGTGCTTTGAGGTGTGTAAGTTAAATTAGCAGGAGGGCTACACAACACCAGGAGAACTTCTCCAGTTACCTCCTCCTCTTAGCAGTCTAATTCTTCTTGGCAGGCCACAGGAGAATAATTACCCAACTCCATTTCAGCAAACAGTACCTCGTTGGTGTTGTTATACTCTATAATCATGAACCTCATGCACGGTTCTTGATCTATGTAGATCTGGTTTGAAAACCCTTTCCATGGCATCCATAGCTGAGAAAATTCAGTCACAACATACCCATTTAATGCCCTAGTGAAATCTCATCCCAATATTATGCCGTATGTGTTGGAAATATCAGCAACTTGAATATCAATGACTTGCTACACCCTTGGGTCTGTAGCAATCTGCATAGGGATCCGGTTAATTTCACCAACTATATTCACCTTGGCTTTTTCCAGTTGGATCACCTTTCTTTGGGAATGAGTGGGAACTATTCCCAATGACTTGCATACAACGAGTGGCATAACATTAGCGAATGCTCTTGAATCGAGCAAACAATTATGTAGGTTCTTCCTAAATATCATAATAGAGGTGAGGAAGGGTGGTGTTTCTAACTTCCCCTAGAACAACCCGATGGGTGTGTCTGCCTGAGCTACTTGATTTTTATCTTTCTCATTGTTCTTATCCTTAGTTAATACTTGGTTTTTCTCCTTAGTGGGTTGTGTTCATGTTTGCTGATTTGAAGGGGCATCCATTTTCCTGCCTAGGATTTCCTTAATTACAGGCTCATTTTTTGACTCATCAAAGGAGACTCTCTTCGTGGATACCTCTTGTGCTGACTTGGAGGAGGGAGTCCCAGTAATCATTCTAAAGAAGGCATTCCTAATTGTTGGGACCTTAAGCAACTCGAAGGCAAACAAGCTTATTTTTACCTTCTTGAATTCTTCAACTACATATTCTCCCATTTGTTTAATTTTAGCCTCAAAGGATTTTCCTTGGGAGGAGCTAGTGGACTATTTTTGGCATTTGATTTGGTTTTTTGTTTCTATTAAATACTGAGTGGGCACATGGGGGTAACCTGGATTGTTTCTAGCATTTGGATCAGGTGGAGTGTTGAAGTTATTAGGTGGAATAGAGGTCGTGAAAGGCCCTCCTACTTGTCTACTCCTTAAATTATAAGGGGTTTCCCTTTGATGAAACATCTGGACTTCATCCTCATGTGACTCCTCTTCATCTACTAGACCATTATCTCTTGAAGTGAAGAGCTGAGATAGAGTGCCTTTGTTACTTACCTATTTTTCTTATTCATCCTTTGCAACAGTGATCTCCTTTTCGAGCATGTTTCTTTCACTTCATGGAAAGGAGGCTTGGTTGACCACAAGCATTAAAGATTTGTAAGGCTCAGATGGGACTATGTCTCTATAGCTTGCACCATCGATGGCATTTTGGACTTCCATTTGAAAGATTTTTGTAGCTGTCTGGAACTTAGGGCAATCCAATTTGGAGTGCCTATTCTTTTTATGGATCTGACACTATCTAGAAAAGGGTGCCTCGGCTAAGTACACCCCACTTGTCATTTTTTCTATGTTAACCAGTTGGTCAAGAGGGGTAGGAACACCTCCATTGTTAATTTTGTCTCGTATTTCATGTTTGGTTTTGTCTCTGTGAAGGACTCCTTTCAAAGTTTTGATAGGAATTTTGTCCCCTTTCATAGTTTTTTCCAGAAGAGGCACCCGCATCACGGTTATCTCTATTATCCCTATTGAGGTTGGCCTGTATACTCCATTGAGAGGCTTGTAGTTGATTGTGCTAATTTCTTAAATGTGTCATCTCCATTGACATTTTCTTAATCATCTCCATCAATTCATCTCTCATCTTTCTCTATGTTACTCGGCTGCAGAGCCTAGGTTTGGAGGAAGATTGGTTGCATTGGTAGTTGATTTTGTTGAGCAGGAAAAAATTCGGACCCTTGTAGATATGCAAGCACTTGAGATGGTTGAGGATAGACCTGTTGTTGTTGTGGCTACAAGTAGTGAGGCACTGGAGGCACCTAGTTCAATGGTTGTACCAGATGAAGCACCATGGATAGTTGTGGGACTTGGTTCATGATTGATGTGTGGTGTGCCAAGGCATGGGTGAGTCCTTGGATTTGCATCGAGTGAGTAGCTAGCCCTAAAGATGGAAATGGACCAGCAACATTTTGTCCCAAGTCCGTACTTGTTGTGACTACCTTAGCGTAAGCTTCCACCAAATTGGTCAGTAGTGGATGCATCATCTTTACCAATGTGGATGTGAGGTTATCAAGGTCAGCATAATAGACCAAACAAGCTGAGGGATTGTCAACCAGGTACAGAGCTTGCGGCCTCATATATGCACGATGAAATTGATCATTAAAGGAACTAATTGGTTCATTGACTTTCCTCTGAATAGCCATAAACTTTTGATACAGTTTGGAAGGGTTGATTGGAATCTTGTATTTCTACAAGAAGGCATTCTTCAAAAGATCCCAAGTGGTGATGGACCATGTAGGCAAGTTAATGTACCAATAAAAGACCTCTTCTCTGAATGAATAAGGAAAGAGCTGACAAGCCAAATCTTCCTGATCTATTTGCATGTCTTTTAGTGTTGTTTGGAAGATTTTGATATCCTCTTCTACTATCCTCTATGGGTCATGAGGATAGAATTTCGTGCAAAATCCCTCTAGATTCTTTGGCATATCATGGTAGACCTAAAAGGACAACAGAGGTTGTGCTTGCTACGTAGCAGTAACTTGGGGCTAGAAAGGGATAGCAGTGCTTGAGGACACTAGTAGCACACAAGTATGTTACCTCTTTTGAAAGGAAAAAATCTACAAACAAGTTCCAAATTACTACCCCAAGGTCTCTCGGGTGTCAGGTCATGACTTGCTTAGAAAGTTTCAATTAGTTCATGTGATTTTTTGGTAATCATAGGGCAGCCTTATGTATGTTAAGCTAAAGAGAGATTGAATCCTTAAATGGAGTTCCTAAGATTTTGAAGATGATGTGCAATTGTTGCAAGTTCAAAATAGCACTCTAAAACCCCACTTTTATCATCAGATTTGGCTTTACAATGATGTTGGAACTTTTTCTAAACTACTATTTCAAAGAAAGGCCAAAATGGAAAGGAAAGGTAAGAGTTCCTAGACCTACAACTACTAATGAACAGTGCTAATGGAGGATACTATAGTGGAAATGCTTCTTGAAACTAAGTTCCACTTAACCAAATCAGCTAACAGTATCATGAAACTAGTGCTATCTTCTAAGGTCTACATATTTTTAGTCATTCATTCACCATAAAACATGAATAAAAGATGAATTTTAAGTGAAGAAAGTAATTTATGTTCAGACTAGCTTTACACTACTATTTATCATCAACAAATAGAAAAATGCATAAATAAGGAAGGGCATCAACACAACAGTATTCTTCAGTATCAATAAACAACATTCACTAAACTACTAAGGACATGCAAACTGCAAATAACAACAAATTAAATCTACTCAAATCTATCAACTATGAGGAGATGAATCATGAAACATGAGAGAAACTGAAGAATCCATCAAAGAAATGAATTTCTATTGAAATTTCAGTAGCATGTCATTACAACAACTCAACTCTCTCTTTGAAAATGAGAGGAGACCCCCTATTTATAGTTTCCCAAAAGCAAAATGAATGGCCAAGATTTAATCTCATTGTGTGGCCAAGATTCATTACAAATTAGGGTTTCACCTACCCACAATATTTCATAATTTAAAAATACATTCCTTGTCTTTTCCCTATTTTGTCCTGTAGTCGCCTAGAACTGTAGCACTTTTGTCATGTAGTGATTTTCCCTTTTGGCTATAGCTAGACATTGAGAAACTCATCATCAATGACAAGATTTCCTTGATTCTTCTAGATAGTGTCATACTCCATAAATTTACCCATCGGTGCCTGAAGTTTATTCCACTTCATGATGTCTGATTGAAGCACCTAGAAGGTTAGATTTTTGGATTTTCCTGTGATCAGTTCCTAATTCTTTGTACACTTAGGCATGTGCTTGATCACCTGCTTTGACTGGGTGAAGGCTCGGGCAGTGAAATCCATAAAGTTTGGTGTTGATGAATCTATAGCCCCATTCTCCATTTTCTTGTGGAAAAACTATCTGATCATCTTCAGATCTACCTTGATAGTGGGCATGTCATAATTTTTCATGAGCTTTAGATACTCCTCCTAGTCCATCCTATGTTCCTTGACCCATTCAAGGTAAAGCTTTTCCTCATGGAGCACTCTTTCTAGCACGTCTCTTTTGTGGTCTAGGGCCATTTTCCACGTCTCCACCAGCCAATGATCATCCTTCACTAGGGCCATCTCCTTCTCCTAGGTCTTCATAGGCATCCTAAAGATGGCCTTGAGCTTAGGATATGTAATCTTATATAGTTCAGGGAAATTGTGACAAATTCTCTCTACGCCCTCAAGGTGCTTTTGAACTTCTCAGAACTTATTGGTTGTTCATACAGCATGTCCAATTCCCATATCACCATTGTAGAGCACTCATTGGAACCACTCTGCAGTAGCCTTGGTCCAGTTCTTTCTCTTTTCCAACTTGCTTATGTGATCTTTGTAGAGAAGCAGGGGTGGGGCTGATGAAGTCTTTTGGTGCCTCCTCAATGGATGACCACTGTTCAATGTAGGTGGTGAGGTCCACCACTTGTGCCTTCAACTCCTCCTTGGAAGATTGATCCATGTTCATCTGATGAACAATCGTGACAACCGATCCCTAGAGTTGATCCATATTTTTCTCCCTTGAAGCGATACCCAAGTCAATGGTAGAGATATTATAAATAACCCCCTCTCCTTTGTCCACTACTAGGGTGGTAATTTTCACTTTCCTTGATCCAGATGCATCCATTGTGATGTGG
Organism: Sequoia sempervirens; assembly: GCA_007258455.2. Lineage (NCBI taxonomy): Eukaryota > Viridiplantae > Streptophyta > Pinopsida > Cupressales > Cupressaceae > Sequoia > Sequoia sempervirens. The sequence continues at coordinate 101,830,325 of VDFB02179234.1, forward strand.
GATTGAACTCTCTGATTCTTTTTCTTCTTCATTCCTATTTGAGCTCGTGCCAAGATAGCCTCCAGTCTTTCTTTAGGATCCTTGAGAACAAGGGTCTTCTTTCGTAGTTTTTTCCAACCAATTAGGCATTTGAGATCCCTCCTATGGTGATTCATGTTTGATATCCCTTTCCTCGTGGCCCAAGGCTTCTTGTTTTTTTTTCTCTTCTTCTTCATTTGAGTCTCAAATTAATATGGCCTTTTCCTTGTCTAGATTGGTACTAGCTATGTTTTCTTTAGGGTTGTTCTCCCCTTCAGGTACCCTTTCTTCTTCTTGCCTAAGCTCTACATGGTGTTCTGGCTCAAGGCTCTTTTTCATTTCAATCTCATTTTCAAGCTTATCCTCTTCTTCAACTTTAGCTTCTTTCTTTCCCTCCTCATCGCGAAGTATGTCTTCCTCTCAATCAGGGCCTTTTTCTGTTGGATGCTCTATAGATATTTCCTTGTCATCATTAGTTTCTTCCTTTTCTCTAGAAGGTTGTCTCTCAACTTCTTCCTCGACGTCCATGAGTTGTTTGGGAAACTCCTCCTCAAGCTCTTGATCAAAGGTTTCTACTACATACTTGGTGTTGGGGTCTTCAACATCTTCTTCCGAGGACTGTGACCCTTCTTCTTCATATGCCACCTCATCTACGGTCACGTTCACTAGATGTTCTATATGTTCATGGTAATCATCCTTGAAAGGGTCCTCAAGCTTCTCAAATACACACAGGGAAGTCTCTTTCTGACATCTCTCCATTTCTTTCAAGATTTGCATGGTTGCTTCCATCTTTGGTGGTTCTGTCAGAAGAGGGATGGAAAGACCAGCCACAGCTTGGGCCATCACAGCTTGCACTGCATGATTCATTAATACCCTAGAGAGTTCCATGGGTATATTTTGCATATGTCTGGAAAAGGCCTCTAGTAGAGTGAGGGAAGGCATAGTTGTTGTAGTAGCTAGGGGAATTGTAGTGGAAAGAGATAATGAGTAGGATTATAGTGGAGAGGTTGTAGCAGAGGGGAAATCTTGCACCATAATTGGAGCAGTTGGTGAGGTGGAGGCAAGGTGAACCAAGATGTCCATCGCAGGTGGAGAGAAAATGGGAAATTCTTGTGATGCAAGAGCAGGAGGAGTAGTAGTAGCATCAGTGGTGGGAATGGCAGGAGCAGAGGTAGTAGGTGGTGACTTTGGTTGCTCAACCTCTTCTTCTCCTTCATGTAATGGGTCCTCCTTGATGGTCAACATCTCAAAGAATCTGCCTAATTTCTTTTCCTTTTTGGAAGACCCCCCCTCCACAGCCCTCTTGGCATACACTTTAGGTTTCAGCTGGTGTTCTAACACTTCTTTTCTTTTTCTTGATCTGGTGGTCGGAGGAGATTTTGGAGCTTCTTCGACTGGGGTACCGGAAGCTCCACGGTCCGTCTCACTCTCGAACTCATCTTCAAGCTCATCGTATGTCAAGGTGACCCCTTGGAGTGTCAATTGAGTGATCTGAGCATCAATCCATTTCCTTTTTCTATGCTCAACTGGCTTTGTCACAATGTCAAGTTCTTTCACCTCTTCTTCATTCTAGTCTATTAAGGGCAATGGTAGGATATCGACAGCATCATATTTCAAATCCACATTAGTGTTTTCATCTTCTACAATTTGGTCCAGCACCGGGAACAAATTGATTTTCTTGACAAAGTAAGCAGTCATATGCATATAATGCCCGATGCATACCTCTTTGTCATCTCGACAGTTTTCCTAAAAATATTCAATGTGGCGCAAGTGGGCGTATGACTTGTTGATAAATTTCTTCAATTTACCATCAGGTCCATCCTTGGCCGAGTAGTGTGAAGGTCCAAGTTGTATTCAATGATCTTCTTTTTTGAATATTATGTACATTGGGCCACTGCAAGGGCGTACATTCCCTACCCGAATGTGAGGGAATATGGTATCCCTGCTCAATGCTCGTCACTGAGGAGAATGTGTGCTTTCTACAATTTCCTGGAGACTTCCAGCAAGATCAGCCAGTCATTTGGGTAATAGGTAAACTTATATGGCCTTTCAGAAAAGCCCTCTATTTGAATGTAAGTAAATTTTGGGAGTATAAACAGAAACTTGAACCTATGGATAAATGCATGGGCACTATGCGTGACACTCCTTTCAAAGTCCCCTCCAAGGAGTCTACTAATATGCCCAATGAAAGCATCATTCACCCTATAGTAATCTTTCTTGAAATTTTGATATTGTAGCTATGGGTGCCTATCATATACTTTAAATTCCCTTCCTGGAGTTAGGCTTTGCGCAACAAATAAACCTCTGTAGGGAAATGGCTCGGCTAGGAGATATAAAGTAAAAAGTCATATAGAACTGAGAGGTCTTCTTGACTGCTAGGAACTACTGATGCAAGTTGTCACCGATCATTTTGGCCCAATGAAACCTGATTTTCCCTCTGATAATCTCCTCAATGAAATAAAACATCCAATCTTGAAAGTAAGTTGCAGTGGGAATGGCCATGACTCTACTCAACAAGGTTACCAAGTCATGATAATCTTTATAAAATTCACTTTTGAAAAATTCTTGGGGCACCTTATTAGTTTTGCCCCTCTTCTCCTTTAACTAGTATTGGTTAATTAATTTTTTGCATTTCAAAGGGTCATCCTTCCATGTGTTCTCAATGTATTCCTTCATCGTATCCTCCATAGGGTCAAAAGTAGGGATGTGGAATATTTCTCCTATGGACCTGGCAAACAGGTACACCAACACCCTACCCTCATGATCAATTATCCTTCTACTTTCTGCCTAATAGGCTTCCCTGCAAGCCATTACCAATTTTAGGGCTACAAGAGTGGGTAGGAAGCTAGCTACCTTAGCCAAACCACTCTTTCTGATTTTCCTAGCATTGTTTGTGGTGGGGTTGATGATGACCCTCTGTCTGAATTCATCTATGTCAACTTGTCTGCAGTTGGTATCTATGATCGTGTCCCAAACTATAGTGACCTTGGAGGTGACTTCTACTCCCTGGAACTAATACTTCATCTAATATTTATCATATTTTCCTCTTGGGACTTTGGTAGGCTTCTTCCCTTTATCTTTCTCCACAAATGCTCTCGATGATCTTGTAGTTGATTCCATAAATCCTACAAATAGAGACGTAGTAAGTACATTCACATGAAAAGCAATGGGAGCATTAGAAAAATTTGGAAAAATAGATGTTAAATCAAGCACATCATCATTAGAGATCATAAAATCCATTGAAACTCATCATTCAACTCTCGTTTGGGGAAGATAGGGCCATGTGGGCCCAGGGATGCGAGTTTCCCTAGGCTGGCAGTCGTCTGGAGAAAGCAGCACAGAAATGGTGCAAAAGGTGTGGTGACCCACATGCGGCCATCCACATCAATATTTTTGCACCTCCAATTTAAGGCCCACATCAAGGTGTTAAGACATTTTGGGCATGTGTGTCAGTCGTTCATGAAGTTTCAAAGGTGTTAGTGCAATCATTTCTCATGCAGGTCAAGAGGGTGCAGAAGCTAGGGTTGTTAAGGTCGTTTGGGGATCCACTATGTGGAATGGTATTGGCATGGTGGAATCCCACAAATGGAGTCCCTCATTGCGAGACCCATAGCAAAAAAGGATGGCTTAGTTTAGCTTTTAACTTTAAGTCGTTCGAAGTGATATAGGTAGGAACCTACGAAATTCCGTTAGGTGATGACCATGTGGAGATGGTAGAGATGGGATAGTGACCCATAGACGGCGGTCCACACCATTGAGCGTACAAAAGGCATCGATATCAATTTTAGTCAATAGGGACCTTGGACAGTGATAGGGGAAGCGAGTGTCGCAAAGTGGGTGGAAGCTAAGGCACAGTTGTCTGCAAATGGCGACCCTATAGCAGTGGGTTGCGAGTGGCGGCTCGCAATGGCATGCTCGTAGTGGATTTTGCTTGGCTTTTTTGTGCATGAAGGGGATGAGCAAAAATGGGCACTGTGAAATCTGCAAAAGGGAGGGATGGAGGTCCCTGACGATTTATGAATGGTGAGAAGGGAGGGGCACCCCACAGACAAAAGTTTGCAAAGCTTGGCCCACAATGTGATTCAGACTTATGTTTTCTTTGTACAAGCTAGCAGTAGTGGAAACCCACGAAGAATGGCCCACACTACTCAAGGCTTCAACTTTACACCTGGGTCATGAGCCACGTAGGACCCACTGTGCAGAAATTCAAAAGGAGGCGGCTATTTGGAAACAACAAGTAGGTAGGAGCAGCCCATAGACGAAAGTCTGCAAGAGCGGCTTGGCAATCGCTTGAAAACCCTCGACTCTTAACTTAGGTTTTTTCGCTGTCCCAATCAACAATGGAAAAATGGAGGCATTAGTCTGCATTGGCAGGCCCACCAAGGGTGGAGGCCCTAGTCAAGAATGGTGGCCGAAGGGTTAAGTCTCGCACGGCCCTAAATGGAGGATTTTGAAGGTTTTTTCAAATTTTATAACATGGGTTTTGTGAGGGATTCGATGTTTAAACTACCACCTAGGGATTTTCTAGGTTTTGGGTCTTAAGATCTTACAAAGTTTCTAAAAAAAATTCCAAGGAATGCAACTATGGTGATGGAAAACTCACCTAGTACTCTCAAAGAATCAAGATGAACGCAGCAGTTGAATTCATTCTCCAAATGATGCGAGTGCAATGGTAGTGAAGGCAGGAGGCACACTGACAACTTCTGACTGGGAATGTTGGTGAAAATGATAGGTGAACCTTTGCTATTTATAGAAAATTTGACATTAATTAATCACATTAAATGTTGTATAGCGGTCGGCGAGCTTCATGGAAACGAGTTTCAAAATAACTGGCGACAAGAAAGGTGGGGTCTGCAGTGCGAGTGGTAGTCAGGTAATCATCGTTTGATGGTTTAGCCATGGGGCAACAATGGACGATGTGGAGCTTGCGATGTAGGCGGCAGTCTTGGGTCAACTGTCAAGAAAATAGCGAAGGAGGGACAAAATCCCACGAGGGGAAACCTGCATATGCAGACCTACATGGTGCAAAAGGCATCAGCTTTAAAGTCTTAAGGAAAACTTCTAGAGGAACTCCACAAGGGAAAAAGACCTAAAAATTTCCAAGGTGGTGAAATTTGGTCAACTCAAGATGATAAATTTATGACTCATTGACCACTTGGGACTCAAAAATATGGGCACGCAAAATGAGGCAAAGGCAAAAAGTGACCCGACGAAGGTGAAAAAGAGAGGGTCCCCGTTCCAAACAGGGCGTGTGGGATATAGGCACAACATATAGTACCTTCTCCAAATTAGAAGTTGCTTCTTCATAGGTATTCCCATAATTTTTAAATTCATCTATGTAAAATTTCATGGAATCATGAACAAAATTTGAGAATATACTCAGTACTACCCTTTGGAAGGTGGCAAGTGCATTGCATAGCCCAAATGGAAAGATAGAGTAAGCATGTGTCCCCCAAGGGCAGGTAAAGTTTGTTTTATCTTGGTTTTTTGGAGCTATCTTGATCTATTTGTAGCCACTAAACCCATCCAAGAAGGAAAAGTATTGTTTTTTTGCTAATGAATCTAGCACTTGATCAATGAATGGAAGGGAAAAGTGGTATCTTCTAGTTGTTGCATTTAACTCACAGAAATCAACACACACTCTCAATTTCCCTCCCTTCTTAGGTAAAAATTACTAATGGGGACACCCACTAACTATTAGAGATTAGATAAATGAACCCTGCATCAAGTAACATTTTTAATTCTACCTTAGCTATGTCACAAAAAGTTGGGTTCATTCTTCTTTGAGGTTTCCTAACTGGTTTGTAGCCATCATTGACTAAATTTTTTGCATGCATAAGTTTTGTTCTATTCCTTTCATATCATGGTAATCCCACATGCAAATGCAATTGTGTGTGCTTGCAACACATTCAACAGTGAAGACTATTGTGTAGAAGTCAATTGATTGTTTACATTTAATGTCTTTCCTTGTGTAATTTCTAAAGTCAAGGTTGATGTTTTAATAGATGCAATGTCAAGGCCTGTTATGTTGGGACTACAGTTATGTGGAAATAAGGTATGAAAAAAAGGAGAAATGGACTTATATGTATTGGTAGGGATTATGTTCTATAATTGGTCTTGCAAGCATGTTAAATAGTCATATTATTGTTAGTCCCTACCATAATTATTTTGCATGATGTTTGCAAGTAGTTTATCTTCATCTTGGATTTATAACATAGGACTACGTTCAATATTCATTAATCTTTGTAATGAGTATTAATCATCGTCATCTAGGGAAAGTCATACAGTTTTCTCCAAATTTGCTGTGGCTAGGCATGTGGATAAAGGACTAGCTTCTTGGTTACATTTTCATTGGAAATGATCATGTTACCAGACCTGCACCCTATGAAGGAATCTATAGTAGCCAACCAAGGTCTCCCTAGGATGATGGGGTATCCTACAAGGTTTGCTTTAGGTTGTAACACCATAAATTCTATAGGGAATTCCCATGATTCTAATGTTATAACCAAGTCTTCTATAATTCCCTTAAGTTTTACTATAGACCTATCTACTAACTATAACACAATAGGTCTAAGTTTGAGCTCCATTAGTTGTAATAACTTCATGGTTTCCTTTGGCATCACATTGATGGTTGCTCCTACGTTAATTAAGGTATTCAAGTGATGAGAGTGTCATTGATTTTAACATCCACAATAGGGCTCCCAAGGTTTGCATATTTAGGAACTGTTAGCATAATATTATATTACATTATTAATGGGTCTTTATTAGCGGGTATTATAGCTTACCTATTTCGATTAAACTATTTTATGCAACTATTCACAACTACTCGCTTTGTCCCTTGTATAAATTCTTTGCATTACATTGAATAAATCAATTGATTCTTTACCCCCTTCAGCAGCAACTATGTTTCCTAACATAATATTCAAGCAAGTTGTCCTAAAACATCCATAGTATGAGGGTCCATGTGTTTCATGCTTGGCTTCTTGAGGCATAACTCTCTTGTTGTCTTGGTGTAAATTGGAACTTTCTTAATTACCTATATGAGGGGTATCTTAATGAAAACATCTTTGAGATTTCCCAATAGATCATATTCAACTTGGAAATGATGTTTTTGGATTGTTAGTCTCTCAGGGAATGGAGTTTTTGGACTTATGTTTGTTGGTTTATCAAGTAACTATAATGAAAAGTATGAAATGGTGAAAGGAAACTAGCCAATTATGGAGCCCATCATTTGTGTTAATAAATGAATCAAGTGCATGCATTGAAAAGTTGTGGGATGTGTTAAAAGAGGTAGTGATGTACTTAGTTATTTTGCAAAAGGTAAGCTTATTGCATTTAGTTATCATTGTTACGATGAGTAAATATATATGATATCATAAAATAAAATTATATATCATATAAATTATATATATTATATTTATTATTAGTTATATCTATTTTTAAGTGTAAATTTTAATATATATACACTTTAATTTTTAAATGATTTTTTATTATAAAATTATATTTTATTAAAATATTATACATGTTAATTATATATTTCTTTTATATAAGGAATTATATTATAATTATATTTAGTGTTTTATATTATATATTATATACATTATTAAAAACATGATATTTGTGTTTAAATGTGCATTTAGATTTGACATATTTTGGAATTAAAATAAATATTATATATATATTAGTAAAAACATAATTATAATTATAAATAACATAATATTATATATTTATTATAATTATATATTATTGATAACTATGTTATAACATAACATAATATTATATATAATATACTTATTATAAAGTTAATTATAATAAACTAGTTATTAATAATATTATATACTATTTTTTTATTATATAATATTATATACTATCAAACAACATAATACGATATTTTATATTATATTATTTATAATTATTAATAATCTATATTATTATTTATATATTATAGCTACATATATATAATATTATTATAGTTACTTTATTATATATGTACTATTTAAAATAATATAATACATTAATTATATTATATTATATTTATATTTCATATTTTCTATTATAACATATAATATATAATTTTAGAATAACTAATATATATATTTAAATTAATTTACATTATATAAGATATAATAATACTATAAATGATATTTAAATTGGAAATTTGCAAGTTGTTATGTGGACAATGGATTCTACAATGATTTTGGCTCATAAAATGATCAAATTATAGTGTAGTGGGAGTTGTTCTCGTACAATTATCATTCATGGAATGTGTGACGCATAGTAGCAGAACCAGTTGAAGAACTTGATATTGGTGCACCTTCCAACAAGGGAGATGGAATGCAATAAAATAACCAAAGAGAATGGAAAGTCTTGTCAGGTCTATACCTAGGCCTTCCTTTTTGAACAACTAGATGAAATTTCCATGCTTGGTTGGCGTGAACTAGACTTGAACCATGATTGGGGAGCTACTCACTTTAATCCACTAAAACAAATTATAGCTACTACTTTCATACTCCAACTGCCCAACATTTCAATTCCACCATGTGCTTAGTCAAAATACCCATAATGACCTATCTATTGAACAACAAAAAGCATTTAATATAGTTTAGTCATATCTATCTTCCAAAACTTTACAACCATCACTAAAAATAATTGTTTAAGAAAATACAAGCACCAAAAAATCACACCTAATAACAATCATCAAGATCACACTCATGAGTTTAGTCCCAATTGGTCAATTGACATTACTACTTCTTGCACCTATAGGTGTTACAACATTCAACATAGAAGCATTGTCAATTCATTCTTCCTTTTGAATACCCCCTACAAGGAAAAACACATGCAACCTTCCAAGAAAGAATGTACTTCATTCAATCCATTCTCATAGACAAAATGAGCTTTGTTAGTCCAAAGTTGCTACAACACATTGACATGAGGTTGCGTGAATCTTTCCTTGGTCATAACCAAATCCCATTTGGAGGATGGTCAATCATGCTCTTTGGTGACCTATTCCAAGTACCACTAGTCAAGGACGTCCCTATGTATGCTTCAACTTCCTATGGGTAACACTATGGTGCAACTTCATTATGGTTATTACATTGAACAAAATATTATGTCAAAGTAGTGAGGACCCTACCCAAATTTTTTTCATGCATTTCTCTTAAATTTATGAAATGCAAAATCTACAGTTGCATATTGGCAAGTTTCAATGTCACGTTCAACCTCCTCACTTACCTTTACAAAAAAATCTTCTTTATTATCCTCCATACATCTATTTACAACAAATGAAATGGTCTCACTACATAATAAATGTGTGTAGTTTTCTTGCAATGTATGTTTCCTTTTCCATTGCAAAGCAACTTAGGGGCTCAACATGCTCAAATCTAGACAAAGAACAACTTCAATCTAAGATCCTATTTTGTATTTCCCAAGAGGTTATGTTATGTTCAAATTTATGGGTTGAAACATGTCTTGTGAATGTTGTGCTTAGACAAGTCAAAACAATTGCATACATGGATAATGAAAAGCCACCTCAACTTCCCTTGTTTGTTGTTCAATTCAAACATTACATAGGCCCAGTCTGGGATCACAACCCAAAAAAATATCCATGTAACCCTATTGAGTCATGGTGGCTAGTGCCATATCCCACTTAAAATGGAAGAGGCCTTAACAATATATAAATCACAAGACCTCACACTTCAAAGGGAAACAATTGACATTAGCAACATTGACCTTTGGGGTTTGACATTCACAATTATTTTAAGAGTCTATGAACTTGCAAGTCTTCACATACACCTTGCCTTCACATTTCAAAGATATGTACGCATGCAACAAAGCCTGTATGTTTCTCACCAGAAAAAAGAAGAGGGATGATTGATGTCATTATCTCATGCAGACACTTTAAACGATCAAAAGAAATTATAAGAACTTTAGGTTTGTTCCATAATTTATTTAATCTTTATTTTTTTTAACTTAAATATCATTTACACAAGTGTGCCTTTACATTTTCAAATTATTCTCTTCATTCAATTCATTTCAAAGTAACTATCTTCCTTACCTCCAATTTTTAAAAAATAGAATTTATATAACATAAAATACACATTATATTTATTTTATTGTTTTATTTTTATATGTTATTGTTATATGGTTTGATTGTCAATCTCAATTTAATAACACAATTTTTAAATACTTTTTCTTAAATATATAAATATGATGTCACGATTCTTCATTCAAGATGGTTCATTTGCATAATCATATGCATATATATGCAAAAGAATAATTTTGTATATTCAATTATATGTAGAATATTTTTTAGCATTACATTACTACTCACTTTGCTCAAATGTTTACTTCCTCACAAAAAACTAACAAACATGTATTCTCAAGTATTAACAAATATCTTATAAATTTTCAAGATTATATATATATATATATATATATATATATATATATGCTTGTACGGGTTATTCATTTATTGGCTTTCTTTTAAAAAAAATTGCAAGCTCAACTTCTACAAAAACACCAATTTTATATAGTTTGCAAATTTGGTCTATGCAAAAAGGGACAAAATACATTTTTTCTTATTATTTTGTTCATACCCTAATTTTCATTTTCAATTGAATAATACAATTTTAAAAAACATTTTTTTTAATGTATATATTTCATGTATTCATTATTCATTCAAAATGATTCATTTACAATATCCCTTACATATACATACCAAAAAAATAAATATACTTGAAAAATAAAAATTTTAAATTTCAACTTTCTCTTCTAAATGACCTACCAATTTACATCATGTATACACCAAAATTTTCCTTCATTGATCGTTCACACCTCTTCGACTTACCCATTGCAAACCAGGTGCGATTGCTAATAGTTAAAATACAAAAGAAAAAATAAAATTAAAACAATAGCCATTATGTGGCTCTTCTTCCTCTTTAGAGGTGCTTATCAACCATATCGTGGATATTGCGCGACTGTCGTCGATATTGCTCGTGCCTTTGACAGTATTTCAATCCAAAAGGAACTCTACGACGAATTGGTCCGACATTGAATAAAATCGAATCTCTTTGAATTTGATTTGAAGGCTCATAGTTATCAAGCTCCCACCTTATCTCTATATACAAGTCAAATCGCTATACAATTAACACAAACAAGTGTTTAAAACAGCATTTAACGCATAACGGAAACCTTTCTACACCACTTTATCAGGATGTGAAAGTTTGATTAGCAGAATAGCCTGCCGTAAATAGCCCGCACATCGCCCCTAGTCAATAACCCACTCTCATCTTTTAGTCCCGCACGTTACAGCAATGGACCAGCTCGTTTACCTTGAAGAAGGCTGAATTTTCTCGTTAAGCCTACTATTTCATGTTTCTATTCATATTGGAAATTGGAATAGAAATGGATTTTTCATGCCCTTGGCTATTTATAGATAGCAAGTGCAGAGTCATTATTTCCATCATTCTCTTCTCTTATTACTTTCCTTTTGTGATCCCCCGCTACTCTGAGTTTTTACACCATCCCTGCCATCCCAGTTTCCACTATCCATCTGTCCGAATTTCTACTTTCATCATTATTTTTATTGCCAGTTATATTTGCAGCACCTTTCCTCCAATTCAAATTCCCTCCTCGCCGTCTGTAATGGCTCTAAAATCATCATTTACTGTATTGCTATTATCCCTTACCCCCATTTTCCTCCTGATATCAGGCGCCTCTTGCAAATCGGGCACAAAGGAAAAGAATATGGTGTTTTACGTGCAGGAAATACCGAGTGGAACCAATGCTACGGTACTTTCAGCTGCAGGACTGAATGGATCGTTGTCGAAACCTGAAGCATTTGGTACAGTTTTTGTGATAGACAACCCCATTACCCAAGGAGCTCACCCTTTCTCCAAGCTGTTGGGAAGACTTCAAGGAGTGGAAGCCAATTCAGATTCAAGTGGCAGAAATTATCATATGCTTTCGTCTGTTATATTTGAGAATGGAAGCACCCTTGAGATCCAGGGAACAATCAGAACTCAGCTGGCAAAGAGGGAGCTCTCTGTGGTTGGAGGAACTGGGCAATTCAGATACGCTCATGGATTTGTTATTGTTGAAGTTGTGGCATTTGATGGAGTAAAATCTCACATTTAAGCTTAATGTTACGGTTCGGACCTGATTTCATAGTGATTGATAAATAAAGAGTCTCATTGTTTGAGAGAGTGGATAGCCGTGCTTGTTCCCATAATTTGAGAGATTATAAATTTCTTGAGCCTTTTAAAAATATTCTCTAGTGTGTCATAAAAGAAAGAACTTTCCTCTTCTATTATCCATATTTCTATCATTTTTTTCTTTTATAAGTTTTATTTATTTATCTTAGATAAATTTATGAAGATATTATTTTAGAGTTAGAATTATTAATATTACATATTCTTATGTAAACTAAGATACATTATTAACGTTAAGACAAGAGGAGTCAAGTCATTAATATGAAATCTGAATGTAAAAAATGTAATTCACATGGAAGAAGGGATAAGAAAGTGTTGGATATATTCTCACTAAGTTTATTTTCTATATTCTTATGTATTTTTTTCTTATGTTTTATATCTCATATTTGTTATAGTTAATCACACTCAATTAAGGGATGGTTATTTGGACGGTTGAAAAATGGTTACATCAACTCTTTGTAATTATGTGTACTATTGTTCATTGATTTAATATATTGGAGAAGTATGGATTTTTCCACATAATTATGTTTATATTTCTTCTTCTTTTCTCCATTATAAATCTTATAATATAGTTTAGTTTCAAAGAGTTGTATCTATCTCGTTGTAATGATTGATGTCTTGTGACAAATAATAACCATGTGATAATTTTGGGGGTAGATTGTTGTACAAATAGTTATGAAAGACCCTTTTTTCATTTCATGTCTTTAGACAAAACCATTGCTATGATTAACGAATTTCCACAATCTTTCTTCCATGATTATGCCCCTTGCACCTACAAATCTATAACTATAATTCACCTTCTCCAGATATATGGATGGGAAATGTAGTGATGAGGAAAACCTTTAGGACTTTGCGTCATGAGGGTTGAAATGTTTGACTTCCTTATGTCTTGGTCGAATCCCTATTGTTATTCACACAACGGAAAAATGATTAATACAAAATTCCTAGAATTGATATCGATGCAATATCTATTATTAAACACCAATACAAAAAATTAGTATTGACAATGCTTACACTTCCTTTCTATAAAATTAGGTAGGCTTTCACTAATCATTTTCTTCTATGAAACTAATATCCTAGAGTATATCTTTAAATATGACAACCTACATCCCAATCTAGACAATTTGGGATGCAAGCTAATAAACAATCATCATATTTTCAGTTAGGTCAATTTAGAGGAAGCAAAAAATTATTTTGAATCATCAAGGATGTTATTGTGCTACTATTTACATTCAAGATGTGTAAATGAGTGAAATGTGAGATCAAAAGAACCAGATGGAGAGATGGTTCCCAAGTTCTCTCACCATTTTAAAAAAAAAAAAAAACTCAATTTAACTACTAAATTGTTATATCTCAAAATATAACTAGAATGAATACAAAACTAACCAAAAAAATATATAAAACATGTATTTATAATTTACAATATTAGATACTACAATTAATAAATTCTCCAATATAAAATATCAATTAAATTAATAGCATAATAGGCACTTCTTATATTAAATTGTATGTACAATTATATTTTTTTCTAAATTCTCCTACCATTATAAGCTATTGTTGCTTTTCAAAACAAAAAACAGTAATGACGAAGACATGAGGTAGGAAACCATACATTTTCTTACCTTACAGTCAAAGCATTCGCTTCCACACAAAGATTCCTAGATCAAAGACCAAAGACCAAAACAAATGGAATCAGGACAAGGTGGGAGTCAAATCCACGCCATGCAAGACCAACCCCATTCATAAGAGGAGTTACATGCTATTGGAATATTACAGATTTCCTGTCTCCATCAATTTTTTGATGAATTACTGACTTACTCGAACGTTCTCTCCTGTGAAACGACTTTTAAAATATGATGTCAGAGTAAACTCGGGTCTTCCAAAGGAAACTTTGGCCAGCTAGCTCGTGTAAGTTGTGATGCTCACACGCAAACAGTTTGAATTATTTCACTTGATTTTTTCATTGGTGCTTTTGCCCAATCTGCAATGGCATCAAAGGCTTCAGTTTTTCTTTTGTTCTTCAAATTTCATTTGGCTTCCTCTGCTATCTTTTAACAATGGAAACACCCTCCACTGATGTGGGGCAATTCGAACTCTTTTGAAGTACAGGGCTTTTAGCGATTTGTCCTTTTTTTTAAGATTGTAGGAATCAAATAGTCTCTTATAAATTACAGTGTATCTGATAAACTTTTTTCACGTGACTGATGACAGACGCTAGTATGATATTGTAATTAACATTGATGAATTCAATGAAATCACTTATACTTTCAAATCCAATGTTACAATTTGATCATATTAAGATAACAAAATATTTATCAAATCATGTAATAATTAATAAGGTTGGTGTAAATTGCCTGCAGCACCCAGCACTTTTTATTTTTCCCATGGTAAAGTTGCATTATATTTTGTTCATAATAAAGTTGCATTATATTTTCAAATTTCCAAATTATTTAAAACTCTAACTATTTAATTTTTATATTTATATTACAATTTCTAAATTGTTATAATTTATAACAGTTCTATTTTTTGGTATTATAATTTTTTTAATTTGAAACATTAATTTTTATAATATAATTATTTAATCAATTTTAGAAAGAAGATAACACATATTTATTATAAATATAGATTAAAAAAAATTATAGATGACTTAATAATTCTTAAAATAAAAGTCTTTTATATTTCACAATGTCATGATAGTCCAATATTTAATTACAATCCTAACATATTATTTTTTATGCATCTCCAACAATTTTGGAATGGGTACTAGAGCATCCATGTTTTTGAGAGATATTATTATTTTAATATTATTTTCCTTGTTGACTTGGAACATTAGTTGTAATAGCATTCATGAAGGAGGTGAAGCTGATAGTGGTGGTAAGAAAAATATTTTTAACAAATTTGTAAATTTGGACACTAGAATTAAGTAGTGGAACATCTTGCATACTATTGATGGGCCACATATAAGTTGGACGGTGGATTTGGATGTTTGTCTTGAGATAGGAGATAGGAGATACAAATCAAAGATATTGTATATTATTAGTATGGCATATGCTTCTACTATTCATGGCTTATTAGGAATTAATTTTAATATTCAAAAGATTGTCTTATTTATATGAAAAATTTACATCTTACCATCATTTGATGATATATTATTTTGGGAAACCATTTGTGGTATTTGTCTCCATTTCTCTCTAAATTGGAGGCATGAGATAGTTTCATGAGTTATTTTATAGGTACCTAAGTGTTGTTGAAATGTTTGAAGGGAGTTAGAGTATTGCATATGTAATTTATTCTTGAATATAAATACACTATTATGCTTCTCTTTGATTGTGAAGGTTTTTCTTATAATGATTTCTCCATGAAAATCTAATGCTATGTGTTTCCTTATTATGGTTTTATAATTTTCATATTGTTGAGTTAAGATTCCACACTTAATAGTTGATGGATAATCCACTGAAATAAGAGAATAAATCCATAAGTTGTGCCATCTACCTTCCATTTAGAGATTAAGAAATTCAATCGCACTAGGTACAAATTATGGAAGTTAAATATGGAAAATCTTAAAGAAAAATATCAATGGAAAGCTTTAGAAAAAGATACAAAACCATATAGATTTTTTTATTAGACTGGTTAATGTTGGACAAGAAGGCATGAGGAACCATTCAGTTATGCCTTATAGATTTTATCCCCTTGAATATCTCTAAGGAGACCACTATATGTACAAGTTATGGAAGTGGATAGATAATATTTATGAAACTAAAAGTCTAACCAATTAATTGTATCTCAAAATACATTTGTAATATTTCTAAACAAAATGTGATTTAGTTGTATATCATTCAAATACGTTTAACTTGAATATGAGCTAACTAATTTTTGTAGATATTAAAATGGAAGAAGAAGATAAATGTATTGTGTTGCTTCGATCTTTACACAATACTTGGGAAATTTTAATTATTAACATTATTAGTAGTGGTGAAAACTAAAAATATATATTCTCATAGCTATTTTCTTTTAGAGGAGATGAGAAAAAAATTAAGAATGATGGCTCAAAGAATGTCCTACATGTTTGGGCAAGGCCAAAGGATAAATGTGATTCTAAAGGGGATAAGATAAAATATAGATTCAAGTAAAAGGGATGGTAAAAAAAATAAGGAATGGAAATGTTAAGTGTTAGAACTATGGAAAGAGAGAGTATGTGGAGAAGAAATATAGAAATAAAAAAGAAATCTTCAAATTCCTCCACATAGAAATATTTTGATAGTGGCGATAGTGATCTACTTTGTTTTTTCTAACATTATTAGTAATGATTTTTTTTTCATTGACTCAAGGATCTTCGATCATATAACTCCCCACTTGAATATTTTTCAACTTACATAGCTTATTATTGAGGAGAATTTCTCTTTGGTGATAATAGTTTTAAATATTTTTTTGGTAAGAGAAAGATACAGTTGTGTTTTAGTGATGGGAGGGTTAAAACCCTTAGTAATATTTTATATATTCCAATACATGAGAAACTTATTTTTATATACAAGTTAAACGATTCTAGGGAAAGTGCATAGAAATGGTATATAAAAAAGTGGTCAAATGGAAAAAAATATATGTAACACTCACATAACATAAGTGTGTTGTGTGGCTTATAAAATTTTGTACATTTTGTAACCACAAAATGTGAGCATGTTTTGCAACTAAATAGTGTGCTCATTTTTTGTAGTTAAAAAATATGAGTGTGTTTTCTAATGATAAAAAGAAAAAGAAAAACATTTCCCTCAAAACTCCTTAATTTGTGACCCACAACCACACCCACTTATGTTTTCTTCTCCAAAACCTACTCACATTTTGTATATTATATCAAATCCTATAAACCCTAACTTAGAACCAAATTTGGATGAAGAAATACCTGAAGAGAAACCTACAACATCCCAGTCTCCTCCAACACTTCCAAGAAACCTTAAACAAATCCAAGAGGAATTGTTCCTGTGATTTGGGAAAAAATAAAATTCAACTTAAAAAATTCGTTTCAAAATTAAAGGCATCAATATCAAATCCCCACCATATATCACTTGCTTCATCATTGAAAGCAATGATGAACAAGGTTGACTTAACTTGATGATTCAAATAGATCAATGGAAAAGATAAAAATTCATTTTGTTAATTTATGTGACAAAATTATCCTATAGACACCTAAAATTTGACCTTACCCAACCACACCTAACTCTAGCCTATCCTTAGCCATTAATTAAATAAATATCAATTACTTATTTAATTATTCCCATCCTTTCCCATCTTTATCCTGATCATTTAATTAAATAAATATTTTCTATTTACTTCATTATTATCCCTTCATCATGACCCCATTAATTAAATAAATTATTTATTAATTTATTTATATTTTATCCTATATCCTTGTCCATCTAATCCTAGCACTTTATCTTGTTCACATGGATCATAATCTAAATTTCTCCTCATGGGACAAGTGTCCCCTTCACATGTATAACTAATTCCTTGTCTAGATTCATTTAACCTAAACATTGACCCAAAATTCAAACTAACTTTTCATCTTATCCCACTCATCTCATTTAATCTCTTAATCCTATCCATTGCCATAAGGATTTTTTCCTTACCCATTTCCTAAACCTAGATCATATCCATCATGTGGCACTTGTCATATTTGCAACTTTGATCCAAACCCTAATCATCCTTCAATCTTAACCATCCATCATCAATCATTTCTAGCAATTGATTTTGCCTCTTCAAGACTCTATATCTAGAGGCACTCTTCATTTTCACATCTAAAACCTATTATCATACCTACATGTTTTCAATTTGATCACTTATCTATTAATCTTATCAAGGTTATGCTAAAGAATTTATGTTACACCCCTAACTTTAACTACGCTTTACTTTTTACCTTGAAGTAATTAGTAGATGATTATGCATGTTTCCATGATTTGACGTTTAGTTAAAATGGCTAGAAAAATCAATGTTTTCATGAGTCATGTTTATTTGACTAAAATTTGACATGTGCTTAAAAGTTGTCAAGATGTGATGATCACATAAGGATTATGAACATGATTACTGAAACACTAATCTTGTGTTGTTGATTGCAAGTTGCATTCAGGAAATAGGTTTCCACCCTCCGTGAAAGGGAGGGAGAGCATCATCAGAGAGAAGGGAATAGATACAAGGAATAGAACAGGTTGTCACCATTTTAAGTCTATTCTAGTTGCCTAACGTCAGCCTAGTCATTTTGGGGATAGTGACGTCGTCAAGGTTGAACTTTAGTTGTTTCACGATTGAGACAACTTTATGTCGAATATGTCACTTCTCATGTCGTGAAGATGTTATGTTGTGACCTCATTTGCATAATTGGGTGTTCATTTTGTCTATATTCTTGATAATAGTTTGAATTGGCTTAATAAGTCGAGGAACTAATATTAACCCGATTCCTTGCAAAAGGAAGTCATTATGATGATCATCCTTGAGTTCGCTTAAAGGAGTGAATACGCTCGAGAGACGACAAAAGATCAACGTCGTCGAATGTGTAAGATTGTGTTACCAACCCTTAATTGTGGAATGATTTGTCATTTATATGTGATGTATTTGGTGATACTTTTAACAACTAAGACAATCGTTGAGTCCACCATTTTGTCAAGACTCCTTTTATGGAGGGGCATGATATATCAATATGTTTGCTCAACTTAATTGATAAGCTTATTGATTATTGAGATGGCATAGGTATGCCTATTCTTATAATTTTTTCTTTCTAAATAACAAAATGGATTTTGTTTAGCCACGACCAATAAGGTGAACGTGGAAACAGTCTAAACTCAAAGATTATTAAAAATCATATTTAGATTGTGGGCATCTCACTGAGATAGCACGGGTTCAAACTTTGTGTTTGGGCATTCCACGCATGGGAACGTGGCTCCCTTCACGTAAGCCAAAATTTAACTAACTTCGAGTCTCTAACCGTTCTTTGTTTTTTATTTGGAACTATTTTTCTTTCTTTCTCTAACTACCTTTATGGCAGTTTCTTTAACCGATTCTTGGTAGGAAGAGTGGGAATCTCTCAGGAAAATTAACTGCCATTCCATTCATGATTATTATCGGGGGATCTGCGTATCATATGGGGGGGGAGAACGTCTCTCTTTTTGGGGGTGGCATATGGAGGAAACTGTTCTCTTGGCCAGCGTATGGAGGAAACTATTTTCTTGGCCAGTGTATGGAAAAATAAAAATAATAATAATAAAACGGGTCTCTTGGCCAACGTATGGGAGGAAGCAGGTCTCTTGGCCAGCGTAAGAGATAAAAGAGGAGGTGGATATTCTTGAAGGGGGGAGTGGGTGGCGAGCACTCCTTTCTCAAGTTGCAGAGAACCATAGTTGTGAGGATGATTAGCGCAGCGGGTGTTCGAGCACTATGAGTTATATCACTAACACTTGACATTGTATATTTTACGGTAACTTATATTTAGAGCACTCGGCTCATCTAATGCATTATCTACAACACAATGTTATTTCCTTTCGAATGACAGAAATGTTGGCACTGTCGACTTAAAGATTATGGAATGGAATGTTTACTTTTATGCACAATGATGAAACTGTATACCTCAGAATGAATAACGATGAATAAGATTCCTCTAGGAGCCCAAATGATTATGACCCTTGACACTGGAACTTTTTATCTTTGAGGCATTCAGACAGCTTGAGGCAATAAACCCTACGTGGGTTTGCTTGCATGAGCACCACAGTTCTAAACCAATACCGTGTGCCCTGTACTGTGCACCCTGCATAATAAACGATGACTTATAACTTATGCCATCTAGTTGTTAACTCTTTCAAACCGAGTGTCTATTTCTAAACCTGATAGGGTGAGAATCTTTTGTTTAGGGCAGGTCAAGGGTATTGGTCTATGGAATAGATACCTCAAAATGGTTGTAGGTCATAACAACAATGGCCACATTCATGATTGACACAAACACTTTAAAATTCAATGGCACAACTAAGTAGGTGTCGTGTGCACTTGATTCTTTATCTTGCCAACCCGATAGTGAGTGATGTCAAGCCTCGATTGCTTGTGCATATTGCGTATATCGTGGTTATTAAGAATCTTTGTGGAGATGAGAAAGTTATTATGCATATACAGATATATTATCGCTTTCTTGAAACCATGACTTTAAGTCATATTCCCTATGTGAAGTGACTATGTGAAGTGACTACTTGACAGGTTGTTTGATTACTAGAATTTACCCTAGTATTCTATAAATTAGTGGTAATACAGAAGGTGAATGCCTACTTTGCAAATGGCAATATTTTATAAATGGCATTAGGAAGTTTCTTAAGGAGGAACTTATAAAAGAGATTGAATCTATGAGTCTTTATGCGCATTTCATAGGTATTTTAATTTGAGCCTTTATATTTATTATGAGTTGATTCTGAATTTGTCAATAGCTAAACAAGTAAACCTTGACTGGGTAGGGGCCAGTGTGGTAAGCAAGAATGTACCTTTGTCGAAGAAAATGGGATGATGTGATGTGGAGTCACTAATTCTGAGAGTCTATGAAACCATGAACCTAAATATGGGTTTTTAGGATAAGATTAAGTATGCAAGGAATGGAAATAGAAGTGTTGGAAACCTAACTTAGGTTGGAATTCAGTTGTTCCACGTAGACCAAAGGGTTGAAAGTAAATTATTATCTTTTATAAGCCAACCTTTTAAGGGTTGAAAGATTGACATAGATCAGACTATTGATATGAAACGACAATATTTCTTTTAGATGTTATATTGGTGTCGAAATACCTTGAGTACTATATTAATTCATGTACGTAAAAAGGTGAACACAAACAATTCCAAGTAGTCTAGGAAAGACTAGAGGCAATTTGTTCCTTTGATCGGTTACACTTATGTTATTTCCTTTGGAAGGACAAGAATGTTGATATTTCCAAGTATTGGATTAGAAAAGCTAAACCCTGGTATTGGAACAAGGATGGATATAGGAACCTATAACTCTCATGTCGATTATGACATTGTACATATATATACTGTTGATAGAGAAAGGTCGAGGAAAACCATAGAACAAGACAGGAAGTCTTTATATACCTTAAGAGATTCTATGATAATGTCGAAACT
Organism: Sequoia sempervirens; assembly: GCA_007258455.2. Classification (NCBI taxonomy): domain Eukaryota; kingdom Viridiplantae; phylum Streptophyta; class Pinopsida; order Cupressales; family Cupressaceae; genus Sequoia; species Sequoia sempervirens. Next base: position 101,851,681 of record VDFB02179234.1, read on the forward strand.
CAATTTAACGCATCAAGATGTTGGGTATTGAATCTTGAGAGTAAAATGACAGGAAGTCATAAACCCTAGATATTGCAAGGATGCAATAAGGGACTTTTTAAAAGGGTTGAAATACCTAAATCTTTACATTGAATGAATATCCTAGATTAAGGATTAGTTCTAAGTCAGATTGGCTAGAATGGATTTTCTATAATGACTAGTTTGAGTCTAGAGTACCAAATAAGTAAGAAAAACTAAAGGATGAGATAGTTTCTAAGACGAGTCAAAGGTGTGTGTCTAGTTGGAACGACCAATCAGAATGTTCATACTTAGCTAGAAGGGATCTAGAGTTGTATGGTCGATTGAGTTTTTGTAGGACACATCACTAGGACTCAGATGGTGAAACTTGGCAATTCCTTATATCTATACTCTTCGAGAAGGGCCGGGTTACTTCCAGTTTGGAAGTGCGCGGGGGACCATTTGAGTCTGTGGTTGGAGGAAAAGCACTCGGATGATGCTCTCCCTCTGTAGCAATAGACTCTCTGAGGCTTGTGAAGATAGAGATTGACATTCTAGATGCGGTGAACTCAATGTTCTGGCTTATGATAGAAAAACCTATGAGGTAAAACTATTCTTTATGCTAAATTTCTTATATGTGATATAAATGAATTCTGTAAGGAATTAGCTTGATTCTAGTTATGATTACATGTGAATTCAAGTTTGAATTTATTTATCTAGAAAAGTTGTACTTTATTCTTGTGCTTATGCAAATATTTTCATTTAAAAAAAAAAAAAATCTCCCTCATGTTTACTAAGTTTATTTATCTTCTAGTAAATTCTTGAGTTTACTTGTGTATTAAGTGGATGGATGTTACAATTTAGCAATCTACATATCAATATCAAAGAGTAAATCAAATGGAATAAGGTTGCACTCCATTTTTGCTTAATCAAGGAGAGAAGAAAATATTCTATGTGAAGGCATTTTGTTTTGTATTGGTTTTATCTTCCTTTTTTTGCCTTCAATATTTTTCATTGGGCTCTTCATTTTGGCATGCCCAGTGGAACCCACATCCCTTTTAACCATTTTTTTAGTGAGATTTTTATGATGCACATAGCATTTTTTATTCTCAGACTGTGAAGTGGGGTGATCCCACAATACTGGTTTACAATTTTTGGCCAAACTGGACGCTGAAATATTTTTTTCTAACTAAATCTTCACTTTCGAGCACCTATAGCAACTAAAATGTGAAGAATTTGAAGATGACGCAAACTAGTGATTTGTCACATTTTGTCTGTAGATTCTAACTATATTTTTTTCAAAAAAATTGGAATCAAATTGCACTTCTTTTTCCATCTCCTTTGAAAACTAGTTTTTTTAGTAAACAACATTTTTAAGGAGTGACGCTCACCGTATAATGCATAACCTTTTTTTCCATGAAGGATAAAATTCTAATTTTTTCAAATTTAGATTTGTAACTACAACATCTAGTGCTTCCAATTGGTTAGATAGTGTTTTATTGAATAATTTTTCCTTAATCAAGTTTCAAAGTCAAACCAATTACAATTCAGACATAGGCGAACTATATAACACAACTTTCTTTGTATGTATTGAAATTCTCTTCTTCTTTTTTGGATTAAGGACTTCAATATCTAGTGCACTCATATTTTTCAAAAAACAATTTGATAATCTGCTATTTTTCCACATATGCATAACAGAGAGCTTATTTTTGGTGAAAAACCTATGTTTAATAAAACTAAAAAAACAAATACATAATAAAATAAAAACATATTAAAATTATATTTGTTGGATAGCTCGTTCTAAGGACTACCATCATCTAGTTGGGTCTGTGAAGTCTCCTCCATTTTCATCCTCAACCCAAGCTTTGAAACGTAAAATTTTGGACTTTTTTTGGTGCCAGCGGGTGAGAAGGTGTAAAAAGGGGGGGTTCAAGCAAACCAAGGTTCATTCGAACCCCCTTTCAAAAAATGTTTTCTTTGTTTTTTGGCAAGAATGGTGGGACCTTTCATTTAATTGGTTTGCTTGAACCAAGGTTCATTCAAACCTTTTTTTGGTTTGCTCGAACCAAAGGGTTCATTTGAACCCCAAAAACTAATTTTTTTTGCATGGGACCTTGTTTTTTGCAACTTTTCCTTCCTCACTTGAATTGTAAACCACTTTTGTGGGTTTACCCAATGTCACCTTTATTTCATAGAAAGAAACATATATCTCATAGAGTTGTGTCTTTGTTGCATTAAGTGGTGCATGTGTTCTATGAAGTGGCACCTCTGTCACCCAAAATTGTGCTTCTATTCTAAGAGTTGCATTTGATCAATTTGAGTGAGATATAGGGTTTGGCTAACCTTTGAGACCTTTTTTTGTAGGATTACATCATTCCAACACATTTTTTTTACAAGTTCATTCATTTTTTTTTGCAAAAATTAGGGTTTCTAGGGTTTTGTCAAATTACGGTTTCTTACAAGATTTCTAGGAGATATTATAGGGTTTGCTTCATTTTTAAATATTTTGAGCATATAACCTAACATATTTTAGCTAGATCTAAATGTTTTCAAGTGTCCTATAGCCTTATCTTGTAAGTTTCCCAACTAGGTTTGTGAACAACTTTGTTTTTTATTTCCTGGAGGTCATTTTGAGGGTAAACTATGTCTTTGTTGGATAGAGTGGTGCCTCTATTTCTTAGAATTTTGCCTTTGTATTACCAAGGTGTGCCTCTGTATCACCAAGCTATGTTTTCATGAAGTGGTTACTCTATCAGGTAAATTTGTGATTTTGTTTCAAATTATAACTTATTTTTCTCATCCAACCTTAATTTTTTAGTAACTAACAAGTAATGTAGTTGTCTAACACTTGTCAAAGATTATTATTATTGAGATTAAAAATGGTTTGACGCAGATTCATTGGTCCAATTCTTTATTGTTTTACTATTCTAAGCATCTAAAGTAGCTTAGCAAGGTTAATAAACATTGTTTGCCATGTTTGGAAGTGTGTGTAGACATGTATGCTCTCTCCTTACACGTAGTGTGATCTTGGAGATCATAAATATCGCATTTATTCATTTATTTTATGTTATAAGTCTATCCCAAGGCTTAATAGCTTGTGTGTATGTTCTCCCCTTATGCTTCATGCAATCTTGGGTGACCAAAAATACCTAGTATAGTCTTTCCCACTAGGAGGTATAATTGGGAATTTGATTACCCCAAGGATGGCCTCAACTATGTTTTTTGACACATTATATAAAGTGGGAGAGATCAATTTATACCTCAAACTATAGCTAGCATTATTTAAGCCAAGGTGCAAGACCCTCAGGATAAGTGCATGGATATGTGACACAATTTTGGCTCTTAAGATGCCACTTTTTTTTAAATTAGCAAAATTTGATTTGCACAACAAAATGAAGATAGTTACACTCAAAATTTAAAGATGTAGCAAGAACAAAATTTGAAGTGCTCTAAGTCTAGTTTCTAAGCTCCTAATTCTTTTTGAAATTAATGAAGATTAAGGGTCTCAAAAAAGGGGGCCCAAAATAGGTCTTTTTTTTAATCAAAAAACAAGCATAGCACCTGAGGGCTCCCCCCTTTTTGATTAACTTTTTTTTAGAATTTCAAAAATCCCAATGGTGAAAAATTAGCTAACACCATGTAGTTTATCCTCCTCCTTTTGGATAATATTTTATGAATTTTCAAAGTAGACATATCCTAAAAATCTAAAAGTTGAGCGTGCTCCCCCCTAAATTTTTTGAAAACTAATTGAAAAACTGAATTTTTTTCATCATGTGTAGAATGGAGTCTAGTTTCAAAAAATTTATTTTTTTTTTCATTTCGATGAAAGAGTAAAAATCTATCCTAAAACTAGCACATGTTGGTTTTTGACCAAAAATAGAGGCATTTATAATAAAATATATGGATCAAAACCTTAACTAAATCAAAATGAAAAAAGAATTATATATTTAGATAGTTAAGACAAAGTTTAATGCTATCAAAATTCTTTTATAAAATTGCATTGAAAGACGTGCAAATGAGATGGGGAGCACAGATGAAAATATGAGGAAATTTGGCAGCCTTTCAAAAAATCTGAAAGTGTTGTCCAAACCTTTAGGTCAGATGCCCAATGCAAAATACAACCCATTGGGTTGGTACTTCCCAATGCAACCTATTTGGCACTCGCCAAATGGGTTGCTTCATTTAGCTAGCACCAAATTTGGCGCTCGCCAAATGTAATTCATGACTTTCGGAATGCATTTCTCTAAACTCTTTGATTTTCTCTTTCTCTGCCAGGGAAACTATATAAATGAAATAAAAATTTAAGTATAAGTTGACATTTACATATGGACATTTACTTTCTTATACTTTAAGTTATATTTCATGTATATAAGCAGGATGTTTGAGAATGGTTTTGGATCTATAGGAGTTATAATGCAAATTCTAGTTTATGGAATATTTTAAAAAAAAATTAGACTTAGTCAAATTTCAATAATCAACATGTCAATTTCCAGTAGTCAAGAGGTCTGAAAATTTCATCTTTCTCTCTCTATCTCACTCATTTTCATC